>JAJIBD010038040.1:0-13227 GCA_021461705.1 Cryptotis parvus | reverse complement strand
CCGAAACCTAAATATAGACATCTTATGAACATCATTGTAATTTTGTATCTTATGTTGGTATAATAAAAATATTTTTTAAAAAGCGCTAGATATTGAGCTCCGATTTGTTTAACCAATCCCACTCCTGGGAACATACCCTGGAAGTTAAAGAGCACAGAAGAAGCGGCTATCTGCTTTTAATGTTCATCACAGCACTATTCACAACAACGGGAATCGGGAAACAACCTGAATCCCAGAACAGAAGACTGGCTAAAAGAAACTGTAGTACATCTACACAATGGAATGCCTCTTGGCTGTCAGAAAGAGTCGCGAAATTTATGTGCAAATGGATGGACATGGAGTATCATGATGAGTGAAATTAGTCAGAAGGTAAAGGTAGTGGTATGTAATTATATGCCCACAGTGATCTACTAATTATGGGAATGTTAATGCCACACTAAGACTGAAACATTGAATCCTTTGCACAAAGGGAGTTACATGATAATCCCTAAATGTCTGTAGTGCAAGCCACAATGTGGCAGAGAGAAAGAAAAAGAAAGAGAGAGAGAGAGAGAGAGAAATAGTGCCTGCTGGGGCAGGCTGGAGGCGAGGCAGGAACTTGGGGATATTGGTGGTGGGAATTGGGCACTGGTGGAAGGACAGAGTGCTGTAGAAAACGTATGACTAAGCAATCATAGAACATCTTTTTTTAACTGTATAGTGTACAGTGGTATAATAAAAATATTAAGAAATATTTAAAGTAAAGTATGACTTAACCCAACATTTTTAAAATGAACTGTTTGCCTGTAAAAAAAAAGAGAGAGAGAGAGTAGACACCTAGTACTTTGAACATTCATATTCACTGTCATGGCCACAATCCTTCATAATTTTCATAATCTTCTCACCTCATAATAAGTACTTACTTGCCTGGATCTCAGGATGTATTCAATAAATGCAGCTTCCACAACAGCATGTGTGCTCCAGAAAGCAACTTATACAGTGAAGACTGGGGTACGAGGAACTAAGGCATTTACCATGAGCTGAAAGGACCACCTGAGTTCCGCGCGGGAAAGCCCCATCTTCCCTGCTATCAAAGGTGACTGCTATGACTCAGACAGTAAAACCCAAGAGAGAGTGGAGCATAGGCTGGCAAAGAGTGGGCTCATGAATCCTGGACCAGCTACCCTGCCTTTTACAAGATTATAAAAATAGATAGTATATCTTTTTGAAGGGGAGAAAAAAAAAAGTGAGACAAATCCATTTTAAAGATTATTTCCTTCCCTTTTACAATCACAATGTGCTTCACAAATCGTTGATTTTCATTATTTCCACTGCTTCATGTACACCCTACTTTTGGCCTCCTTACCCATCCCAAATTTTGATTTTCTTATTCACTGAATAAATCTAGCCAAGGCAAGGGACAATTAGATGGCATAAGAATGAATGAGATTTAAAAAAAAGTCTTTATAAATAACTCCCTGCAGAAATCTTGAAATAACTTTGTGGACTAAAAGTTTCATCTAATTCACATATCAACAACATGTAGACAAAAAAAAAGTAAGCCATATAATTAAGTTTGTTCCTGAATCACTTGGGGAATCAAAAAATAGGCATTCCTCCTTTGTGCTAAATAATAATTTAAAGATTTATTCACTTAACATTTTGGTGGCCTAAAAGGTATTCTAATCTGCAGTTAAAGTCTTTAGCAGAGGGACTATTTATGTTAAAAATGCGTGCCAAATGGAATCACTCTTACTTTATCATCGTTAAGTGCCTGTGAAGGGGCTACTTTGGCACCTCACCACCAACAGATCATCAATAGCAGGAAACACAGTACATGTTCCCAAAGGCAAAACAACAAATAGGAAACTTAAAAATAAAGACGAGCCAGTAAATACAAACCAGAGTACTAACTCCTGAGATCAAAGACACAACAGACAGACCTTCGGGAGTTAAGTCCAGCTGAACTGCTAATACTGCAAAGAATATATACTCTTTTCCCAAATCTCAGTATTAATAGACAGGGACCAATATGAGCCCGTATTCACATATGTATACAATATACACATACACATGTGTATAGCGTAAAAGTGGTACATCAAAGCATCAAACACAATTCTAAGACAAGCTATCAAGAGAAAACAATATGCTTGATTTATACATATTTTCCCCTATTATTTCATTTA
This sequence comes from Cryptotis parvus, assembly GCA_021461705.1. Taxonomy (NCBI): domain Eukaryota; kingdom Metazoa; phylum Chordata; class Mammalia; order Eulipotyphla; family Soricidae; genus Cryptotis; species Cryptotis parvus. The sequence continues at coordinate 11,062 of JAJIBD010038040.1, read as the reverse complement.
ACCCAGATTATATGGCTTAGATCAGATGCAGGTTAATAGAAAATTTAGTAATTTATCAGTGCTCTATATTTCTCACTATTCATCTATAACATGCAGCCCCAAATCTAGGACTGTTTCAAAAATATACGCGGCTACATCAAGGTTAACAAACTCTTCAAAAGACCTTAGAAGCAGTTTTCAAAATGAAGAGGGTGTGAGTGGTATTAACATTCAAAGTTACTAGCTCGAAGTGCCCTAGGTGATTTTAATGTCTGAAGTTTTCACCTTTTTGGCCTAACACATTTTTACTCAAGTCACCATTAGAACTCATTAAAAAAACACTTATGAAGCTTGAGAGGATGGCACAGCAGATAGAACACCTGCCTTGCAGACAACCAACCTGGGTTCCACCTCAGCACCACATATATTTCTTGCAGCGCCCAATAGGTGATCAGAGCAGAGCCTGGAGTAAGCCCTAACGTCGACGTATGCTTGACCCCAAAACAAATAATGATGGGTGCTGATCAAGAACATTTTTGAGGGACAGGTAAGAAATGGCTCCAAAGGGCAGAAACTTGGGCAGGAGGAGACAAATTCAATTCTGTATACCGGCAAGGTCCTAAGCATCATGTTAGTAAGCTGAGCACTGAGGCTTCAGCTGGCTCCCAACTTCTGGATGTGACTCCCAAAATAAGAAAATATTGATTACACTCATTGTAACAGAGATGGTATAGTGGATAAGGTGTTTGCCTTATGCCGATGACCTGGGTTCAGTCCCTGGCACCACTTATGGCTCTAGTCTTGCCAAAATATAAATATGCCAATTGGTGGCTACTAAAGTGCAAAAAGAAAAGGAAAGAAAGAGGAGGAGAGAGAAGAGAAGGAATAAGGAAGAAAGAAAAAAGAATACTATTCTTGAGTAATCTACATGCCTAAAAAGTGGAATATATAATGATAAGTGAAAATCTATCACAAAATACATTTATGGAGTCCTTTCCAATGTAGCAGTTACAGGCTCTGTATATAACATATCAAATATTTTAACTAGAAAAATGGAAATTTTGGCTAATATAGGTAATCCATATTTCTTATATACATATAGTATCTACCCAGTTAAGAAAATAAAAGACAGGAAGGTTACCAACACAGAACATTACAATAGGAACAAGTGATTATCATATCCCACAATCCCCTCAATTTATTTTTTTTTTTTTTTTCCTGTGGTTCTTTTTTTTATATTTTTTTAATTTTTTTATTTTTACAATTACAAAGATATACAATTAAAAAGTTCATATTTGGGTTTTGGTCATACAGTGTTGCAGCACCCATCCCGCCACCAGTGCCCATCTCCCACCACCAACGTCCCGGTTCCCTCCCCCTCCCCCAGCCCTCCTCCATGGCAGGTTCTTTATTTCTTTCCATTTCTCTATCTTTCTCTTTTCCTTCCTCTCCAGACTATGGATTACAGAACATACATTAAAGGGTTGTCATGTGTATCCTTTTGCCTCTATTTAATGCTCAGTTCTAGGTTGGCATTAGTACCCTCCGACAATTGTTAGCACACTGTTCCATTTTCTGTCTTACCTAGCCTCCTGACTCCCACGTTTGTGATAATTTCCACCTTTGACAGGACCTCCTGATGTATGTTTCACTTGACCTTGGATATTGGTATCATAATATGTACCTATATATTTATGTTATGCAGATAAATGCAGTCATTCTGTAACTGTCTCTCTCCTTCTGGCTAATTTCGCTCAACATAATCTTCTCCATGTCCATCCATTTGTAGGCAAATTTTATAACTTCATTTTTCCTAACAGCTGCATAGTATTCCATTGTGTAGATGTACCAAAGCTTTTTTATCCAGTCATCTATTTTTGGGCACTTTCGGGTTGCTTCCAGATTCTGGCTATTGTGAATAATGCTGCTATGAACATAAAAGTAGGGATGGTGTTTCCGCTGCGTATTTTTGGTTTCCCAGAGTAGATTCCCAGGAGTGGTATGGCTGGGTCAAATGGGAGTTCAATTTCTAGTCTTTGGAGGAATGTCCATATTGTTTTCCAGAAAGGCTGTACCAGCCGGCATTCCCACCAACAATGGATGAGTGTCCCCTTTTCCCCACACCACGCCAGCACTTGTTGTTCTTGTTCTTTTGAATATGTGCCAGTCTCTGTGGTGTAAAGTGGTATCTCATTGTTGTTTTGATTTGCATCTCTCTGATGATTAGTGATGATGAGCATTTTTTCATATGTTTTTTGGCCATTCGAATTTCTTCCTTGCTGAAGTTTCTGTTCATTTCTTCTCCCCCATTTTTTGATGGGGTTGTTTGTTTTCTTCTTGTAAAGTTCTACCAGTGCCTGATATATCCTGGATATTAACCCCTTATCAGATGGGTATTGGGTGAATATTCTTTCCCATTCTGTGGACTGCTTTTGTATCTTAGTCACTGTTTCTTTTGAGGTGCAGAAGCTTTTTAGTTTCATGTAGTCCCATATATTTATCTTTTCTTCTAGTTGCTTTGTTAGTGATGTTTCATCTTTGAAGATGCCTTTAGCTTCAATGTCATGGAGGGTTTTTTCCTATATTTTTCTTCAATGTACTTTATGGATTCAAGTCTGATATTGAGATCTTTAATCCACTTTGATCTGATTTTTGTGCATGGTGTTAGACACAGGTCCAAATTCATTTTTTACATGTCGCTGCCCAGTTTTCCCAACACCACTTATTGAAGAGGCTTTCCTTACTCCATTTTAGACTCGTTGCACCTTTATCAAAGATTAAATGATCATGTGTTTGAGGTTGGGTGTCAGGATACTCAATTCTATTCCATAGGTCCACGGGTCTGTTTTTATTCCAATACCATGCTGTTTTAATTACTACTGCCTTGTAGTACAGTTTGAGGTTGGGTAAGGTGATGCCTCCCATCTTCTTTTTCCCGAGGATTGCTTTAGCTATCCTTGGGGGGTTTATCGTTCCATACAAATTTCAGGATTGTTTGGTCAATTTCTTTGAAGAATGTCATGGGTATCCTCATAGGGACTGCATTGAATCTGTATAGAGCTCTAGGGGTATTACCATTTTGACAATGTTGATTCTCCCCCATCCATGAGCAGGGAATGTGTTTCCATTTCCTTGTGTCCTCTTTTTATCTCTTGGAGCAGTGTCTTGTAGTTTTCTTTGTACAGGTCCTTTACACACTTGGGTAAGTTGATTCCTAGGTATTTGATTTTCTGTGGCACAATTGTGAATGGAATTGTTTCCTTAATATCCCTTTCTTCTCTTTCGTTATTTGTATATAGGAAAGCCACCGACTTTTGCGTGTTGATTTTGTATCCTGCCACTCTACTATATGCGTCTATTGTTTCTAGGAGTTTTTTGGTAGAGAGTTTAGGGTTCTCTAGGTATAATATCATGTCATCTGCAAATAATGATAGCTTGACTTCTTCCTTGCCTATCTGGATGCCCTTGATGTCCTTTTCTTCTCTGATTGCTATGGCAGAAGTACTTCCAGTACTATATTGAATAAAAGAGGTGAGAGTGGGCAACCTTGTCTTGTCCCTGATCTCAGGGGAAGGCTTTCAACTTTTCCCCCATTGAGAATGATGCTCGCTGTGGGCTTTTTGGTAGATGGCTGTAACTATCTTGAGGAAAGTCCCTTCAATTCCCATTTTCTGGAGGGTTTAATCATGAGCGGGTGCTGGATCTTGTCAAATGCTTTCTCTGCGTCTATTGATAGGATCATATGGTTTTTTTATTTTTTCTCTTATTGATATGATGTATTATGTTGATTGACTTGCGAATGTTGAACCATCCTTGCATACCGGGATGAATCCTACTTGGTCATGATGTATAATCTTCTTGATGAGTCTTTGGATTCTGTTTGCTAGTATTTTTGTTGAAGATCTTAGCATCCGTGTTCATCAGGGATATTGGTCTGTAGTTTTCTTTCTTTGTGTTGTCTCTCCCTGCTTTGGGTATCAGGGTGATATGTGCCTCGTAGAAGCTGTTTGGGAGTGTTTCTGTTTCTTCTATTTCCTGGAAGAGCTTGAACAGGACTGGCAGTAGGTCCTCCTTAAAGGTTTGGTAGGGATTCACTAGGGAATCCGTCTGGACCTGGGCTTTTGTGTTTGGGAAGGCTTTTTAATTACTGTTTCTATTTCCTCAATGGTGATAGGCTTATTCAGGTATTGGAGGTCTTCTTGTTTCAGCCGTGGGAGGGTTATAGGACTTCAGGAATTGATCCATTTCTTCTAGATTCTCATGTTTCACGGCATTACAGGCTCTCAAAGTAATCTCTGATGATCTTTTGGATTTCTGTGGTTTCTGTTGTGATGTCCCCCTTTTTATTTCTGATTCTGTTTATTTGGGTTCTCTCTTTCCCTGTCCTTACAAGTCTTGCCAATGGTTTGTCAATCTTGTTTATTTTTTCAAAGGACCAGCTCTTGGTTTCATTAATCTTTTGGATTGTTTTTTTGGTTTCCAACTCATTGATTTCCTCTCTAAGTTTTATTATTTCCTTTTTTCTGCCTGACGGAAACTAATCCCCTCAATTTAAAAAAAAAAAAAAAAAACTTGGGCTGTAGCTTTGATGCTTGGGAGGAACCACTCCAAGTGATGCTCAAGGGCCAGCGTACCAGGACTACAACCCCCGACTCCCATAGCCACCAAAGCATGCACTCCAGCCCTCTGAACCATCTCTCTGGCCCCATAGACTTACCTATTTTGCTTATATTTTCTTTTCACAATAATACAAATGATCTTTGTGGTAGGTATATTGAGAGCAAAAAGATAGCAAAGGCATTATATGAGTTTATACCATTACCAATTTATTACTTGGGACTGGGAGGGTTCCTCAAGGGCTAGTGTACATGACCTGCAATTGGAGACTCTGAATTTAATCTTAGCATTATGTATTCCCACCACACCAAGTAACCGCAGCATGACTGGGCTTTTTTTAAAAGATTCATTCATATAAAGTACATACATAGGTGTCACTAAGATTGAGGGAAATTTTTTTTATAGGTTATTTAAGGCTCTGGGTAAAGTGAAATATTAACATAGAAGTCAAGTTTCCCAAGTCATATTATTACCAATTTTTTTTTGCTTTAAGGGTTATTTGGGTTCTAGGTTAAATGATTATGCTCTGGGTCCAGGCATTTTTTTTTTTTTTTAGCAAAAAGCAACCCAAAGTATGACACATATAGTTTTTAAGTTATAGCGCTTCTCCAAAAACAAGCAAAACTGTTGGAAGACCCCCTAGAAGATTAAAGTAGTGGCCCAACACTTAGGAATTTAAATTGTGGTGGCTTACTCTATATAGTGAACTGCAACCTCATACATATTGCTGTGGCTCTGGAAATTTTCAACTGTGGATCGTGTCAAAAGTCAATAAGAGCCAATTATGTTTACCTCCTTCTGCATTCACCTCTGACCATTAAAAAATAAGTGTGAAAAGGAAAGGCTGGAGGGACAGCCTAAGGAGGATGCGCGGCTTAGTACCTGAGTCTCCTATTTGATCTTACTGCCCAGTGTGGGTGGTCCCTGATAAAAATCAGGATGAGAGGAATGCTTTGTCCAGCTTCTAGAAGAACAACTATCAACATCAAAAAAAAAAAAGAGGAAATGTTCCTTTTCTTTACCAGAGCATCAGTGGAAAGGCTTAATTGTAAGCTTAATTTTTTCATCAAACCTAACTGAGGCCCTAGCTAAAGAAGGAATTGGAGGAGGGCGCCAGTAGCTTCTCAGTACTCTCTGTTACATGTCCCACTGGGTGTCTTATATTTTACATTTCATTTAAGGCTGAACATGACTCAAGCCATCTCTTTAGCAACTGAATGTTTCCTTCAAAGAGATGTCAGAATATAAAACTCGATAGCAACATCCTCTCCTCACAAACCCAGAAAGACTGAAAAAGCACGGTTCAGAGGGAACGTCCTTCCCAGGGGAAAGAAACACAAGCAAGAAATACTGGATTGTGGACGGGTCCAACAGCCAGCTCCTGACCAATGAAATTCTTCACCCTCAGGTAAGCAGCCGGCAGGGACCTCTAGTAGGGAGCAGGGAACTGTTCACTCATTTCTTCCCAGGTCAGATCCACGTATAGGCACCAGTGAAGATTTTGTTACTAACTGAGGAAACACCCTCTAGCCCCAACATCCGCTTGGATGTGCTATCACAGGCACTTAGACAGGACTTTGTTTGATCCATTCAAGCAACCTGAGGAGGACACTGAGCTCTGGGTTCTCAAGGTAAATCCCTCTGTCATCAAATGAAGCACAACATTAGAGTCATCTCAGAACAGCAAAGCAGGGAGTGGGAACCTATCAGGGGCGAGGGCTTTTCTCTTGATGAGGCCAGATGCTCAGTCAGGTTAGGTGATTTGCCAATAGGTTTAATGTCTTCGGCCGTGCATGGATTACAGGCATGGCACGAGAGTAGAGTGAGTGGATAGGTGTTCTCTCACCGGCACCTGTTGCTAACAGCTTTGGGCAGAGCTTTGTGGAGCGCAGTTGGTGGGTTCCCAGGGAGAAGGGCGGTTACACCAAGTAAAGCTCTTGAATTTCGACCACATCGAATATTAGTATAAGTAAAAGGGTCTCTGGAAAAGCCTTTGATAATGCGACATCAATTTCCCTTATTGGATTAGTCAAGCCTTAAGTAGAAGGAGGCTTGCTCCATTAGAGTGATTTCGGAGGTGCATTGATTCTCTATGCTTCCGAGATTTCTAGGACCTCTAGGCATGATTTCCTATCATGCCCCTGTGTGACTTCATTATTTGTAGAGGCAGCAGACACTAAAGCCAACCATTTGCTAAATCCAGGCATCAGAAATGGGGGAAAGAAAATGAGCTATAACATTGGTGCCGGGACATACTTCTGGCTCTGTGCTTAGAAATCACCCCTGGTGATGTTTGGCGAGAGCAAAATCCATGCTGGAGATTGAACTGGAGTCACAATGTAGAAACCAAGTGCCTAGAAACCTTTGAACTACTTTCCGTCTTTCAATTCTTTAAAAATATGTAGGTGTTGGGCCCAAGTGATGGCACAGTGGTAGGGTATTTGCTTTGCATGTGGCCAGTGGGTTCAATCTCTGGCATTCCACATGAATCTCAGGAACTCTTGAGTTACCATAAGAGTAATTCCTAAGCACAAAGCCAGGAGTAAACCTAAAAGTAGAGGCCAGGAGTAAACCTAGTAGCTCCAAAGCAAAAGAACAAAACAGTAGAGCTGTTAAACAACCCAAACATCCATTAATAGACCAGTTGGCTTAAGTAAAATGTGGAATAACACACAAAATAATATTTACTTACAAAGAAAGCAGAATGAGGTCTTTCCCATGATCTTTCACATTTATACACTGTATACAGTTCTAGACAGGTTCTAACTGATGCCCGTCATCACATTAGCCTGCTGAGACCAGAGCAACCCACACATCATGCGGTCAGTCATTCTCAGCATTCAGACTCCATAGTTACTCAGGGCTCCATCCAAGCTTAAACATATACTTCCCCTGTAAGTTTCGTAAAGTGCTTGAGATGAGACATTCTACGATAATATACCACCTACGGCAAAGCCTGGCAAGCTACTCCATGTTTTATTTGTTATGCCTAAACTAGTAACAATTATGGACCTCAGTTCCATGACCTGAATTATGATTTGGGGCTACTCTTCCCTGTCCCTGGAACAAGCAGATGCCCTGGAGGCTTACACTTGCTTGCGACAGGCGTATGAAATGTTACTGGTGCCCGCTTAAGCAATGAATGGGAAGACAGTGATAGACAGTGATTACAAAGAAAGCACATTCTAACAGGCTTAAAAAATGTGAACATTGAAAATATGTGAAGATAGTCCCAGTTACAAAAAAGAAAATTTTATCGACTTCATTTATATAGTGGCCAATGTGGTGCTTCAATTCACAGAAGTGAAAAGTAGCATGGTGGCTGCCCAGGGCTTTGGGAAGAGTGGCTAAGAAATTATCAATGGGTAGAGTTTCATTCATGAGGTGAAAGAGATCTACAGAAAGATCTATAAATATAGATCTATAGATCTATAGATCTATAAATATAGATCTATAGATATAGATATAAATTGTATAGTGTAGATACAATATGACTGAAGCATACAGAGGTTAAAGCATTTTCCTTGCATGTGGCTAACCTAGGTTCAGTCCTTGGCATTCTCTTGTAGTCCTTTGAGCACCACTAGGAGTAAGCTCTGAGTACTACTGTTTTTTCAACAAAAAAAAGATTGGAATAGGGGCAAGGCCCTGGCATGTGATAGGACCTAGAATTTTATCTGGCATCACAAAAGGCACGGTCTGCCGGATGAGATCCTGGTGAGCCCTGAGCGTCTTGATGGTCTAAGCACCCACTACCACGCCCAATAAGATCAAGCATCACAAGGGTGACCCTATCCCAAATCCATGGCACCCCAAAACATATTAAATAACTATAATAATCAATGACATACTATATTATAGGTGCTCTGACACTTTAATTTAAGTGATTTGTCTATATACAAATATGTCACAGGATAAAAAAGAAATCTCAGCTTATCTAAATACATTGATATTATCTAAGAAATAAAACAAAGCAAATAAATAGGAAAATATTACAAGCAAGGAGACCAGAAATGTAATCAAAAGTCTTCCCACAAACAAAATTCCAGGTCAGATGGTTTCTACCAAATGTTCCAAATGTTCAAAGACCTTTCACCTATCCTTCTCAAGTTCCCAAAAAACCAGGGTAGAAAGCCAGGAATCCGTGAAGTTTCTATAATGCCCACATTATCCTAACAGCGAAGCAGAAAGAGCCATCACACAAAACCAAAAACTGGGCCAGGGAAGTATCTAAGTGGGACAAGCACAAGCCCAGCCTGGATAAGGCCCTGAGTCAGTACCTAGGACTGATACCTGGTCGGTACCTGGGACTGATACCTGAGTCAGTACCTAGGACTGATACCTGAGTCAGTACCTAGGACTGATACCTGAGTCAGTACCTAGGACTGATACCTGAGTCAGTACCTGGGACTGATACCTGAGTCAGTACCTGGGACTGATACCTGAGTCAGTACCTGGGACTGATACCTGAGTGAGTACCTAGGACTGATACCTGAGTCAGTACCTGGGACTGATACCTGAGTCAGTACCTAGGACTGATACCTGAGTCAGTACCTAGGACTGATGCCTGAGTCAGTACCTAGGACTGATACCTGGTCAGTACCTAGGACTGTTACCTGAGTCAGTACCTAGGACTGATACCTGAGTCAGTACCTAGGACTGATACCTGAGTCAGTACCTAGGACTGATACCTGAGTCAGTACCTAGGGTTGATACCTGGTCGTACCTAGGGTTGTTACCTGAGTCAGTACCTGGGGTTGATACCTGAGTCAGTACCTGGGGGTTGATACCTGAGTCAGTACCTAGGACTGATACCTGAGTCAGTACCTGGGACTGATACCTGAGTCAGTACCTGGGACTGATACCTGAGTCAGTACCTAGGGGTTGATACCTGAGTCGGTACCTAGGACTGATACCTGAGTCAGTACCTAGGACTGATACCTGAGTCAGTACCTGGGACTGATACCTGAGTCAGTACCTAGGACTGATACCTGAGTCAGTACCTAGGATTGATACCTGAGTCAGTACCTAGGATTGATACCTGAGTCAGTACCTAGGATTGATACCTGAGTCAGTACCTAGGATTGATACCTGAGTCAGTACCTAGGATTGATACCTGAGTCAGTACCTAGGATTGATACCTGAGTCAGTACCTAGGATTGATACCTGAGTCAGTACCTAGGGTTGATACCTGGAGTCAGTACCTAGGGTTGATACCTGAGTCAGTACCTAGGGTTGATACCTGAGTCAGTACCTAGGGTTGATACCTGAGTCAGTACCTGGGGTTGATACCTGAGTCAGTACCTAGGGTTGATACCTGGTCAGTACCTAGGGTTGATACCTGAGTCAGTACCTAGGGTTGATACCTGAGTCAGTACCTAGGGTTGATACCTGAGTCAGTACCTAGGATTGATACCTGAGTCAGTACCTAGGATTGATACCTGGTCGGTACCTAGGTTGATACCTGAGTCAGTACCTAGGATTGATACCTGAGTCAGTACCTAGGATTGATACCTGAGTCAGTACCTAGGATTGATACCTGAGTCAGTACCTAGGATTGATACCTGGTCAGTACCTAGAATTGATACCTGAGTCAGTACCTGAGTCAATACCGAGGCTCACACAGCAGCCTCACCCCACCCCAAAATATAGCACCACTGGGGCGGGGTGATATCAGCGGGTAGGGCGTTTGCCTTGCGCGGCGGCCTGTGCCAGCCTGGAGTTGGATCCGGCATCCCATATGGTCCCCGAGCACCGGGAAATTCCTGAGTACAGAGCCAGGAGTAACCCCTGAGCACCTGGGTGTGACCCAAGCAAAAAAAAAAAAATAGCACCACTGGGTGTATCTCTGGGTGGCCTGATCTAATGGGTCACATGGATGGAACTAATCACAAAACCATTGGGTCTGCACCACTAGGTCAAAATAAACCAGGATTGTCCCATGAGTCCCTTAAAGGCATACCTGGGAAGGTGTCATCAATTAAAAACTAAAACCACCCCTTCCAAAAAAATACTAAAGCTATTCACCTCTGATGAATGAAGAGACAAAGGTCCTATGTACATTCTACAGGATGGGAGAAAAAATATAAATGTACACACACACACACAAAAAAATATACACATATATATAAAGCATAATGTACTATATATAAAATCATACACCATATCAAACAAAGGGGCTAATATTTAAGATGAAAGCACTGGCAAAAATCAACAATAAAATATAAATAACCACACAAAAAAGTAAAGAGATGATCTGAATGGGCGTGACTTTAAGGAAGACACACAGGGACCAGAGAGGTACATCAACAGGCTGACTGCAAGATTTGCATGAAGGAGGCCTGGTTTGATCCCTAGCCTGCCTGGTCCCCAAGCACCAATGGAGTGCTAGAGACCCATGAGCAGTGGGCCAGGGAGGGCCCTTGAGACCTACCAGGTGTTGCCCACAAAACAAAACAAAAAAAAA
>JAJIBD010038039.1:0-25327 GCA_021461705.1 Cryptotis parvus | reverse complement strand
CCCAGCTCATACAATTTCTTTAGCAGTACTTCTCATGTGGGTTTGAGACTAGTCTGGTACAGTAGCAAGTAACGATTTTCTTTTAGTTTTTTGTTTGTTTATTACTGGTGAGATTAGATGTAACCCAGTAACTACTGGGCAAATAATTCAGAGGCTACTCTTGGTTCTGTGCTCAGAGATTCCTCCTGACAGTGTTTGGGTGACTATATGGCTCTAGGGAATAAACTAGGGAATGCATGGCATCAAATGTTCAACCCTATGTACTATCTCTATGGTCCCCAGGTCACAAGTTGAAGTGGCCTTGCTTTTTGCACTTATAACTTCATTAGAAGATGGAGATATATGCCAAGCAGTCTACATGGGTTCAAATATTTGTAAATTCTCATATTAGGTATAATATTACCATCTTGGCATAGGACTGAGGTGGTGTTTCCATCAGGCATAAATCCAAATATCATTATGCTTCTCACCGAGTATAAAAACTTGATAGTGAACGCCAGTTCCTGCATATCATGGGCTCAGCCTCCCCCTACATCTATTCCTTTGTACCCCCATGCTACATATGTCACTTCTGAAATTTGATATTTCTATTTTTCACTATCTGGATTACTGTCATAGATGGTCAGGAATAAAATGAAACCTATAAGCTGATTTTAGTCCGCTTTCCCAGCACCAGCATAGCTTTCTCATGAGTTAAAATCTGGAGTTCAGTAAAGAAAACGTTTGCTGTTATGTGAATATAGTTCTGCGTCTTTACCATTTGTCTCTGACTTTCTTATTCTGCTACCTTCCACACTAACCTCAATGTCAAAATTCATCAAATATCACTTAGCAAAGTGAGTGATCTGTGTTTCCCCCCATACATATATCCTTCAAGTCTATATACTTAATGATTCCTTTATGTGCTAAATCAAGAGCCATGTGGTAGGAGGGTTCTGTACTCTGAGTTATCTCTAGTTCAGTGATATTCTTTTCCTTGCCCCTCCCCTCCCCTCTCCCAGTTATTACAGTGGGGCTGTCAGAACAGGCTAGTGCATGAAGGAACACCAGGGTTTGAACTTACAGCCTCCCAGCTTGTGGGGTGAGTCCTTGAAGCCACTAAATCTCCCCAGGGCCTGAGTTCCGTGGCTTTCAATCACTGGCATGGATCCATGGAAATTTCTTGGCAGTCAAAATTAAAGCTAGTGGTGCTTTTCTCTATTCCCCTAGTGCATGACACTGTATCACAGCTTATGGTAACTATAAAGCTGACTGTCATTTTAATGCACATGCTTAATGTTGGTCCTCACTATAGGATTTCCAGGTGCCAGCACTCACTTCCCCTGGCCCCTGTCTTTTCGGGAGGGCTGAGTTTTGTGGGGTCTCCAAGTACCCTGTTGCTCTAAGACATCAGTGTGGGCTCTGTTTGTCCAGGGCTTTTCAGCTCAGTACCATGGTGGTTTGTGAATGGTCTATTGAATCTAGGTTCTGAATAGGGTTCTTTCCCACTTGGGAAAGAAGAGTGGTTCTTTCCTGGAACACCCACATTATGTTGTTTTTGCACTCTGGGTCCAATGAATGGACAACAAAATCATGCATGCAATATTCTAAGGGAAAAGTAAACAGTCCTGAGGGATGGACTCCCTAACTTCGGGATCATATTTTTACATCCATATCCCCAAAACATATTGCTTTGTTCTAAACCTCAAAAGTATTCCGAAAAAAATATTCCCTTGACCTGCTTTCCTGTGTTTTTCATCTTCACAGGTGCTCAAAATCAGCCTTTGATGTCAACAAAATAACCAGCAAATCAGTTACTTTCCATTGCTAAATAAACTATGGTGGGGGCTGCCCATCTTCACCTACCAATGTTTCAGTTCATTATTCCTCCATTCCAGAGAGTTCTGTTGACATAAACTCAAATAGATACATAGAATGTTATGAGTAGTTCCATTTCTCCTGAGAATAATTTATATTTGATCTCTTCCATGAGACTGCAATCTAAGTGTGGATCCAAAACACGCTCTAAATATCTCTGCATTTTCCGAGGCACCATTGAAAATGAACAGCATGTAGATGGAGTGGATAAAATACATAGTTTAAGGAGAAACAATGAAACAATATTAAAGATTCTCAAGGCAGTGATCCAACAAAAGGCACCATAATATTGCAGTGTTTTGATTTGGACAGGTTTACAAATAAGCATACATAAAACTAGAGAATTTGGGCAAAATTGTATCTTTGTTACAAAATTGCATCTTTATTTTCCATTCAAGGAAAATGTCTAGTCTGGTTCATTCCTTTATTTAAACATCACTTAATAAGACTCAATTTCTTCTATGTGTGTAAAATTCCCAACATTAAAATGATGATGCTAATTTGAGGACAAAATATCAGGCAAAGAATATCCTAATACTTGTTTTTCTTTTTTCACTGATTATTTCCACACTGATTCAGTTACCTTTCCCTTTCCTTTTTATTTTATTGCTTTTATTTTGGCATTTGTGGAATCTTTCTACACCTAGAACAAAGCATTGGGAATGAGTATGATAGGCATTTTCCATTTCATGCCTTAAAATATCTTTAACAAGAACAGTGTTTTTTAGTGTCTAGGATCTATGGTTATAGATCTGCACCTGCTTGCCTCAGACTGTCTTGAAAGAAATAAGTAAATCCTAAAAAGGCACTTTCCGCAGTCTCTTCATTCCCTGTAAATGAGGACAAACGTGGCAAACATTCTGAGACTTCCCAAATCTCCCCTTACTGCCAAGAAGGGCCTCTAGATCGAGCCTACATGTCCGTCTATTAAAAAAGGTGAACTGAAAAGTAGATTCTGGAAAAGTTAATCCTTATAATTTAAGCCCTTATTTGTTCCACATGAACTAACTTCCAGATTGTTACTGAAACAAATTTTCTTTTATTTGTGTATTCAAATAAGTATGATTCACTTAAAAAAGCAGTCCCACTGAACCACATTTGCATATCCTAATTAGTTTAGCATGTTCATTTTCCATTCACATGTTTTTCAAATAAATGCTTTTGAAGAATAGTAAAACCTAACTAACATCTGAGGCTGTAAGTTCACAAAAAAGGGGGAAAGAAAGAAAAAATAAAGAGCTGACATACATACTAGCTAAAAAAAGAGAAGAATTTCAATGTGTGCCACAGAGGATGTGGATTTGATTCCTGTTTCATAAAGGGAAGCTTGATTTGTGTTCAGTGTGGACCAGGATGTGGGTGGTTTCGAGCAGCTCACCCATACATTTGGATAACCAAAGCAGGGGAGAAACGGAAGTAATGATCTCCGACTCTACAGCACATGAACTTATCAACATTGGAAGCATATTTGATGGGCTAGAATGAGCTACGGATAAAGAAATAAAATAAGTTGGCAAGAAACAACTAGGTGAGAGAGACATCTCTCAAAGGAAAATGAATGCTCAAAGTTTTCTCTAGTGAAGACATTTAAAACATTAGAGAGGTATAAATCATCAATTGAGCCTCCATATGGAACATGAGCTGTGATTGGCTTTTTTTAAAGAACAGGGTATAAGGAGGAGGGCAGAGCTCCTGTGTCTCAAACATGATTATCAGTCTCCAACTATTGGTCCAGGAAGTAGCACTGGACTGATGAATTAGGCTCTATGTTTGATCCCTGCATTGCCAAAACTAATAATATGTTTAAATGCACAATAATCTGCTAAATTTATTTCTAAATGTCGCTGAGGAGCTCCTAAAAATAAAATAACACAAAAATAGAATGTCAGTCATTTGTTATGTGTTTTAATCTCTATGACACTGCTTTGAGAAGTTTTGCTTAAGATCAATAGATGCATTTTCAACGTTAATGTTAAATTAATGCTATTGAAATGCCCCTCCCCCTCCCAATCTGAACTCTTTTGCACCTTCTTCCCTTTACTTGTAAGAAGTATGGGAAACAGGTTTTGCCTTATCTTTTCAATACACTCCAGGTCATAAAACAAACAAAGGTCTCAAGTCCCCACGTACTCATTAACACTTATAGCACCATCCACATATTTGGATTTGAGTCATCATATACTGCTTCTATTTCATTCAAAACAGCAATGCTTTTCCAATACTTGATTTCAGAATGCAGTTGTTATAGATAAGTCCAAGCTACATTATCCCTCATCTAAAAGTGAAAAAGTCAGAAAAGTCACTTTCAGACTCTTTTGGTCATTTAGTATGTAAAGGTGGTCAACATAAAGAATCAGCAGCTGATACCTGAGAATGGATACTCAGATGGAATAGTATACAATGCCTCTATTTCCTTATCTCTTCTCTCTCTCTCTCTCTCTCTCTCTGTCCCCATACCCAGTATTATTTAGGGATAACTCCTGGCAGTGCTCTAGGGACCATATTATGCTGGGATCAAACCAAGTTGACCACATGCAAGACAAGTGCCTTAACCCAGTTACTATCTCTCCAGCTTTCATATAGTGTCTTCTGTTAGGGTTGAAAAACTCAGAGTAACCCAGTCCTGTGGTCTCCAGGCTCTCTGGACACATAACTATTATACTTCAAGACTACACAGGCTACTAACTATATCTCAAAAATCAATTGTGCTAAACAATAATTTTGATTTTGAAAGAAGATCTGAGACTAGATTCACTTTTCCCTTTAGGATTAAGATGAAGTGAGCTCAGCACTCCTGGGAAATCATCAAAAAAAAGACTCCTAAATCAGTGTCCATATTTAGTGAAACCAATCTATGAATGATCAAACTCCAATGTATCTGGAAAATTATGCAAAGTGCTGGCTTTTATCTTATTATACAAGTACATGCTAATATTTCATGTATTGCCCTATAAAAGAAGAAAGATATAGTCCCAAACTTTTTGTTTGCTTTTTTTAATTTTGTTTTGGACCACACCCAGTTGTGTTCAGGCCTTAGTCCTGACTCTATGCTGAGGGGTTACAACTCTGATAGGGGTCTGGGAACCACAGGGTGCCCAGTATGGAACATGGATGAGCCACATTCCATGGAAGGTAACAGCATTACTCCCTGTACTGTCTCTCCAGCCCCCAATCCCTAAACCTTCAGCTAAGTATGAGCTGGATAACATATGTTTAAACTGGTGTAACAGCTGCTCATTTCTCATATTATTTGCGCTTTCCTCGAACAAGAGGAATGTCGACAAAAAGTCTGAGAGTTAACAAGAGGGTCCACATGGAAGAGGGTCTGTCCTCCAGCTGAGCGAAGGATAAGTGGTGTCATGTTGGAGAACACATCCAACTCTGTGCTGCTTCTTGTGTGAGAAACGAAGCCAAGGTGTTTGGCAGTTCTCATCAACAACATGTCAAGGCAGTGCTTGGACGATGCTGCACAGCTCAGCTTTCAAATAGAAACACCCAAACCTGTGAAGTATGTGTCTGTGATTAGGACCTGATGCTCTGCACAGTAGATGCTCAAGCCTGTGTCTTGATGACGCATCAGCTTTATAAAACAAATGTTCTTCCCATCTCTGTTAATCACATTGATGTTGAAAAGATCAGATGACTGCAGTCAATTCCTGCGCATGAAAACGCTTTGGTTCTTCCTCTTCCAAATGCATCACAAAAACACATGACATGCCTCTTTTGCATAGCTCTAGACATCAACTTTCACAACAAACATAAATATTATACAAAGTGAAAGGCAGAACAGAAATCCTTACAACTTCTATCACTAAATAGACAAATGTGTCTTCACTCCCACAACTAGAATCATTCCAGAAAGAGTATAAATTTTAAGAAGTCAAACTCTAATCTCTAATAATAGCTTCTCTTTAATTTATTTTCCAAATGAGTACCAGATGCATCCTTTCCATTTTGTCTCAAAGATATAGACCCCAAAAAGCACAGTTTGAGATAGAAGAATATAACTTGTTCAGTGTGGAGTTCATTTAGTTACGTCACACAATACACTTGCCTGACTGGCAATCTTGATTATGTTTCCCAATAAATCATGTGGCTAGAAAGGAAGACAGTGTTACCTGGTAAAGTCATTTAGAGGGGAAAAAATAGCTGAGGTGGAAAGAAGGGCATTAACTTAAAAGCTCTTATCAGATTTTAAAGTGGATTATGCATGTGTGTCTTTGGTGATAGTTGGTGTAACGGACTGCATCATTTTATATGCCATAACTGTACATATTAATTTGCACAAATACTACCATAAAATAAAAAATTAATCATTTCAAGATATAAAAATATATAAAATATTGGGAATCAGTACTTCTGTTGTATAAATGAAACACATGACAAAATTCTAATGAATATAACATTTAAATTAAATAAGAGCATTACTTCCCTCCAAGAACTTACAGTTTAGTGGATGCAGAAATCTAGGTAGAAACTATTCTTGGAAACCATTTCATCTGTTCTTCCTCTGTTACAGCTCATAGCCAGATCTAGACCTCAGAGAGAAAATAGAGGATTCTGAGACTTGCTTTTCACTTCTGGTTTTGTCTTATTTTCCTGACCTTTACAGTTTATATTTCAGTGTTTTATCTTTGCAGTGTCTTAATGGTATATTGTATTCTCTGAAACATGATGTAAAATGAAGTGCTCTATAAATAGTGCTGGAAATAAAGTACTTGCCTTGCATGTGGCTGACCCTCATTTGTTTCCCTGGTACCACATAGAAGCCCCTGAGCACTGCCATGGGTCACTCCTATGCACAGAGCCAGAAGCAGTCCTGGAGCCCTAAGGAGTAAGACCTAACCCTTTCCCTCCCCACCAAAAAACACCTAGACAAAATATACATGATTGATATCATTAAGTACAAGGCATACATTTTTAAGTCTATGTTTTATGGTGATAATTCTGGAAGCACTGGGGAAGGTAAATTAGAAAGTGGAGAGAGGAGATACTTGGGATTAATTTTCATGGTTCAGAGTGTAGAAGGTGAAGATGGAATATGGGCAAGGAGCAATGGAACTAGAAGGGGAGAGACACTTTGGAAAGATATTCAAGAAGTAGCCTCTAGATTTTTTCTGGCTTTCTCATGAAAAGGACAATAGGAAAAACAAGGGGAGAAATCAAACACATTTCATTCATTTCCTTGCTGAAGTTGCTATCAAATATTATGCTAGAAAGACATGGGACATTAGAGAAAGAGTGGAAAGAGGGGAGCGTGAGATAAAATGAGTCCATTTTTAGCTAGTGAAATATGAGTGCTTGTGGAACTGTATGTAGAGTCTCAAGAGTTTCAAGTGTCTAAAGGTGAGCAGAGGGCCAGAATCAAAATATTACAGATAATATAGTGCAAAGCAAAGGTCATCAAAAGACTGGATTTGAGGTTTAAAACTACCTATGCATAAGAAAATCATGCCCAAACATATTTCTTTTAAATATGGAGTTCTTCCCTATTTTAGGATGGATGGGTCAAGAATAGCAGGATAGTGAGTTTGATTCAGTCTGTTGGCACCAGGAAGTAGAGAGCACATGACAACTAAAATAAAATAAAATAATGAAAAGATAGTTCAAAATATCATACAGTTGAAAAACTCTTAAATTTGGGGGTATATTTGGGGTGTAAAAGGAAAGGTATATTAATTTAATATACAAGTATACTAAAGCATTTTATTGTGTTTCCTTAACTAAAAAACTTTACTTTGTAAACATAAACATAAAAAGGAGTTGAAATTCAGGTGAGTAAGTTAGGAATATAGTTAAGAGGTTTATAATCAAGATAAAAGAAAAAGAAAACTTGGGTGCTGGGGAGACACAATCCTGAAAACAGGAGCATATACCCAGCAGAAAAAAAAGTAGGTGGTGAGAAAAATCTGAGAAAAGTTATGTCAGATGCAGAATTATAGCTGCAGCAATAGATGAGAGAAATTTCCCCATCAGGAGCAACCATCCAAGTCTCTCTGTAGGCCTCGTGGTTTTAATGTTAAGGCTGGGAAAAAACAAGAGCTGGAAGTATTTGGACAAAAGGATTACAAGGGAAAATCAGAGTTTTTAATCAGAGTTTGATTTAAGAAATTATGAAGGAAACATGGACTTGGCCTTTCATCAATACTCTTTGTATTTAGAATTATTATGTTCTTGGGGAAGGGGAAGGACAAGAGAGGAATTCATAGCCATAAGGAAAGGTGGGGAGAGTTTTGGTTGAGTGAGTAGGGCAGAAGTGCGGGTGGGTATTTAGATGATTTTTATAATGCTCTTGGAGCCTGAGGATTCTGATGTACAAATGGAGAAAATGTCAGAGGTTGAGAGCAGCATCAAAGTTTAAGACCTGGAAAACTGGGATTGGGGTTGAAGTTTCCTGATTTCTCCATTCTAATGGAGAAAGTATTGGAAAGGAATCAGCAGATTTCACTCAGAAGGGCAGAAAGATAGTCTGGCAAATCAGGCACTTACTTTGCATGCAGCTTAGTCTGGGTTCAATCCCTGGCACCTCATGTAGTCCTGCAAAGCCTACCAGGAGTAATCCCTGGGCCAGGAGTACCATCAGTTATGGGCCAGAAACAAAAGGGAAGGAAATGTACTGTAGAATCTTCAGGAAACTATCTTTCAGAGCATGGAAAGACCATGGTCTGTGGATGGACCTTCCCTATAGGGTAGGACCTGTTTGGATTAGAAGGATAATTTTGGCTAGATGCACTTTCAGCCATTTATTCTCTGTTTCCTGGACTCCAGGGTGAGGAAGAGAAAGGAAGCGTTACACAGAGAGATTTTATGAGCCAGAAGCATTAATAACTTTTATCTGAGTCACACATATGGCATGTGTTGAGAGTCACTGAGAGGGAGTACCAGACCTCTTGAGGACCACATTATTATTTTACCTGTGAGGGGGAGCATCCCTACTCCCTCAAAAAAGATAACGCAGTGGTTTTGAATCAGGACCAATGAAATGAAACTATCAGCTGTGATGGGAAAAAGAATTGTCAGAGGCATTAGCAGTCTGTTCACCTCAATCCAATCACATTTCTTGGGTATGGAAACCTCCCAAGAATACTGAGGGGGCCCAGGGACCAGTTCTTACTTGGGGAGCCAGGCCAGCAGTTCCAAGTTAAGACCCAAGGGTGCAATACTGCTCAGGCACTTGGTGCCAAGAATCACCAGGAGTAATCCAGTGGTTCTTGGGGGTCACCACTGAGTGGTGCCCAGGGGACCAGGTGTGCCAAAGATGACACCAGGCATATTCCTAATCCCCCAACCCCTAGCCTCAATCCTACCTCTGTTGCTAAGCCAGAGTAGCCCTTCAGGAACAACTACTGTGGGTAGCAGAAGCAAAGTGATTCTACCTGGCCAATGCCTTTGCTAAAGCACATTCCACGTGGAAAGCAAAGGAGCAGTGGAAGTGGCCTTCAATTGTGTCCCAACTGGATTGGGGGATCAGTGGCCCCTGTAGTGCCCCCTTCCTATCCATGCCTCACTTTGATTCGAGAACCACCCTAGTCCTCCAAGCTTCTCTTACCCCAGCCCTCAGATGGAGAATTTCACACTGGTGGCTTATTTACACATCAGACACGTTTCTTAACAGAGGCATCCATGCAGTGATTAGTGCAACCATTCTATTCTGCCCAGGGAGACAGAGTTTAGCAAGACTAAAAATTAAAAACATGTTGTAGCAGAAGACCTGCTGATGAATACAACATGTTAACTATTGTTAAAAAAAAAGTCATTTTAGTTCATAAAAACAGACACTTGATATCTTTTTACTTATCTCCCATTGTGAGATAATCATAACCAGCTTCTAGAAATCTCCCACTTAAGGGGATGCGGTGCAGACAACTGTGTGATGTGGCCAGAGACACTAGAAACACTGGCTGGAAACCAAGGAACTCGCACCTTGGAGTTCAGAAGGAAAAATAAAAACACCCAGAATCCTGTGCTTCAAAAGCAATCAGGGATCTAATGTGACAGGGTCCCACAACAGATGGGAGGGAGATGGGTATGACCTACTTATCTGTAATGTAAGACAGAATCTTTCTCAATTATTTTAAAGAAACATCTTTTGCACTCGCCTTCAATATAAAGACATACTCTAGCAAGCCCAGAGTTTCTGGCCCCCAAACTCATTGTCTGTGAGCAGCACCGACACACCCCATCAGCTACCTCAGTAGCCAAGTGAGTATCTGAGGATTTTCTTGTCCTAGAATGTGAAATGTCTTCCTGGACTGTGGTGACTAAACTGCAGTGTGAGAATGGAAGAAAATGGTGTCACCAGAAATTTCAGGTAGGTTCATCATCAAATGCTGGAGATCAGAGGTGACTACAAGAGTGTCCCACCCACGCAGCAGAGCCTGCAAGCTAGCCATGTTGTATTTGATATGCCAAATACCAGTAATAATTATAGACCTCATTCCATGGCCTGATGGAATGGTTTTAGGCTCTTTTACGTTCCTGGAACAAGCAGACGCCCTTGGGCTCTACTAGCATGTCACAGGAGATATGGAGATGTTACTGGTGCCCGCTAGAGCAAATCGTTGATGAACGGGAAGACAAGTGATATAAGTGAAGTTGATAGTGTTTTCTCAAGCTTGCTTTCAGAGAACACCCTCCATAGTTTCTGCTGATATCTGGGGAAGGATGCAAATGTCCCTCTCCCTGGCATTTTAATAGCACACTTTGTAATTGCTTATCTATTTATGTAGGTGAGAGAGTATTGTCTTTTATATGTAGTTTTTCACAATCTTGTAGATCATAACTGGCCCTGCCAAAGATGTTTTGCGTGTGGAGAAAGCTTACATGGAAAGACATCACTTTTAATGCAGAAATAATTTCCACTGTAAACATGTAGGATCTGCTTTGCAGCACATCAACAGAGTAAGTCCCAGTAGGTTCTGGCTTTAGAGCTTTTTATGCTACATAGGGCAGATTACAAACCCATTGATCACAGCATGCTTTTTGATTGTCCTATGAACTTAATTCTTTGAAGCCTAGGGTCTGCCAAGAGTCAGAAAACTTCTCAGATGGAGAAATGGTCACAAGCAAAGCTACTAGCTCTTCCCTATAACCTCTCAGGATGCCAACAGTTTGGACTAGATAGATTCTTGGCTTGAATTGTCAGAAATTCTAAGTTGCTCATTCTAAGTTATCATTTTTTGTCTGTGAAAGGAATAGATGTTTCAATGTACACAACAATTTTTTTTCAAGCAGAGACTTGGGATTGGGGTATGTCCTTGAGATGCAAGGAGTCACATCATGAAAGCACCTTGTGGGGATTCCCACACAGGATGCAAAACAGATATGAAATGTTTGAGCCATGGAACCAAAACTAGAGGAGAGAGCACAGACCTGATCATAGAGGAGTCCAAAGGACAGTGTAGCACAGCATGTACCCCTTTCTGAGCTGACACTCTGCTCCTTGTCTGAGAAGAGGATAGACTGGGGAAGAAAAGCCCAAGGAATGAAAGAGCATGCTGTTGTTCACTCTTCCAAAAATGAGAACAAAAAGTGGGTCATCATCTGGGTCCTATTTGCTATTGTGAGCAATGGCAATACATCAGTGTACAAATACAACCTCCGGGACCTCACCAAGAGTCGTTGCTGGGCCGGAGCGATAGTCCAGCGGGTAGCTTGCCAGGCTCTGCTGTGTAGGTGGTATAGTCTCAGTAGAAGGCTCTCATCTCGAGCATTTACTGATGAAACTTAAAGGGAAAGATCAGGATTTCTCTTGAATGGAGCTCTGAGGAACTATGGAGTCTGGATGTTGAGAATGACTGACTGCATGATGTGTGGTTTGCTCTGGCTTCTGTTAGGCTTACTGGTATCAGTTAGAACATGTCTAGAACTGTATACAATGTATAAATGTGAAAGATCTTGGGAAGGACCTTATCCTAAAATCAGCATTCTCTAAGAATAAGTGTCAAGAAATGCAGCCATGCACCAAGGGAGCTATGGGTCTGGCGTGGGTGGGTCTCTCTCTTCCCGGTAACTGGCATGGAGGAGGAGGAATAATAATAATAATAATAATAAATAATAATAACAACAACAACAACAACAATAATAAGAATAAAAAGGCGGCCGTGGTAGGGGCAGAAAGAGAGCACATGCTGCAGGCCCAGTTCCATCCTGAGACTCCTGGTTCCCTGAAGCTGATGCAGGCATCCCGAATGCACTAGCCAGGAGTAGCTCCTGAGACTGCTGGGTATGGGCCTTAAGCCACACTGAGAAACTTAACACAGACTGGAGATGGCCGCTGACCCTTGTTGTATCCCCAGCACCATATGGTGTGCTCCCCACAGCACCTTGGCGTAACAGCCCTGGACACCCTGAGCACTGGATGCCCCTGGCACCACGCCCCTGGCTCCTTGCACTGAACTGCAATCCTGCTGGCTAAGAATCATGGGTACGGAGCCCCCAAGCCTCCTGAGCACCACTTGGGAGCCCCCCAATAAAAAGCAAAGGAATGGGTAGAGGCAGAGGATGCTTAATGGGACAGCTGCCAACCACATGCAAAGCAAGCACCTTATGCACTATATTGTTATTCCAGCCCCTATAGATTCTATTATTATGTTGACTATAGGCAATGGCAATAGCTAATCTTTGCTGTTTATGATTAGAACAAACATTTTCAGTCTTTTGCTCTTGCACATGCTCATCATTGTGGGAGTTTCATGTATGGCTTTGATTAATGGAAGATTTTTGAGTTTCTCAGTTTCTTCCTTAATTCAGATGATGTTTTTATTTCTCCTCATTATGGTAATGTGTATTTTTATTGGCTAATTTTCATATGTTGGATCATCCCTGTATTGCAGGAAGAAATCCTATTTGGTCATAGCGTATAATTCCTTTAATATGATGCTGAATTTCTTTTAGCTAGCATTTACTGATGCTTTTTTTTATACTTACATTCAACAAGAATATTGAATTTTAGTTTGTTTCTTCTGCAACCTCTCTCTTGTTTTATATTAAGATAATGCTGGCTGCATAGAATTTTAGTAATTGTGGAAGTTAGTAAATATGGAAGTTGAGCAGATGTCACAATTGGCAAGTTCTTTGCTCCTTTGATATATTTGATTTTTATCATTTTCAAAGGTAATTGTGCTTAAAAAGTATATTTTCTGCAATTTTTTTGGGAAAATTTTTAAGAAGGTCTGTTAGTAGTTGCTCTTTAGCATGTTAGGTATAATTCATATATGGCAGTTTATTAATCCATTTAATCATGAAGTTAATTATGGGTCTATTCATGCCTAGAAGACCATTTTGATAGTCATGTAGATTGCTTTGCTCTTTATATTTTTCTTTAAATTGTTTCTTTCTGTCCCTCAGATTCAATGATCTGTGTTTAAAAAAATCCCAAGACACTGATTCTTACCTCTACTTGTCCAAATCTGACTTTAATTTCCTTCATGAACTCAGAATTTCAGTGACTGTACTTTTGAGTTTCAGAATATCATTCAGGCTTTCAATTCCTAATATTAATATTGTTGGGTTCCTTTGTTTACAGCAAGCTGTCTCCTACTCAGCAGGTGTCAATTTTCCAGCCAAGCTGCAGTGGTTCGCTAAAATGTTGCTTTTCTCTTTCCTTCCTGCCCTTCGCATGCTCTTGTATTAGAGTTATGCCCTTATGTATAGATACAGGAAGACAGTTAAGGCTAATTTGTTATCCCTGGGTTTGCATCATATTTCTTAACTAAATGCCTTAATTGCCTATATATTTAGTTTAATTCCTCACACCCCAAGAAAGGAGGGTCCCACTAAGGGACTGAATAGAACCAGGAAGAGAGATTACCCTGGCTTCAATATAGGACAACTAAAAAGCAAACATTTGTTCTGAACCAAAAAATAGCAAGGTCACAGAAGGAGCTCTGTGTTTACCTAAGGAGATTAATAAGGACTCTGAGGGGCAAGAATGGCCAATCTGGTGAGAGGAATGCAGTGTGGATTATATAGTGTGTTCTTCCCCAGGAAGGATCACTCTAATCCTGGGTGTAGATAAGTGTCTGTCCCTCTTACTTTATCTATACAAAAATGACTAGAAACCTCATTGAAATAAATGTTTATTAGCCTAAGCTGAGAGAAAAACAGCATCCTGAGACTGCCCTCTAGCCCCAAGGAGCTGGACAGAACCCCCATCGCTTGTGAAAGTTCTGCCACTTACTTTTGTAAAGCAAGCCTTGGAAAACTATAAGAGGCTCTCTTGTTTGGCTTGGGGAGTCTGAGGAGTAAGGGGGTGAGGTGTGAGGAGTCTGGACAGCATACCTGCTGCAACTGGTAGCTGGGAGCTGGTGATGTGTGAAGAGATTTTTGTTGTTGGTGTGTGGATACTTAAAACCTGGACATTAAAAGAACTGGTATCCATGGTTCTTGGTCCAACGGCCCCTAAATGTGGCCAAGGAGATGAGACTTTAAAACTGTTGAGGTCTCCAGACAGCTCTGAAGTCTGACCAGACTCAACAGATATATACATTTTGTTCATGAGAATCATTTTCTTAACTTTTTTCTATGTCTTTTACTGTTCTTGAAGTCTCTACCATTTCTCATATATAAGTTTTGGAGCATCCATCTTTTCTGAAGTAATTTCTTTATCTGTGCAATTAGAAATGAATGTAATTGCTAAGAGGTTGTTTTTGAACATTAGGGATTTCAGGAGGTAATTTATATAATTGATCAATCTGTTTCTGTTTGCATATAAATTATGTTTTGTTTTGTTTTTGTTTGTTTTTGTAACGCTTGTCACTGATAGAGTATATAATCCAACTAGATACACTGGACTAGATCAAGCTATTGCCAAAATCATTTCTAACTACTCCCACATTACTATAAATATAATCTCTCGTTACAAAATAAATTTAGATACAGACCCTCTTCTGCAAGGTATATGACTTCCAAAGAATTTATCCTCAAAGGAAACTTTTTTCTTAACTAATTGCTAAGGCGTGGCTTAAACATGTGCTCCCAGCAAAGTCTGATCATTGTTAGCAAATGAAATTAAGAATTAAACTCTGCTCTTCTTTTGTTCTCTTAAGCAGTGGTCCAAGACAGCCCTGCTAACTTCTACACAAAGATCTACAGTCTAACTATCCAATGCAGAGTTTCTTTGCCTGCTTATACTCATAAACCATTTGTTGAATCCAATGGTGGGGGTCACTTGTCATGGTGTTCCTCATCCTGAGTGTCTTACTTTTTAGAATTTTGAGAATTCAGCAATCAGTTATTAAATCCTTGAGACTCTCACACTGAGGTTTCAGCTGAGATGGGAGGTAACAAGGGAGGCATTTGAAATGGCACAGCAGAGGCCACAGTGACCACAGTGAGTCCAATGTAAGTCATGCTGTTTGTTATTCTAATGCTAGAAAGAGTAGCAGCAACTTTGAGTAAAAAAAAAAAAAACCTAAGGTAACAGAAATGTAGACATGAAATATATATGTTTATTCTTGCACATATTTTTCTCCTTGTTACCCTACAGCTGGCAGAGGTTATAATGTGTGGACTTTTCTGGCATGAGACAGCTGTTGGATACATTTCAGTGTAGAGTGGTCTTTCACAGTCTACAGCAGGAAGAGTCAAACCAATCTTATGGCTATAAAAATCTTTTGGTGACTGTACAAAATTAAGGACAATGACTATATTCTATGAAAATTTGATTATTTATCAAAAATCAGATCATGTAAATATAAAAATAAAAGGATATGATATGTGTATATGACACACACAATTTAAGTAACAGTTAAGAACCTAAAAACATAACAACCACATAAATATGAAAGCTGATCAAATAGTGAAGCAACAAGCTCTTTCTTCTTTGCTTTTCTGCAATACTTTTTTTATCATTTTAAAAAGTATTTCTATTTATAAAAATGAATAGGATACATTTACAATAATTTTGAGTATGTAGGTTTATAGTACAAGATACTTCATTTGGAAACCAAAGTGTTGACATCTTAAAGAATAATATGCAATAGAATTAAATTTAAAAGAAGGGAAAATAGAAAATTTAAATGAATCAAAAAGCAAGGCTAACATAGAAAACATATGTACAAATCTTTAGTATTTGACAGTGAATATCCTATATATCAAAACACAGAATAAAACTAATTTGTTACAAAACCGGTGTTAGTTTACATTAAATTACATCAGTTGTTTAATAGTACAACTTGTTAAAAAGTGGTGTAGCCACTAATATGTGAAGTAGAGTTTTTAAGTTGACTCCATTTCTGTAAAGGTACTTCCATTTAAGTTTGTGTAAATTTATATGATAGTCCAAAGCCTACCAAAGTATAATAAACTGAATTTGATTTTAAGAGGAGATCCACATGAAGGGTTGGTCCAACTAGTCAAAAGATGAAATTTAAAGAACAGAATGTGATGGCTGGGAAGTGACAATTAATTGTCTCTTTGGGTTGAGTGGGAGTTAAGAAAGATTTTATGTGAATGAAATCTTGAGATAATTCTTTGCTTCTTGTGGCCATTCACTAATATCTAGCTGACTCATCAAAGCAAAATATATATTAATACTCACCATAATAATCACTTGAATATTTATTAGAACTACAACTAGTGACAGGGCACGTTAGACTATATTTCCAATTAAAACAAAAGTCTAATTACTGACAAGTTAGTCCTTCAAAGAATTCTTATGGATTTCTTTTATTCTTTAAACAAATTTATTTTAAAGGTCAGAAAGGACAGTGAGGATCACTTCTTAATAATCAAGGGATATATATATTAGGAAGAAATTATACTCCTAAATGTATATGAATCCAATGAGGGGCCAGCAAAATACCTAAAACAATTACAATGGACTGTCAAGAAGACATTGACAGCAACACGATAGTAGTTGGAGATTCAACATTGATCTATCAACTCTTGATAGATCAATAATACTGAAACTCATCAAGGAAATACTGGCCCTAAAGGAAGAAATGGAAGCAAGAGGGCTAGTAGATATATACAGGGCGATTTCATCCCCAAAAAGCTGAATACACAACTTTTTGTTTTCAATGCCTTCTCAATCATTTATTGCGCCTAGTGATAAAAATCAATGAATCAGTGAGATTCAGTTTTGATAGGGTTGTCAAGTGATCAAGGATCAAGTGATAAAAATATTTAATAGAAAAGAATGTGGGAAGAACAATACATTTTTGAATATCTTTAATTCAATATGTTTTCTGTATCCTCTCCCTTTTCTCTTCCTCGACTTTTATTGACAACTGGCCATTTATTCCCTCAGAGAGAAATAACAGAGTAGAAAGCAGAGATAACCTCAAAGTCACTATTTTAATTTTCAAGCTCTAAAAGCATTTAAAACCATTATGTTGGTTGTCCTGGAAGTAAATCCAAAGCAACCAAAGCCCAAAAGCCAACCAAAACAAAAAGGAAAAGTATCCAAGGAGAGAGAAATGTCTTCACGATAGAATATATATGGATCATTATATATGTATATAGCATATATATGCATTTATATGGATACACACATACATAGATACATAGTATATGTCATAAAATGCTGTAAAGAAAACAGGGACTATAATTTAATCAACTTCTGTAACTTTAAGATTATGTTTCTTGACTGAAAATCGGATGTGTACCTTGGAACGGCATCTTCAATAACAAATACTTAAAAATTTCAGAGCCATCTCCCCACATCCTGTTCAGTGTATCACTGTCTTCCCATTCATCATCGATTTGCTCGAGCGGGCAATTAGTAACATCTCCATATGTCCTGTCTCATGCAAGTAGAACCTGAGGATACCTGCTTGCTCCAGGAACATAAAGAGCCTCAAACCATTCCATCAGGTCAAGGAATGAGGTCTATAATTGTTACTGGTATTTGGCATATCAAATACGACACGGTAGCTTGCCAGGCTCTGCCGTGCGGGTAGAATACTCTTGTAGTCATCTCTAAATCCAGCATTTATTGATGAACTGCTCAGTCACCTATGCTGCGCGAGCCAGGCTGTGATAGGCTGGTTTGCTGGGTGGAGTTCTGACGAGGGGAAGTCTGGATGTGGAAAGTAGAGGCCTTCATGGAGTGGGGGTCGCCTGGCTTCTTCAAGGCTCTGCTGGGGTGGTGGGGCCAAGGTTAGAACCCGCCATCCCTCCTGGGTGCTTTGTGAGCGGCTGGGCACAGGGAGAGCCAGTGGCATCTCTGCCCCATGTCTGTGAGTCTCTCACATCCAGTTCAACCACATAATAAAGTCTATGGAGCTTTATGCATACCATAGAATAAGCAGGGCTCACTTAACTATGGTGGATTATATAATGTATCATTCATGTGATAAAGGATGCTACTAATAGTCACATAAAGTATAGATGTCATGGGACCTCTAGGACAAACTGACATGTCTGTTCACATATACTTTCACCAAAGGGAAGAAGGAAAGTAACATTCATCAGGTGTTTATATTCAGTGATAAGACCACTTACAACATGATTTTTCAATATATTTTTTAACCAGAAATTAGTACCTAAAGGAATCATTTCAATCTAATATGTGATTACAATTTATTTCCAGATTTAATTTTCCTCGTGGGCACCATAATTGTAATATGATGAAAAAATTTTAGTATTATAATTTGATGGTATCATTCCAAAATACTAGAGAATCTGCTTTAGGAATTTGGGCTTTGTTCAAAGAGAAACAGGATCTAAAACGTACAGTGGCAAATAAGTGCAAAACTTAAGTGGAGAAATTAAATGCAAGGAAATATATCTGTAGATACTGTGCTGTTGCTTTGCCTTTGGGATTTCCTTCCTTCCCCTTTTACAATGCCCTAGAGCCTGTGTTGCGGGCAAACTCCTCTGCAAAACACAGGTAGAGGTGAGTGGCTCGAGAGTTTATCTTCTCTCGGGGCTGCCCTTCAGGACTCCTTAGGCTCTAGATGCCCACATTGTGCGCTGCCTCTTGAGACTCTCAGAACCTAGGGTACCTTTATTTTGGCCATGTGTAACACAGGTGATATGGGAGGAACCTCCTGGTCTCAACCGCTCAGTATCTGCAAAAGCAGAACAGCCACAGCTTGCCTTGGGCCCCCTTTAGGTTTTGTTTTTGGGGTTTTTTTTGAATGGAGCTTTTTGGTCATACCTAGCAATGCTCAGGGGGTACTCCTGGCTCTGCACTTAGGAATTACTCCTGGCAGTGCATGGGGGAACCATATGTTTGAAGCCGCGGATCAAACCTGGGTTAGCTGTACGGAAGGCAAGTACTGACCTGATAACCTGCTCTGGCTCTGGTCTCCCTTGGGTTAGGTGCTTTCTTCCCCTTGGGTTCAGGCCTGACTTACAGGGATAAAAGCTGCTGCTATATGCACCTGCCACTGAATGTGAAAGGCCATTTAGGCCCAGCTGAAGACGTGCAGAGTAGGTGTGACCTTGTTTCTCATTCCCTTTTTGTCACTTTAACCATGAAGCTCTTAGGGGAAGGTAGGGCCAAGGCCTGCTGGGGAACTAAGCCTGTCATAACTGAAGAGTTTGGATTTCCCTTAGGGCATTCTAGTTTTTGTTATTTTGGGGCCATACCAGGTAATGCTTAGGGATACTCCTGGCCTGTGCTCAGGAGCCACTCCTGAGGGGATAGGGGGGACCAGAAATCGCTCCAGGGATAGAACCTGGGTGACCTCATGCAAGGCCAGCTGTACTGTTGCTCTGGCCTCTATATTTTTTGTGTGCATCCAGACTCCTCTCCTCAGAGCTCCACCCAGCAGAAGAGCTGATCATAGTCCAGTGGCCACGCAGCTCGCGAAAAGCCTCTTCAACAAGTGGTGCTGGGAAAACTGGACAGCTACATGTGAAAAAAAAATGAATTTGACCTGTATCTAACACCTTGCACAAAAATCAGATCAAAATGGACTAAAGATCTCAATATCAGAACTGAATCCATAAAGTACATGCAGAGAATATAGGAAAAACCCTCCAAGACATTGAGCTAAAGACATCTTCAAAAGTGAAACACCATTAACAAAGCAACTAAAAGAAAAGATAAACATGGGACTACATGAAACTAAAAGACCTTCTGCGCCTCGAAAAGAAACAGTGACCAAGATAGAAAGAGAGTCTACAGAATGGGCAAGAATATTCACCCAATACCCATCATGAAAGGGTTAATATACAGGATATATCAGGCACTGTTACAGCTATATAAGAAGAAAATAGCCAACCCCATTAAAAAATGGGGAGAAGAGATGAACAGAATCTTTGATAAGGAAGAAATTTGGATATCCAAAAGGCATATGAAAAAAATGCTCATCATCACTAATCATCAGAGAGATGCAACTCAAAACAACAATGAGATATCACCTCACACCACAGAGACTGGCCCATATCTAAAAGGGTAAAAGCACAGTGCTGGCATGGATGCAGGGAAAAAGGGGACTCTCATACACTGTTGGTGGGAATGTCGACTTGTACAACCTTTCTGGAAAATAATATGGACATTCCTCCAAAGACTAGAAATTGAGCTCCCTTTTGATCCAGCCATACCACTCCTGGGAATATAAACTGGGAAGCCAAAAACACACAGCTGGAAACACAATCCGCACTTTAATTTTCATAGCGGCACTATTCACAATGGCCAGAACCTGGAAACAACCAGTATGCCCGAGAACTGATGACTGGATAAAGAAACTGTGGTACATCTACACAATGGAATACTACGCAGCTGTTAGGAAAAAATGAAGCTATGGAATTTGCCTATAAATAGATGGACATGGAAAGGATCGTGTTGAGGAAATTAGTCAGAAGGAAAGAGAGATATAGAATGACTGCATTTATTTGCATGACATAAATATATCAGGGTGGTCTTACCAAAAGATGGAAATTACTGCAAAGTGTGGGAGTCAGGAGGTTAGGTAAGACAGAGAAGGAATATGTGTGAATAAATGTTGAAAGGGCTAATACCAACATAGAACTGAGCATTAAATACAGGCAAAAAAAATGCGCATGATGGCTTCTGAGTGTATGTAGTGGGCAACCCACAAAGTGTAAGAGAAGGAAAAGAGAGAAGGGAGAGAGAAAAGAGATAGAGAACCTGCCATTTAGGCAGGCTGTGGAAGGGGGGGGAGGGAATTGGGGACATTGGTGGTGGGAAATGGGCACTGGTGGAGGGTAGGGTGCTGGATCACTATGTGACCGAAACCTCTAAACATGAGCAATGATATAATTGTATATCTCACGGTGTTATAATAAAATATTTAATTATAAAAAATAATTGCTTGAGTTTTGGGTGACTACTAGAGTATCCTACCCGCACGAGCAGAGCCCAGGAAGTTACCCATGTCGCATTTGCCATGCCAACAATTAATAACAATTATAGCCCTCATTTCTATGACCTAATGGAATGGTTTGAGGCTCTTTATGTTCCTGGAGGGATGATGCCCTTGGCTATATCACATGTGACAGGACATATTGAGAAGTTACAGTTGCCTACTCAAAGCAAATTGATACTATATGGGAAGACAGTGATACAGTGATGCAGCGATACTATGCATACTCTTTGAGCATTGCATCTAGTACAAGCCCTAAGTAGGTTTTTTAAGCTCAGAATATGATTGCAAATTTTCCTAATATGGAGTACAAGGAGTAGTATTTTTATTTTTATCAATAGATGAATTAGCGCAATTTTCTGGTGTTCGGACATATATAACATTAAATATCTCGTATATCTACAAACATTCACAACCATATATTCATTCATATGTTATGGTATACCATAGATATATACTAAAAATTGAAAAATACTACTATATTGTGTTTAATTACGTTAGTAACAATTTTAAAACATTCTGTGTCCAAACATATGCCCATATGTTAAATTCCTTTACTAACTTCTATGGCTTAGGCAACTTTCTCAAATCCATACCCTGGGATTAAGCATACATATGCATATGCATATACACATGCATATACATATATATATATTCACTTGCATCACTTGTTTTCCTGTTGTTCATCAATTTACTTTTGAGCAGGCACCAGTAACACCTCCATATGTCCTGTCACATGCTAGTTAGCCTAAGGGCATCTACTTACTCCAAGAACACAAAGAGTTTCAAACAATTTGTTCAGTTCATGGGTCTATAATTTTTACTGGCTTTTGGTACATCAAATATGACACGGGTAGCTTGTTATGCTCTGGCCATGTATATATATATACACATATACATATATATACATGTATATATGTTTATGTTCATATATATATATATATTTTTTGTGTATATATATATATAATATCTCTTAAAACATTCAAAGAAGATAGATAGGATATATTCTGTAGTTATAAGAATATATTTACATCCTTCTAAGGATTCCACATGAAATAAATAAGCTGATACCTGTAGTTCTCCAATGGAAAATTCTTTGTATTTGGTTACCAGAGTTTTTGTCAAATATATTTTATCAAAGACTGTGTATCACGTGAAGTCCTTAAATAAACTAACATTTGACCAGAACACATATTGGCTATCACTGAATTTTAAAATCTCAGGTCATCTGGGTAGTTTTCGATTTTAATTAAACAGTACTCACATTTTATGACATCTTAAATGGTCAAATAGCTTGTAATGGAATATTTGGGGGTGGTTTACTAAGAATACATTAATTCTAGAGAAATAATTAATAGTGGACAAACTCATTTCCCACACTATTCTACTATCCTGTCTGCAATAGTCTATGCTTGTCCTGTTGTTACTTGCTGTCATGGGAAACTTGCATGATACCACTATACCAGTGGCTCTGTTACTACTTGCGGTCACGAAGAAACCATTTTAGAATCGAAGTGTCATTTAAAGATAGATAATATGGTGAGATTTTCCTGATTGGGTGTTTCATGTGGAAAGAGTATTTTTATTGTTGAAAGAACTTTTTTATTTCATATCCTTTATCATTTTATTAAAACATTTTACTCATTCTGAAAATAATTATATTTTCTAGTTTCTGTGCAATTATGAGAAATATGTCTTTTTTGTTATGGTTACATGGTTTAAAACGGTCTCCACTGCTATTATTTGATACTTGCAATGTTGCTGCCATATTTCCCTACAGTGTGTCTGGCGTCTGGAAATCTCTCCATCACTGTCCCCAGGTCCCTTCTCGCACATCCCTAGTTTATATCAACATAATCAGGACCCTGTCTGTTGGCAGCATCTTAGGATTTGTGTTAATGTCTAATCTTTTCTATTTATACTCCACTTGAGCACATAGGAGAAATTTTATAATTGTCCTTCCTCCCAATAATTTACTTCATCATATTCCACCCCAATTCCAGCTAGATTGCAGTCAGTAGATTTTATTCTTTTCTCACAGCTCTTAGTTCCATTGTGTATCTGCACCACACCCTCATTACTTCACTCACCTTCTATTGGCCACTTTGGGGGTGTCTGTGGCCTGGAAGATTAGGATAATGTTGTGAGTAATATAGTTGTGAATTAATCAAGAATAATAATAATAATGTCTTATTGTTTCTGGAGGTGGTGTAGTTAGCTGACCGTCTCTCTTCACTCCCATTCCTTCCCATTCTAACTGTCTCATGATGCCTTCGAGGGTGGCACTGAATAGTTTTGGTGAAATGGTATCACCCTGCCAACCCCCTATTTTGACACTCACTGATCACTTCCTTGCAGAATGGTGAGATTCTGGTGGTGAATCCAGAATATAGCCTCCAGTAAGAAACTTGATGTATTGGGTTTGAACGCCCTGTTTGGCTAGGCTTCGACGACCACTTTGGTTTCAACAGAATTAAAGGCTTTCTTTAAATCACTGAACGTGAGATAGAGCAGCATCTTGAACTCCCTTGCAACTCTCACTGAGCTTAGTTACCCTGTGGATATGGTCCCTTTTGCTTACTGGATATTATCCCTATGTACAGTTTGTGGATCACTATCACTATCTCTATCTTCCCATTCATCATCGGGATTTGTGCTAGAGGGCACAAAGTACATCTCCATGACTTGTCTCATGTAAGTAGAGCCCAAGGGTACTCTGCTTGCTCCAGGAACATAAGAGCCTCAAACCATTCCATCAGGTCATGGGAATGAGGTCTATAATTGCTACTGGTATCTGGCATATCACGTACAATAGATAGCTTGCCAGGCTCTGCCATGCGGGTAGCAAACTTTGTAGTCATCTGAGTATATGATATGTCAAATATTTGGGTTCATTTAGCTGGGGGGCTTCCAGGGATGACACCTCGTCCAGCTGACTCTGTGTAACTGATATAGTTCCAGATACTGTGGCATAATTAAAACTGCTTGTCTTTCT
The DNA here is from genome assembly GCA_021461705.1 of Cryptotis parvus. Classification (NCBI taxonomy): domain Eukaryota; kingdom Metazoa; phylum Chordata; class Mammalia; order Eulipotyphla; family Soricidae; genus Cryptotis; species Cryptotis parvus. The sequence continues at coordinate 1,192 of JAJIBD010038039.1, read as the reverse complement.
GATACAAAGCTGTGCTGAAATATGCATTCATGGAACAAATTTTGAGTTTGATCTTGGAGCAAAATATATTGATTATCTCAAATTCAAAGTTTATTAGGTATCTTGGGAACTTCAAATATCTCTAAGATTAATTTGTTTGAAATCTAATATTTTTATTAGATATTTGATTATACCTCCGTGAGATATACAATGCGCTGTTCATGTTCATGTGCTTATCTGTAAGATGGGAATAACTCCCTAGATGGATAACGCAACTATTTTTGGGCGTTTCAACAACTGAAAAAAATAAATTTGCAGGCCACCAGTTCATTTTCGTGCTGCACGCGTATGATTACATAGGAAGTGGGCAATGGTCAGAACTTTTTGATAGTATTTTTAGATGGTTGTGGGGGTAAATTGGTCTTGCTTTGTGGTTGTAGAGTGAAGAAAATGAAGCAGATATTTGGATCCATATCATTATTTTTCACAAATAAAACTCATACAGGTGACAGGTTGAAAAATAATATTTGGACTGGCTAAATACTATAGAGCCAGCATTGTTTTTTACAATTTTAAGGATCTAGTAACATTTGACAAATGCCAAATTCTTCAGTATTATTTAGGTTTTCAAATGAGCTATTTAATTGATTGCATTTCCTGTTATGACAGTTTGGCTTTGTATTCCTCCTAGTTGGGGTTACTTTTAAATTCATAGTTTTATTTGTGACATCTAATTTTTGTGATCTAAATTAATATTCTGGTCATACTTCTCTGATGTCTATGCCTTAACTATAAAAGGTTTACTTAAATTGTTTTATATAATCAAAATTCATTAATACTATAATCCCCTCTGCATTATTCTTAGTTATTCTGTGTATTATTTTATTTAAAAAAACTCTGTACAATGTGACTTATAAAGTATATGTTCTTTTCATAGAACTGTTTCCTCCTTTCATCAATAGATAGCTACTTGTAGAGTGAAGGAAAATAACTGTTCAAAGTGAAAAAGCTGCAACTCCACAAGACCACCCTGTTTATTTACGATCAGATGACTTTGCCTGGAAGTCACATTTTGCATTATTTTTTCTATTAATCTCATGTAGAATTCCATTTCGGTCTCTCTGTTTTTAAATAGAATGAGCAGGTAGAGTTACATATTAGTAATCTGAGAACTTGTAACATGTACATTATAGATTATATTTCAGAAAGATGG
>JAJIBD010038038.1:0-105535 GCA_021461705.1 Cryptotis parvus | reverse complement strand
CTATGACACTGCTTTGAGAAGTCATTTTTAAGATCAATAGATGCATTAAAAGCGTTAATGCGCTAAATTAATGCTATTGAAATGTCCTCCCTCCCAATCTGAACTCTTTTGCGCCTTTTCTTCCTTTTTACTTGTAAGAAGTATGGGAAACAGGTTTGCTCATCTTTTCAATACACTCTAGGTCATAAAAACAAACAAAGGTCTCAAGTCCCCACGTACCATTAACACTTATAGCACCATCCACATATTTAATTTGAGTCATCATATACTGCTTCTATTTCCTCATTCAAACAGCAATGCTTTTTCTCCAATACTTGATTTCAGAATGCAGTTGTTACAGATAAGTCCAAGCTACATTATCCCTCATCTAAAAGTGAAGGGGTGAGAAAAGTCACTTCAGACTCTTTTGGTCATTTAGTATGTAAAGGTGGTCAACATAAAGAATCAGCAGCTGATACTTCCGAGAATGGATACTGTGATGGAATAGTATACACAGCCTCTATTTCCTTATCTCTGTCTTTCCCTCTCTCTCTCTGTCCCCATACCCTAGGCTATTTAGGATAACCTCCTGGCAGTGCCTCTAGGGACCATATTATGCTGGATCAACCAAGTTGACCACATGCAAAGACAAGTGCCTTAACCCAGTTACTATCTCTCCAGCTTTCATATAGTGTCTTCTTGTTAGGGGTTGAAAAAACTCAGAGTAACTCCAGTGTCCTGTGGTCTCAGGCTCTCTGGACACATAACTATTATACTTCAAGACTACAGGTTACTAACTATATCTCAAAATCAATCGTGCTAAATAATAATTTTTATTTTGAAAGAAGATCTGAGACTAGATTCACTTTTCCTTAAGATTAAGATGAAGTGAGCTCAGCACTCCTGGGAAATCATCAAAAAAGACTCCTAAATCAGTGTCCATATTTAGTGAAACCACTCTATGAATGATCAAACTCCAATGTATCTGGAAAATTATGCAAAGTGCTGGCTTTATCTTATTATACAAGTACATAATATTTCATGTATTGCCCTATAAAAGAAGAAAGATATAGTCCCAAACCTTGTTTGTTTTTTAATTTTGTTTTGGACCACACTCAGTTGTGTTCAGGCCTTAGTCCTGACTCTATGCTGAGGGGTTACAACTCTGATAGGGTCTGGGAAACCAGGGTGCCCAGTATGGAACATGGATGAGCCACACCATGGAAGGTAACAGCATTATTTCCCTGTACTGTCTCTCCAGCCCCCAATCCCCCTAAACCCTTCAGCTAAGTATGAGCTGGATAACATATGTTTAAACTGGTGTAACAGCTGCTCATTTCTCATATTATTTGCGCTTCTCGAACAAGAGGAATGTCGGCAAAAGTCTGAGAGTTAACAAGAGGGTCCACATGGAAGAGTGGTCTTCCTCCAGCTGAGCGAAGGATAAGTGGTGGTCATGTTGGAGAACACATCCAACTCAGTGCTGCTTCTTGTGTGAGAAACGAAGCCAAGGTGTTTGGCGGTTCTCATCAACAACATGTCAAGGCAGTGCTTGGACGATGCTGCACAGCTCAGCTTCCAACAGAAACACCCAAACCTTGAAGTATGTGTCTGTGATTAGGACTTGATGCTCTGCACAGTAGATGCTCAAGCCAGGTCTTGATGACGCATCAGCTTTATAAAACAAATGTTCTTCCACTCTCTGTAATCACATTGATGTTGAAAAGATCAGATGACTGCAGTCAATTCCCTAGGGCATGAAAACGCTTTGGTTTTCTCCTCTTCCAAATGCATCACCAAAACACATGACATGCCTCTTTGCATAGCTCTAGACATCAACTTTCACAACAAACATAAATATTATATACAAAGTGAAAAGGCAGAACAGAAATCCTTACAACTTCTATCACTAAATAGACAAATGTGTCTTCACTCCCACAACTAGAATCATTCCAGAAAGAGTATAAATTTTAAGAAGTCAAACTCTAATCTCTAATAATAGCTTCTCTTAATTTATTTTCCAAATGAGTACCAGATGCATCCTTTCCATTTTGTCTCAAAGATATAGACCCCCAAAAGCACAGTTTGAGATAGAAGAATATAACTTGTTCAGTGTGGAGTTCATTTAGTTACGTCACACAATACTCTTGCCTGACTGGCAATCTTGATTATGTTTCTAATAAATCATGTGGCTAGAAAGGAAGACAGTGTTACCTGGTAAAGTCATTTAGAGGGAAAAAATAGCTGAGGTGGAAAGAAGGGCATTAACTTAAAAGCTCTAATCAGATTTTAAAGTGGTTTATGGATGTGTGTCTTGGTGATAGTAGTTGGTGTAACGGACTGCATCATTTTATATGCCATAACTGTACATATTAATTTGCACAAATACTACCATAAAATAAAAAATTAATCATTTCAAGATATAAAAATATATAAAATATTGGGAATCAGTACTTCTGTTGTATAAATGAAACACATGACAAAATTCTAATGAATATAACATTTAAATTAAATAAGAGCATTACTTCCTCCAAGAACTACAGTTTAGTGGATGCAGAAATCTAGGTAGAAACTATTCTTGAAACCATTTCATCTGTTCTCTCCTCTGTTACAGCTCATAGCCAGATCTAGACCTCAGAGAGAAAATAGAGGATTCTGAGACTTGCTTTTCACTTCCTGGTTTTGTCTTATTTTCCTGACCTTTACAGTTTATATTTCAAAGTGTTTTATCTTTGCAGTGTCTTAATGGTATATTGTATTCTCTGAAACATATAAAAATGAAGTGCTCTCATAAATAGTGCTGGAAATAAAGTATTGCCTTGCATGTGGCTGACCCTCATTTGTTTCCTGGTACCACATAGAAGCCCCCTGAGCACTGCCATGGTCACCTTATGCACAGAGCCAGAAGCAGTCCTGGAGCCCTAAGGAGTAAGACCTAACCCTTTTTCTCCCTAATGAAAAACACCTAGACAAAATATACATGATTGATATCATTAAGTTCAAGGCACACATTTTTAAGTCTATGTCTTATGGTGATAATTTGGAAGCACTGGGGAAGCTAAATTAGAAAGTGAGAGAGGAGATACTTGGGATTAATTTTCATGGTTCAGAGGTTAGAAGGTGAAGATGGAATATGGGCAAGGAGCAATGGAACTAGAAGGGAGAGACACTTTGGAAAGATATTCAAGAAGTAGCCTCTAGATTTTTTCTGGCTTTCAAGAAAAGGACAATAGGAAAACAAGGGGAGAAATCAAACACATTTCATTCATTTCTTGCTAAGTTGCTAACAAATATTATGCTAGAAAGACATGGGACATTAGGAGAAAGAGTGAAAGAGGGAGCGAGATAAATGAGTCCATTTTTAGCTAGTGAAATAGAGTGCTTGTGGGAACTGTATGTAGAGTCTCAAGAGTTTCAAGTGTCTAAGGGTGAGCAGAGAGGGCCAGAATCAAAATATTACAGATAATATAGTGCAAAAGCAAAGGTCATCAAAAGACTGGATTTATGGTTTAAAACTGTCTATGCATAAGAAAATCATGCCCAACCATATTTTTTTAAATATGGAGTTCTTCCTATTTTAGGATGGATGGGTCAAGAATAGCAGGATAGTGAGTTTGATTCAGTCTGTTGGCACCAGGAAGTAGAGAGCACATGACAACTAAAATAAAATAAAATAATGAAAAGATAGTTCAAAATATCATACAGTTGAAAAACTCTTAAATTTGGGGTATATTTGGGTGTAAAAGGAAAGGTATATTAATTTAATATACAAGTATGCTAAAGCATTTTATTGTGTTTCCTTAACCAAAAAATTACTTTGTAAACATAAAAAAACATAAAAGAGTTGAAATTGAGGTGAGTAAGTTAGAAAAGAGTTAAGATATATAATTAAGATAAAAGAAAAAGAAAACTTGGGTGCTGGGGGAGACACAATCCTGAAAATAGGCATATACCCAGCAGAAAAAAAAGTAGGTGGTGAGAAAAATCTGAGAAAAGTTATGTCAGATGCAGAATTATAGCTGCAGCAGATGAGAGAAATTTCCCCATCAGGAGCAACCATCCAAGTTTCTCTCTGTAGGCCTTGTGGTGTAATGTTAAGGTTGGGAAAAAACAAGAGCTGGAAGTATTTGGACAAAAGGATCATAAGGGAAAATCAGGAGTTTTTAATCCGAGTTTGATTTAAGAAACTAGTGAAGGAAACATGATCATGGCCTTTCATCAATACTCTTTGTATTTAGAATTATTATGTTCTTGGGGAAGGGGAAGGACAAGAGAGGAATTCATAGCCATAAGGAAAGGTGGAGAGTTTTGGCTGAGTGAGTAGTCAGAAGTGCGGGGTAGGTATTTAGATGATTTTTATAATGCTCTTGGAGCCTGAGAGATTCTGATGTACAAATGGAGAAAATGTCAGAGGTTGAGAGCAGCATCAAAGTTTAAGACCTGAAAACTGGGATTGGGGTTGAAGTCTCCTGATTTCTCCATTCTAATGGAGAAAGTATTGGAAGGAACTCAGCAGATTTCACTCAGAAGGGCAGAAAGATAGTCTGGCAAATCAGGCACTTACTTTGCATGCAGCTTAGTCTGGTTCAATCCTGGCACCTCATGTAGTCCTGCAAAGCCTACCAGGAGTAATCCCTGGGCCAGGAGTACCATCAGTTGTGGGTCAGAAACAAAAGGGAAGGAAATGTACTGTGGAATCTTCAGGGAAACTATCTTTCAGAGCATGGAACAACCATGGTCTGTGGATGGACCTTCCCTATAGGGTAGGACCTGTTTGGATTAGAAGGATAATTTTGGCTAGATGCACTCTTCAGCCTAGTTATTCTCTGTTTCCTGGACTCCAGGGTGAGGAAGAGAAAGAAAGGTTACACAGAGAGATTTTATGAGCCAGAAGCATTAATAACTTTTATCTGAGTCACACATATGGCATGTGTTGAGAGTCACTGGAGAGGGGAGTATACCAGACCAGGACCACATTATTATTTTACCTGTGAGGGGAGCATCCCTAACCCTCAAAAAAGATAACGCAGTGGTTTTGAATCAGACCAATGAAATGAAACTATCAGCTGTGATGGGAAAAGAATTGTCAGAGGCATTAGCAGTCTGTTCACCTCAATCCAATCTCATTATTTCTTGGGTGGAAACCTCCCAAAATACTGAGGAAGTCCAGGGTAACAGTTCCCACCAGGGGTCCAGGCCAGTAGTCTCATTAAGACCTAAGGGTGCAACACTGCTCAGGCACTTGGTTAAGAATCACCAGGAGTAATCCAGTGATATTTTGGGGTCACCACTGAGGGTGCCCAGGGGACCAGGTGTGCCAAAGATGACACCAGGCATATTCCTAATCCCCAATCCCCCTAGCCTCAATCCTACCTCTACTGTTGCTAAGCCAGAGTAGCCCTTCAGAACAACCACTGAGGGTAGCAGAAGAAGTGATTCTTTACCAGGCCTCTGCCTTTGCTAAAGCACACTCCACGTGGAAAGCAAAGGAGCAGTGGCGACCTTCACCGTGTCCCAACTGATTGGGGATCAGTGGTGCCCTGAGTGCCCCCTTCCTATCCCACGCCCTCACCTTGATTCGAGAACCACCCTAGTCCCCTCCAAGCTTCTCTCTACCCCAGCCCTCAGATGGAGAATTTCACCTGGTGGCTTATTTACACATCAGACACGTTTCTTAACAGAGGCATCCATGCAGTATTAGTGCACCTATTCTATTCTGCCCAGGAGAAAGAGTTTAGCAAGACTAAAATTAAAAACATGTTGTAGCAGAAGACCTGCTGATGAATACAACAAGTTAACCATTGTTAAAAAAGTCATTTTAGTTCATAAAAAACAGACACTTGATATCTTTTTACTTATCTCCCATTGTGAGATAATCATAACCAGCTTCTAGAAATCTCCCACTTAAGGGATGCGGTGTAGACAACTGTGTGATGTGGCCAGAGACACTAGGAACACTGGTTGGAAACCAAGGAACTCACACCTTGGAGTTCAGAAGGAAAAATAAAAACACCCAGAACTCTGTGCTTCAAAAGCAATCAGGGATCTACTGTGACAGGGTCCCACAACAGATGGAGGGAGATGGGTACGACCTACTTATCTGTAATGTAAGACAGAATCTTTCTCAATTATTTTAAAGAAACATCTTTTGCACTCGCCTTTCAATATAAAGACATACTCTAGCAAGCCCAGAGTTGGGCCCCCCAAACTCATTGTCTGTGAGCAGCACCGACACACCCATCAGCTACCTCAGTAGCCAAGGGAGTATCTGAGGATTTTCTTGTCCTAGAATGTGAAATGTCTTCCCTGGACTGTGGTGACTAAACTGCAGTGTGAGAATGGAAGAAAAATGGTGTCACCAGAAATTTCAGGTAGGTTCATCAATAAATGCTGGAGATCAGAGGTGACTACAAGAGTGTCCCACCCACGCAGCAGAGCCGGGCAGCTAGCCATGTTGTATTTGATATGCCAAATACCAGTAACAATTATAGACCTCATTCCCATGGCCATGGAATGGTTTTAGGCTCTTTACGCTCCTGAACAAGCAGACGCCCCTTGGGCTCTACTAGCATGTCACAGGAGATATGAGATGTTACTGGTGCCCGCTAGAGCAAATCGTTGATGAACGGAAGACAAGGATATAATGAAGTTGATAGTGTTTTCTCAAGCTTGCTTTCTGTAGAGAACACCCTCCATAGTTTCTGCTGATATCTGGGGAAGTGATGCAAATGTCCCTCTCCCTGGCATTTTAATAGCACACTTAATTGCTTATCTATTTATGTAGGTGAGAGAGTATTGTCTTATATGTTAGTTTTTCACAATCTTGTAGATCATAACTGGCCCTGCCAAAGATGTTTTTATGGTGGAGAAAGCTTACAAAGACATCACTTTTAATGCAGAAATAATTTCCACTGAAAATATGTAGGATCTGTTTTGCAGCACATCAACAGAGTAAGTCCCAGTAGGTTCTGCCTTAGAGCTTTTTATACATAGAGGGCAGATTACAAACCCATTGATCACATGCTTTGATTGTCCTATGAACTTAATTCTTTGAAGCTTAGGTCTGTCAAGAGCCAGAAAAAACTTTTCAGATGGAGAAATGGTCACAAGCAAAGTTACTAGCTCTTCCCTATAACCTCTCAGATGCCAACAGTTTGTACTAGATAGATTCTTGGCTTGAATTGTCAGAAATTCTAAGTTGCTCATTCTAAGTTATTCTTTTTTGTTTGTGAAAGGAATAGATGTTTCAATGTACACACAACAATTTTTTTTCAAGCAGAGACTTGGGATTGTAGCATGTCCTTGAGATGCAAGTCACATCATGAAAGCACCTTGTGGGGATTCTCACACAGGATGCAAAACAGATATGAAATGTTTGAGCCATGGAACCAAAACTAGAGGAGAGGCACAGACCTGATCATAGAGGAGTCCAAAGGACAGTGTAGCATAGCATGGACTTCCTTCTGAGCTGACACTCTGCTTCTTGTCTGAGAATAGACTGGGGAAGAAAAGCCCAAGGGAATGAAAGAGCATGCTGCTGTTCACTCTTCCAAAATGAGAACAAAGTGGGTCATCATCTGGGTCCTATTTGCTATTGTGAGCAATGGCACTACATCAGTGTACAAATACAACCTCGGGACCTCAATAAGAGTCGCTGCTGGGCCGGAGCGATAGTCCAGCGGTAGCTTGCCAGGCTCTGCTGTGTGGTGGTGGTATAGTCTCAGTAGAAGGCTCTCATCTCGAGCATTTACTGATGAAACTTAAAGGGAAAGATCAGGATTTCTTGAATGGAGCTCTGAGGAACTATGGAGTCTGGATGTTGAGAATGACTGACTGCATGATGTGTGGTTTGCTCTGGCTTCGTGCTAGGCTTACTGGTATCAGTTAGAACATGTCTAGAACTGTATACAATGTATAAAATGTGAAAGATCTTGGGAAGGACCTTATCCTAAAATCAGCATTCTCTAAGAATATTGTGCGGCCGCAAAATGCAGCCATGCACCAAGGAGCTATGGGTCTGGCGTGGGTGGGTCTCTCTCCGGCAACTGGCATGGAGGAGGAGGAAATAATAATAATAATAATAATAATAATAATAATAACAACAACAACAACAACAATAATAAGAATAAAAAAGGCGGCCGTGGTAGGGGCAGAAAGAGAGCACATGCTGCAGGCCCAGTTCCATCCTGAGACTCCTGGTTCCCCGAGCTGATGCAGGCATCCCCGAGCACTAGCCAGGAGTAGCTCCTGAGCACTACTGGGTATGGGCCTTAAGCCACACTGAGAAACTTAACACAGACTGGAGATGGCCACTGACCCTTGTTGTATCCCAGCACCATATGGTGTGCCCCCACAGCATTGACGAACAGCCCTGGACACCCTGAGCACTGGATGCCCCTGGCACCACGCCCTGGCTCCTTGCACTGAACTGCAATCCTGCTGGCAAGAATCATGGGTGCAGAGCCCCAAGCCTCCCTGAGCACCACTTGGGAGCCCCCCCCCAATAAAAGCAAAGGAATGGGTAGAGGCAGAGGATGCTTAATGGGACAGCGTCAACCACATGCAAAGCAAGCACCCTATGCACTATATTGTTATTCCAGCCCCTATAGATTCTATTATTATGCTGACTATATGCAATGGCAATAGCTAATCTTTGCTGTTTATGATTAGAACAAACATTTTCAGTCTTTTGCTCTTGCACATGCTCATCATTGTGGGAGTTTCATGTATGAAGCTTTGATTAATGGAAGATTTTTGAGTTTTCTCAGTTTCTTCCTTAATTCAGATGATGTTTTTATTTCTCCTCATTATGGTAATGTGTATTTTTATTGGCTAATTTTCATATGTTGGATCATCCCTGTATTGCAGGAAGAAATCCTATTTGGTCATAGCGTATAATTCCTTTAATATGATGCTGAATTTCTTTTAGCTAGCATTTACTGATGCTTTTTTTATACCTACATTCAACAAGAATATTGAATTTTAGTTTGTTTCTTCTGCAACCTCTCTCTTGTTTTATATTAAGATAATGCTGGCTGCATAGAATTTTAGTAATTGTGGAAGTTAGTAAATATGGAAGTTGAGCAGATGTCACATTGGCAAGTTCTTTGCTCCTTTGATATATTTGATTTTTATCATTTCCAAAGGTAATTGTGCTTAAAAGTATATTTTCTGCACTTTTTGGAAAATTTTAAGAAGGTCTGTTAGTAGTTGCTCTTTACATGTTAGGTATAATTCATATATGGCAGTTTATTAATCCATTTAATCATGAAGTTAATTATGGGTCTATTCAGTGCCTAGAAGACCATTTTGATAGTCATGTAGATTGCTTTGCTCTTTATATTTTTCTTTAAATTGTTTCTTTCTGTCCCTCAGATTCAATGATCTTGTTTAAAAAATCCCAAGACACTGATTCTTACCTCTACTTGTCCAAATCTGACTTTAATTTCCCTTTCATGAATTCAGAATTTCAGTGACTGTACTTTTGAGTTTCAGAATATCCATTCAGGCTTTCAATTCCTAATATTAATATTGTTGGGTTCCTTTGTTTTACAGCAAGCTGTCTCCTACTCAGCAGGTGTCAATTTTCCAGCCAAGCTGCAGTGGTTCGCTAAAATGTTGCTTTTCTCTTTCCTTCCTGCCCTTATGCTCTTTGTATTAGAGTTATGCCCTTATGTATAGATACAGGAAGACAGTTAAGGCTAATTTGTTATCCTGGGTTTGCATCAGTTATTTCTTAACTAAATGCCTTAATTGCCTATATATTTAGTTTAATTCCCTCACACCCCAAGAAAGGAGGGTCCCACCAAGGGACTGAATAGAACCAGGAAGAGAGATTACCCTGGCTTCCAATATAGGACAACTAAAAAGCAAACATTTGTTCTGAACCAAAAAAAAATAGCAAGGTCACAGAAGGAGCTCTGTGTTTACCTAAGGAGATTAATAAGGACTCTGAGGGGCAAGAATGGCCAATCTGGTGAGAGGAATGCAGTGTGGATTATATAGTGTGTTCTTCCCCAGGAAGGATCACTCTAATCCTGGGTGTAGATAAGTGTCTGTCCCTCTTACTTTATCTATACAAAAATGACTAGAAACCTCATTGAAATAAATGTTTATTAGCTCAAGCTGAGAGAAAAACAGCATCCTGAGATTGCCCTCTAGCCCCAAGGAGCTGGACAGAACCCCCATCGTTTGTGAAAGTTCTGCCACCTACTTTTTGTAAAGCAAGCCTTGGAAAACTATAAGAGGCTCTCTTTGTTTGGCTTGGGGGGAGTCTGAGGGAGTAAGGGGGTGAGGTGTGAGGAGTCTGGACAGCATACCTGCTGCAACTGGTAGCTGGGAGTTGGTGATGTGTGGAGAGATTTTGGTGTTGTTGGTGTGTGGATAATTAAAACCTTGGACATTAAAAGAACTGGTATCCATGGTTCTGTGTCCAACGGCCCCTAAATGTGGCCAAGGAACCCGATAGACTCTAAAACTGTTGAGGTCTCCAGACAGCTCTGAAGTCTGGACCAGACTCAACAGATATATACATTTTGTTCATGAGAATCATTTTTTCTTAACTTTTTTTTCTATGTCTTTTACTGTTCTTGAAGTCTCTACCATTTCTCATATATAAGTTTTGGAGTATTCATCTTTTCTGAAGTAATTTCTTTATCTGTGCAATTAGAAATGAAAGTAATTGCCAAGAGGTTGTTTTTGAACATTAAGGATTTCAGGAGGTAATTTATATAATTGATCAATCTGTTTCTGTTTGCATATAAATTATGTTTTGTTTTGTTTTTGTTTGTTTTTGCAACGCTGTCACTGACAGAGAATATAATCCAACTAGATACACTGGACTAGATCAAGCTATTGCCAAAATCATTTCTAACTACTCCCACATTACTATAAATATAATCTCTCGTTACATAAATAAATTTAGATACAGACCCTCTTTCTACAAGGTATATGACTTCCAAAGAATTTATCCTCAAAGGAAACTTTTTCTTAACTAATTGCCAAGGCGGGCTTAAACATGTGCTCTCCAGCAAAAGTCTGATCATTGTTAGCAATGAAATTAAGAATTAAACTCTGCTCTTCTTTTGTTCTCTTAAGCAGTGGTCCAAGACAGCCCTGCTAACTTCTACACAAAGATCTACAGTCTAACTATCCAATGCAGAGTTTCTTTTGCCTGCTTATACTCATAAACCATTTGTTGAATCCAATGGTGGGGTCACTTGTCATGGTGTCCCTCATCCTGAGTGTCTTACTTCTTTAGAATTTTGAGAATTCAGCAATCAGTTATTAAATCCTTGGAGACTCTCACACTGAGGTTTCAGTTGAGATGGGAGGTAACAAGGGAGGCATTTGAAATGGCACAGCAGAGGCCACAGTGACCAGAGTGAGTCCAATGTAAGTCATGCTGTTTGTTATTCTAATGCTAGAAAGAGTAGCAGCAACTTTAAGTAAAAAAAAAAAACCAAGGCAACAGAAATGTAGACATGAAATATATATGTTTATTCTTGCACACATTTTTCTCCCTTGTTACCCTACAGCTGGCAGAGGTTATAATGTGTGGACTTTTTCTGGCATGAGACAGCTGTTGGATACATTTCAGTGTAGAGTGGTCTTTCACAGTCTACAGCAGGAAGAGTCAAACCAATCTTATGGCTATAAAAATCTTTTGGTGACTGTACAAAATTAAGGACAATGACTATATTCTATGAAAATTTGATTATTTATCAAAAAATCAGATCATGTAAATATAAAAATAAAAGGTATATGATATGTGTATATGACACACACAATTTAAGTAACAGTTAAGAACCTAAAAACATAACAACCACATAAATATGAAAGCTGATCAAATAGTGTAAGCAACAAGCTCTTTCCTCTTTGCTTTTCTGCAATACTTTTTTTATCATTTTAAAAAGTATTTCTATTTATAAAAAATGAATAGGATACATTTTCAATAATTTTGAGTATGTAGGTTTATAGTACAAGATACTTCATTTGGAAACCAAAGTGTTGACATCTTAAAGAATAATATGCAATAGAATTAAATTTAAAGAAGGGAAAAATAGAAAATTTAAATGAATCAAAAAAGCAAGGCTAACATAGAAAACATATGTACAAATCTTTAGTATTTGACAGTGAATATCCTATATATCAAAACAAAGAATAAAACTAATTTGTTACAAAAACCGGTGTTATTTACATTAAATTACATCAGTTGTTTAATAGTACAACTTGTTAAAGTGCTGTAGCCACGAATATGTGAAGTAGAGTTTTTAAGTTGACTCCATTTCTGTAAAGGTACTTCCATTTAAGTTTGTGTAAATTTATATGATAGTCCAAAAGCCTACCAAAGTATAATAAACTGAATTTGATTTTAAGAGGAGATCCACATGAAGGGGTTGGCCCAACTAGTCAAAAGATGAAATTTAAAGAACAGAATGTGATGGCTGGGAAGTGACAATTAATTGTCTCTTTGGGTTGAGTGGGAGTTAATAAAGATTTTATGTGAATGAAATCTTGAGATAATTCTTTTGCTTCTTGTGGCCATTCACTAATATCTAGCTGACTCATCAAAGCAAAATATATATTAATACTCACCATAATAATCACTTGAATATTTATTAGAACTACAACTAGTGACAGGGCACGTTAGACTATATTTCCAATTAAAACAAAAGTCTAATTACTGACAAGTTAGTCCTTCAAAGAATTCTTATGGATTTCTTTTTATTCTTTAAACAAATTTATTTTAAAGGTCAGAAAGGACAGTGAGGATCACTTCTTAATAATCAAGGGATATATATATCAGGAAGAAATTATACTCCCTAAATGTATATGAATCCAATGAGGGGCCAGCAAAATACCTAAAACAATTGCTAATGGACTGTCAAGAAGACATTGACAGCAACACGATTGTAGTTGGAGACTTCAACATTGATCTATCAACTCTTGATAGATCAATAATACTGAAACTCATCAAGGGAAATACTGGCCCTAAAGGAAGAAATGGAAGTAAGAGGGCTAGTAGATATATACAGGGCATTTCATCCCCAAAAAGCTGAATACACAACTTTTTGTTTTCAATGCCTTCTCTAATCATTTATTGCGCCTAGTGATAAAAAATCAATGAATCAGTGAGATTCAGTTTTGATAGGGTTGTCAAGTGATCAAGTGATCAAGTGATAAAAATATTTAATAGAAAAGAATGTGGGAAGAACAATACATTTTTGAATATCTTTAATTCAATATGTTTTCTGTATCCCTCTCCCTTTTCTTTCCTCGACTTTATTGACAACTGGCCATTTATTCCCTCAGAGAGAAATAACAGAGTAGAAAGCAGAAATAACCTCAAAGTCACTATTTTAATTTTCAAGCCCTAAAAGCATTTAAAACCATTATGTTGGTTGTCCTGGAAGTAAATCCAAAGCAACCAAAGCCCAAAAGCCAACCAAAACAAAAGGGAAAAGTATCCAAGGAGAGAGAAATGTCTTCAATGATAAAATATATGTATCTATTATATATGTATATACATATATATGCATTTATATGGATACACACATACATAGATACATAGTATATGTCATAAAATGCTGTAAAGAAAACAGGGACTATAATTTAATCAACTTCTGTAACTTTAAGATTATGTTCCTTGACTGAAAATCGGATGTGTACCTTGGAACGGTATCTTCAATAACAAAAACTTAAAATTTTTTCAGAGCCATCTCCCACATCCTGTTCAGTGTATCACTGTCTTCCCATTCATCATCGATTTGCTCGAGCGGGCACCAGTAACATCTCCATATGTCCTGTCTCATGCAAGTAGAACCCAAGGATACCTGCTTGCTCCAGGAACATAAAGAGCCTCAAACCATTCCATCAGGTCATAGGAATGAGGTCTATAATTGTTACTGGTATTTGGCATATCAAATACGACACGGGTAGCTTGCCAGGCTCTGCCGTGCGGGTAGAATACTCTTGTAGTCATCTCTAAATCCAGCATTTATTGATGAACTGCTCAGTCACTTAGCTGCGCTGCAGGCTGTGATAGGCTGGTTTGCTGGGTGGAGTTCTGACGAGGGGGAAGTCTGGATGTGGAAAGTAGAGGCCTTCATGGAGTGGGGGGTCGTCTGGCTTCTTCAAGGCTCTGCTGGGGTGGTGGGCCAAGGTTAGAACCCGCCATCCCTCCTGGGTGCTTTGTGAGCGGCTGGGCACAGGGAGAGCCAGTAGCATCTCTGCCCCATGTCTGTGAGTCTCTCACATCCAGTTCAACCACATAATAAAGTCTATGGAGCTTTATGCATACCACAGAATAAGCAGGGCTCACTTAACTATGGTGATTATATAATGTATCATTCATGTGATAAAGGATGCTACTAATAGTCACATTAAAAGTATAGATGTCATGGGACCTCTAGTACAAACTGACATGTCTGTTCACATATACTTTCACCAAAGGGAAGAAGGAAAGTAACATTCATCGTGTGCTTATATTCAGTGATAAGACCACTTACAACATGATTTTTCAATATATTTTTTAACTTCGGAAATTAGACCTAAAGGAATCATTTCAATCTAATATGTGATTACAATTTATTTCCAGATTTAATTTTCCTTGTGGGAACAATAAATTGTAACATGATGAAAAAATTTTAGTATTATAATTTGATGGTATCATTCCAAAATACTAGAGAATCTGCTTTAGGGAATTTGGGCTTTGTTCAAAGAGAAACAGGATCTTAAATGTACAGTGGCAAATAAGTGAAAACTTAAGTGGAGAAATTAAAATGCAAGGAAATATATCTGTAGATACTATGCTGTTGCCTTTGCCTTGGGATTTCCTTCCTTCCCTTTTACAATGCCCTAGAGCCTGTGTTGCGGGGCAAACTCCTCTGCAAAACACAGGTAGAGGTGAGTGGCTCGAGAGTTTATCTTCTCTCGGGGTTGCCTCAGGACTCCCCAGGCTCCAGATGCCCACATTGTGCGCTGCCTCTCTGAGACTCTCAGAGACCCAGGGTACCTTCATTTTGGCCATGTGTAACACAGGTGATATGGGAGGGGAACCTCCTGGTCTCAACCGCTCAGTATCTGCAAAAGCAGAACAGGCCACAGCTTGCCTTGGGCTCCCCTTTAGGTTTTGTTTTTGGGGTTTTTTTTGAATGGAGCTTTTGTGGTCATACCCAGCAATGCTCAGGGGGTACTCCTGGCTCTGCACTCAGGAATTACTCCTGGCAGTGCATGGGGGAACCATATGTTTGAAGCTGCGGATCAAACCTGGGTTAGCTGTACGGAAGGCAAGTACTGACCTGATAACCTGCTCTGGCTCTGGTCTCCCTTGGGTTAGGTGCTTTCTTCCCCTTGGGGTTCAGGCCTGACTTACAGGGATAAAAGCTGCTGCTATATGCACCTGCCACTGAATGTGAAAGGCCATTTAGGCCCAGCTGAAGACGTGCAGAGTAGGTGTGACCTTGTTTCTCATTCCCTTTTTTGTCACTTAACCATGAAGCTCCTAGGGAAGGCAGGGGCCAAGGCCTGCTGGGGAACTAAGCCTGTCATAACTGAAGAGTTTGGATTTCCCTTAGGGCATTCTAGTTTTTGTTATTTTGGGGGCCATACCAGGTAATGCTTAGGGATACTCCTGGCTCTGTGCTCAGGGAGCCACTCCTGGAGGGGATAGGGGGGACCAGAAATCGTCCAGGGGATAGAACCTGGGTAGACCTCATGCAAGGCCAGCTGTACTGTTGCTCTGGCCTCTCTATATTTTTGTGTGCATCCAGACTCCCCTCTCCTCAGAGCTCCACCCAGCAGAAGAGCTGATCACAGTCCAGTGGCCACGCGGCTCGTGAAAAGCCTCTTCAACAAGTGGTGCTGGGAAAACTGGACAGCTACATGTGAAAAAAAAATGAATTTGGACCTGTATCTAACACCTTGCACAAAAATCAGATCAAAATGGATTAAAGATCTCAATATCAGAACTGAATCCATAAAAGTACATTGAAGAGAATATAGGAAAAACCCTCCAAGACATTGAGCTAAAGACATCTTCAAAAGTGAAACACCATTAACAAAGCAACTAAAAGAAAAGATAAACATGGGACTACATGAAACTAAAGACCTTCTGCACCTCGAAAGAAACAGTGACCAAGATAGAAAGACAGTCCACAGAATGGGAAAGAATATTCACCTAATACCATCTGAAAAGGGTTAATATACAGGATATATCAGGCACTGTTACAGCTATATAAGAAGAAAACAGCCAACCCCATTAAAAAATGGGGAGAAGAGATGAACAGAATCTTTGACAAGGAAGAAATTTGAATATCCAAAAGGCATATGAAAAAATGCTCATCATCACTAATCATCAGAGAGATGCAAATCAAAACAACAATGAGATATCACCTCACACCACAGAGACTGGCCCATATCCAAAAGGGTAAAAGCAACAAGTGCTGGCATGGATGCAGGGGAAAAGGGGACTCTCATACACTGTTGGTGGGAATGTCGACTTGTACAACCTTTCTGGAAAACAATATGGACATTCCTCCAAAAGACTAGAAATTGAGCTCCCTTTTGATCCAGCCATACCACTCCTGGGAATATACCCTGGGAAGCCAAAAACACACAGCGGAAACACAATCAGCACTTTAATTTTCATAGCAGCACTATTCACAATGGCCAGAACCTGGAAACAACCAGTATGACCGAGAACTGATGACTGGATAAAGAAACTGTGGTACATCTACACAATGGAATATTACGCAGCTGTTAGGAAAAATGAAGTTATGAAATTTGCCTATAAATAGATGGACATGGAAAGGATCATGTTGAGTGAAATTAGTCAGAAGGAAAGAGAGAGATATAGAATGACTGCATTTATTTGCATGACATAAATATATCAGGTGGTCTTACCAAAAATGGAAATTACTGCAAAGTGTGGGAGTCAGAGGTTAGGTAAGACAGAGAGGGAACATGTGTGAATAAATGTTGAAAGGGCTAATACCAACATAGAACTGAGCATTAAATACAGGCAAAAAAAATGCACATGATGGCTTCTAAGTGTATGTAGTGCAACCCACAAAGTGTAAGAGAAAGAAAAGAGGGAAGGAGAGAGAAAAGAGATAAAGAACCTGCCATTTAGGCAGGCTGTGGAAGGGGGAGAGAGAAATTGCAGACATTGGTGGTGGGAAATGGGCACTGGTGGAGGGCAGGATGCTGGATCACTATGTGATCGAAACCTCTAAACATGAGCAATGATGTAATTGTATATCTCACGGTGTTATAATAAAATGTTTAATTATAAAAAATAATTGCTTGAGTTTTGGGTGACTACTAGAGTATCCCACCTCACGGCAGAGCCTGGCAAGCTACCCATGTCGTATTTGACATGCCAAATACCAATAACAATTATAGCCCCTCATTCCCATGACCTAATGGAATGGTTTGAGGCTCTTTATGTTCCTGGAGTGGGATGATGCCCTTGGGCTATATCACATGTGACAGGACATATTGAGAAGTTACTGGTGCCCACTCGAGCAAATTGATAATATATGGGAAGACAGTGATACAGTGATGCAGCGATACTATGCATACTCTTTGAGCATTGCATCTAGTACAAGCCCTAAGTAGGTTTTTAAGCTCAGAATATGATTGCAAATTTTCCTAATATGGAGTACAAGGAGTAGTATTTTTATTTTTATCAATAGATGAATTAGCGCAATTTTCTGGTGTTCAGACATATATAACATTAAACATTCATATATTCACAAACATTCACAACCATATAAACATTCATATGTTAAGGTATACTATAGATATATACTAAAATTGAAAATAATACTATATTGTGTTTAATTAAGTTAGTAACAATTTTAAAACATTCTGTACCAAACATATGCCTATATGTTTAATTCCTTTAATAACTTCTATGTATTATGCAATTTTCTCAAAATCATATCCTAAGATTAAGATATACATATGCATATGCATATACATATGCATATACATATATATATATCACTTGTATCACTTGTTTTCCTGTTGTTCATCAATTTGCTTGAGCAGGCACCAGTAACACCTCCATATGTCCTGTCACATGCTAGTGTAGCCCAAGGGCATCTACTCACTCCAAGAACACAAAGAGCTTCAAACAATTTGTTCAGTTCATGGGTCTATAATTGTTACTGGCTTTTGGCATATCAAATATGACACGGGTAGCTTGCCAGGCTCTGCCATGTATATATATATACACATATACATATATATACATGTATATATGTTTATGTTCATATATATGTATATATTTTTGTGTATATATATATATAATATCCCTTAAAACATTCAAAGAAGATAGGATAGGATATATTCTGTAGTTATAAGAATATACGACATCCTTCTAAGGATTCCACATGAAATAAATAAGCTGATACCTGTAGTTCTACATGGAAAATTCTTTGTATTTGGTTACCAAAGTTTTTTGTCAAATGTATTTTATCAAAGACTGTGTATCACGTAAGTCCTTTAAATAATCTAACATTTGACCAGAACACATATTGGCTATCACTGAATTTTAAAATCTCATGTACATCTGGGTAGTTTTCTATTTTAATTAAACAGTACTCACATTTTATGACATCTTAAATGGTCAAATAGCTTGTAATGGAGTATTTGGGGTGGTTTACTAAGAATACATTAATTCTAGAGAAATAATTAATAGTGGACAAACTCATTTCCCACACTATTCTACTATTCTGTCTGCAATAGTCTATGCTTGTCCTGTTGCTACTTGCTGTCATGGGAAACTTGCATGATACCACTATACCAGTGGCTCTGTTACTACTTGCTGTCACGAAGAAACCATTTTTAAGAATCGAAGTGTCATTTAAAGATAGATAATATGGTGAGATTTTCCTGATTGGGTGTTTCATGTGGAAAGAGTATTTTTTTATTGTTGAAAGAACTTTTTTTATTTCATATCCTTTATCATTTTATTAAAACATTTTATCTCATTCTGAAAATAATTATATTTTCTAGTTTCTGTGCAATTATGAGAAATATGTCTTTTTTGTTATGGTTACATGGCTTAAAACGGTCTGCCTGCTATTATTTTATACTTGCAATGTTGCTGCCATATTTCCCCACAGTGTGTCTGGCGTCTGGAAATCTCTCCATCACTGTCCCCAGGTCCCTTCTCGCCATCCCCAGTTTGTCACATAATCAGGACCCTGTTCTGTTGGCAGCATCTCAGGATTTGTGTTAATGTCTAATCCTTTCTATTTATACGCCACATATGAGCACATATGAGAAATTTTATAATTGCCCTTCTCCCAATGATTTACTTCATCATATTCCACCTCCAATTCCATATAGATTGCAGTCAGTAGAAAGATTTTATTCTTTTCTCACAGCTCTTATGTTCCATTGTGTATCTAGACCACAATTGCATTACCTACTCATCTGTTGTTGGCCACTTGGGGTGTCTGTGGCCTGGAATATTGTGAATAATGTTGTGAGTAATATAGTTGTGAATTAATCAACAAGTTAATAATTGTGGAATAATGTCTTATTGTTTCTGGAGGTGGTGTAGTTGCTGACCGTCTATCTTCACTCCCATTCCTTCCCATTCTAACTGTCTCATGATGCCTCGAGGGTGGCACTGAATAGTTTTGGTGAAATGGTATCACCCTGCCAAACCCCTATTTTGACATCAATGATCACTTCCTTGTAGAATGGTGAGATTCTGGTGGTGAATCCATAATATAGCTCATGAAGAATCTTGATGTATTGGGTTTGAACGCCCTGTTTGGCTAGGGCTTCGATGACCACTTTGGTTTCAACAGAATCAAAGGCTTTCTTTAAATCAATGAACGTGAGATAGAGCAGCATCTTGAACTCCCTACAATCCTCATTGAGCTTGGTTACCCTGTGGATATGGTCAATTTTGCTTAATGGATATTATCCCTATGTACAGTTTATGATCACTATCACTATCTCTATCTTCCCATTCATCATCGATTTGCTCGAGCGGGCACCAGTACATCTCCATATGACCTGTCTCATGCAAGTAGAGCCCAAGGGTACCTGCTTGCTCCAGGAACATAAAGAGCCTCAAACCATTCCATCAGGTCATGGGAATGAGGTCTATAATTGTTACTGGTATCTGGCATATCAAATACAACACGGATAGCTTGCCAGGCTCTGCCATGTGGGTAGCATACTCTTGTAGTCATCTCAGTTTATGATATGCAAATATTTTGTTTCATTTAGCTGGGGCTTCAGGGATGACCCTGTCCAACTGACTCTGTGTAACTGACATAGTTCCAGATACTGTGGCATAATTAAAACTGCTTGTCTTTTCTGACACAAAGCTGTGCTGAAATATGCATCCATGGAACAAATTTGAGTTTGATCTTGGAGCAAAAATATATTGATTATCTCAAATTCAAAGTTTATTAGGCATCTTGGGGAACCTCAAATATCTCTAAGATTAATTTGCTTTGAAATCTAATATTTTTATTAAATATTTTATTATACCTCCGTGAGATATACAATTACGTTGTTCATGTTCATGTGCCTTATCTGTAAGATGGAATAACTCCCTAGATGAGTAACGCAACTATTTTTAAGGTTTCAACAACTGAAAAAAATAAGTTTGCAGTACACCAGTTCATTTTCATGCTGCACGTGTATGATTACATAGGAAGTGTCATGATCAGAACTTTTTAGATAGTATTTTTAGATGGTTGCATGGGTAAATTGGTCTTGCTTTGTGGTTGTAGAGTGAAGAAAATGAAGTAGATATTTAGATCCATATTTCCCATTTTTCCAAATAAAACTAATACAGGTGACAGGTTGAAAAATAATATTTGGACTGTATAAATACCATAGAGCCAGTATTGTTTTTTACAATTTTAAGGATCTAGTAACATTTCACAAATGCCAAATTCTTCAGTGTTATTTAGGTTTTCAAATGAGTCATTTAATTGATTACATTTCCTGTTATGACAGTTTGGGTTTTGCATTCCTCCTTAGCTTGGTTGGTTTAAATTCATAGTTTTTATTTGTAGCATTTAATTTTTGTGATCTAAATTAAATACCCTGTCATAATTCTCTGATGTTCATGCCTTAACTATGTAAAAGGTTTACTTAAATTGTTTTATATAATTAAAATTCATTAATACTACAATCCCTCTGCATTATTCTTAGTTATTCTGTGTATTATTTTATTTAAAAAACTCTCAGTCAATGTGACTTATAAAGTATATGTTCTTTTCATAGAACTGTTTCCTCCTTTCATTAATAGATAGCTACTTGTAGAGTGAAGGAAAATAACTGTTCAAAAGTGAAAAGCTGCAACTCCACAAGACCAATCTCTGTTTATTTCCAGATCAGATGACTTTTGCATGGAAGTCACATTTTCATTATTTTTTTCTATTAATCTCATGCAGAGTTCCATTTCGGTCTCATGTTTTTAAAATAGAATGAGCAGGTAGAGTTACATTAGCAATCTGAGAACTTGCACATGTACATTATAGATTATATTTCAGAAAGATGGAAAAAAAATCTGCTCTCAGAATGCTTCACAGTTGTATTAGTGGCCACACTAAGATCATTTTTCCCATCCTTTACAAATGTTATGTTTTCATAACCAAACATGAAACACAAAATAAATTCTGATTTTAGTGTAAGTACTGCACACAAAATAATTAAGTATGCAATATTTAAAGTCCTACTTGTGACTTATTTGGTGCTGCTAAAATTGGCATATTTGAAGAGGGACACCCCTATAAGCCCTCTTTTTCCTTGTGATACTATGGGTGAACGGCCACATGTACTATCAGTCTTTTTCCTCTGTCCAAATAATGCTAGTCAAATAGAATAAAACTGATTTTCTAGCATATATATTCAGAGGGAAATTTTATAAAGCAAAGGCCAGTACTCTATGCTGTCTGAATAATAGGTCATAAAGGTTATCATCATAGGGAAATAGTTTTATGTTGTTGGAAAGTAGTTTTTATACTCTATTGTATACTCACACAATCTAAAATAAACATTCTTACACTCAAATCCTGACTCTACACTCACTATTACATGTAATGTAAGCCTATTGCCAAAACACTTTGGTATATATTTCTCATCTAAAATAAAGTTAAAATATGGAATTAGTAGTTCTCAGCATATTGAGGGCCACTGAATAACTATGCAATAGTGTTTATGGGTATAAATGATATCTTGTGAAGTCAGAATATTTGATATACAGCATGCACTGCTAATGTGGAAACTATTGACATCATTTCTATCTTTCCTGGAACCTTCATAAATAGATCCAAAGTATAAATATAAATTCCTCCTTTAGACTTGATTTCTCCTAGGTTAGTAATTATAAAATTACTCTGTAACAGAACACTGATAGTCCTTGACTTGAATTGACTTGAATAAAATCGTATTTCAACTTGCAGAAAAAATAAAAGTATTAGAATGTCTCAGTTATTTTTGTTCATATTTTACTGCTAAATCTATTCCATTTATTAGCACTTGACTGTTGGTGATCTACAACAGATGAGTATATGAGTGAACAAGTGGGAATACTAATTGGAAAACTGAAGAACATCTGAAAGTTTTCAATTAAAACTTTCCCCCTCTGTTTACATGTAGCTTCTTTAACTTTATATTCCACAATGTAGTAATCATACTCTTGCTATAACATTATTCTCAGCTCTGTCAATGAGTGTATGTGTGTGTGTGTCTGATATGTTTTTCTGCCCAGCACCTTGACAATACATGAAAAATAGTAAATGCTCCACAGAATGGGTCAAATATTAACTGAATGAGTAAGCAGCAGAATAAGCAGCAGAATGTCTTGAACTGCACTGTTCGAGTAAGTTGCAGATTTGTCTGGCATCCAATGAATGATAGTAAGACAACCCAGCAGATGAGTCATTATAATAGATAAGGACTCTCAGGCTTAATCAGTTCACTGATGGCAAATGATCTGAACTACATATCAGGGCAGAATAGAGTAGAAGTTTTAAAGAACCTGGATTCTAATTAATTTATTTAATATTCAGCCTCAATAAGCATAGTTTTGTTTGTGGACCACATCTAAAGGGAGCTCAAGGCTTACTCCTGGCTCGGTGCTCAAGAATAACTCCTGGTATGACTTGGGGAGCCTATGTGGTGCCAAGGAATCCAACCCTGATTGTTGATGTGCAAATCAAGTGCCCTACTTTCTGTACTCTCACTCCAGCCCTACTAAGTCTACTAAGTGGAATTTAATGTTATCTGTTTAATTAATTTTACAGTCAAAGAGTGAATTTATTAAAAGTCAAACCAGGGACTGATGAGAGAGTAAAATGGATAGGCCATTTGCCTTGAATGTCATCAACCCAGATTTGTTCCTCAATACTCCTTATAATCTTCTGAAACCACCAGGAGTGATCCCTGAGCACAGAGCAGGAATAAGCCCTGAGCACAGCTGGTGTGGCCCCCAAACAAAAACAAAAGTCAAATCAATCAGTTCTTAACACATATTAACTACTTTTCTAATAGTTGCCTCTATTAATATTGTCTCCATCTCTTAACACCTGATCAGCTTTGGGAACTCACCTAGCCTACCAATGGTGTAAAGACAGCTGCACACATTTTGACCAATGAGTGAAATAATCAGTATATGTAACAATAGTTATTTGTCTGAGTCCATCAGGCTTCCATAACAAAACAGTACATAGACTGAGAGCTTAGAAAGAACCAATGGTGAGTTCACGACTCACCATTCTGGAGAAAGGAAATCTGTGATGCCGGTGTCAGCGTGGGTAGGAGGGTTCCCTCTTCCAGGCTGCACAGTCCTTGTTGCATCTCTAACAGATTGTATCTCTTAAGGTCTGGAGCAGTCTGGACTACAATTTGTCAGAGTTCTGATCAGATTCACAAGTCCTTTACTTTCACAACTTAATTAGAATTTCTAAGGCACCCCATGTTGACAGGTATGCTTGCCTTTGATGAGGGAATTTAGGCATATTGATTTGAGGAAGATGCAGAGATCATAGCAACACTGGACATTGTGCTCAAAAGCCATCGTTCCTCTGCTGCTGTGATTTCTGTACAGGTCGTGCAGTATCTCCAGCTTTAGAACTGCTCCATCACTTCCAAGTGATGTAGATCTTGGAATGATTTCCTATCATCAATTACTCTCCTCTTCTTAGTTCAATGATGTATCTTGTCAAACCCTTTAATGAAAAGAAAATTACAATTGAGTGTATCATTTTCTCATGTGTCCAAACGTTGAGATTACCATGATTGGAAAGCAGAAACATATAGCAACCGGGAGCTACTCCTCTGTGTGTTGTCCCAGTATAGCCAGGCTCCATAGCTAGATATCTCGTCACCTCAGGCACAGGATCTGCTACTCACCATGTTCAGTTTGCAGGCAGATGATTAATTTAGCATTCATATATTAGAAAGAGATAAGAAAAAGAAGGAAGAAGGAGGAGGGAGGAGAGGAGGAGAAGAATATATCAGATTAGGAATCTAAAAAAGGAAAGTAGACCTAAAAAGGCACAAAAATGTAATGCGCTCAAATTTTTTATCCCTTTCGGTCACACCTGGAGACTCTAAGAGGTTTCTCCTGACTCTGTACCCAGGTATTACTCCTGGTGTATTCCAGGGACCATATGTGATGCTGGGATCAAACCTGGGTTGGTGACACGCAAGGCTAACACCCTACCAGCTGTACAGTCCTCAAATATTTTTTAAACAAAATCAAATATCCTTGAAAACCTCTTTCATAACTTCTATGTTAACAATCCAAATTTTGCATTTTCTTTTCTTCAGAATAAAGGACAGATGCTAACAAGTACGTGAACTATCTTGGTTACTTCAGCTCAGAATGGCATGCACGGACAGTTCTTATTCCCTTATATTCAGTTCCTTTTATGTCAACACCTAAAACCAAAAAAAGAAATATTAAAAAATAAAATTTTACAAAGAGAACAAAAGTTGAAGGCAGAAAGGAAATATTAGCAAAAAGGCACATATAATAGGATTGTTAACCAGAATATCCAATGCACTATTAAACTTGGACATCAAGTTACAACCAATAACTAAAGAGCAGACCAAAGACCTTGAACAGATAGCTCATCTAATAAAATACACAGCTAGTAAGTTAGCACATGAAAAGATATCCTGAAAATACAAATTAAACCAAAAAAATACTGCATACTTATTACAAGGACTCAAATTCAGAGCACTGAAGTACCAAAAGCTAATAAAGAGGCAGAGTGGCAGAAACTCTGATTCCTTGCTGGTGGGAATGCAGCAAGAACACTTTGTGGAAGACTTGAAAAATATCTTACAAAAGTAAGATATTTATTCCATGAATAACCAAGAATATTCCAGGAATAACAAATAATGTAATTGGTTATTCCACCATGTCTCTGCCTAAAATGCAGAGACATTTGCATTTAAAAAGTATGCAGAGACATACTTTTTTTGTAGATTTAAATCATGTTTTGCTGTGAAACTCTCTGAATAGGTTTTGGGAAACTTCTTTGACCCCAGCAATCTGAATTACTTCACCTTCTTTTGCTTTGAGGCGTAGGATTTCTCATACTTGACATAAAAATGTGCTCTGGACTAAATTAGGTAGTTGTTTTTATACCACCTGTAGCAACCAAACATGGCTGGAGAAAAATCACAGACTCTGGGTTGGGTTCTTCTTTTTTAATATTTTATTATACCACCATGGGATATACAGTTACAAAGATGTTCATGTTTGGGTTTCTGTCAGTGTTCCAGGACCCATCCCTTCACCAGTGCCCATTTCCCACCACCAATTTCCCCAATTTCCTCTCTCCTCCCCTAACCTGCCTCTATGACAGGTTCTTAATCTCTTCTCTCTCTCTCTCTCTCTCTCTCTCTCTCTCTTCCTTCTCTAAAACATTTTTATTGCAATACATACATTTAGAAGTTATCACGTGTATCTTTTTGCCTATATTCAATGCTCAGTTCTAGGCTTGTATTATTATTTTCTATGATTATTAGCACACTGTTCCCTTATATATATGTATATATACATACATATATACATATATATATATATATATGTATACATATATAAAATGCAAATAAATGCAGTCATTCTATATCTGCCTTTTTCCTTCTGGCTAATTTCACTCAACATGATCCTCTCCATGTCCATCCATTTATAGGCAAATTTCATAACTTTATTTTTCCTAACAGATGCGTAGTATTCCATTGTGTAGATGTACCAAAGTTTCTCTATCCAGTCATCAGTTCTCAGACACTCTGGTTGTTTCCAGATTCTGGCTATTATGAATAGTGTTGCTATGAAAATAGAAATGCAGATGATGTTTCTGCTGTGTGCTTTTGGCTTGCCAGGTTATATTTCCAGGAGTGGTATGGCTGGGTCAAACGGGAACTCAATTTCTAGTCTTTGGGGAATGTCCATATTGTTTTCAAAAAGACTGTGAGTCAACATTCCCACCAACAATGGATGAGAGACCCTTTCTCCCGGCATCCACACCAGCATTTGTTGTCCTTGCTCTTTTGGATCTGTGCCAGTCTCTGTGGTGTGAGATGATATCTCATCGTTGTTTTGATTAGCATCTCTCTTATGATTAGTGTTGATGAACATTTTCATTTTTCACATGCCTTTTGGCCATTCGAATTTCTTCCTTGTTGAAATTTCTGTTTCTTTCTTCTCTCCATTTGTTGGGGTTGGCTGTTTTCTTCTGGTAAAGTTCTACCAGTGCCTAATATATCCTGGATATTAACTCCTTATTGGATGGTTATTGGGTAAATATTTTTCCCATTCTGAGGACTGTGTTTCTATCTTGATCATTGTTTCTTTTGAGGTGAAGAAGCTTTTAGTTTCATGTAATACAGAATGTTTATCTTTTTTTTCCAATTGCTTTGTTAGCGGTGCTTCATCTTTAAAGATGCCTTTAACTTCAATGTCTTAGAGGATTTTTCCTATATTTTCTTCAATGCACATTATGGATTCAGGCCTGATATTGAGATCTTTAATCCATTTTGATCTGATTTTTGTGCATGTTGTTAGAAAAAGTCCAAATTCATTTTTACATGTAGCTGTCCAGTTTTCCCAGCACCACTTGGTGAAGAAGTTTTCCTTGCTCCATTTCATACTCTGCTCCTTTATGAAAGATTAAATGATCAAAGATAAAATGATCATCACTTTACCTTGAGAACCCTAATTTTGTAGCTACAAACAGACATTTAAATATTTTTGCCATCCTACCTGGCAGTACTCAGGGATCACCCCTGGCAGTGCTCAGAATCATATGTGGTATTGGGGACAAACTAAACAAAAAAAAAAACAAAGGGTCACTCATGGAAGTGTCTTAACAATACAATCTTCATGGCCCTACTGCCAATATTTTTTAAGGAGGGAAAGATAGGGCATTCAGCAACATGAACGATTTCTGGGGATAAAAGAGATTATTCAATGTAGAAATCTCTTGCTATGCTACCTACTGGTGTCTTTAGTAAATTTGGCCTTATAAATCATGGTGGTAATCATGCACACAGAAACATGTGCATGTTCTTTCATGAGAAAGAACATTTTTAAGTACAGTAGTTATCAAAAGCCTTTTAATTTTAAAATTGACTAAACTTCCCTGAAGTGAATTTTTTTCTCCACTAAAGAGAATCTGTGAATTCCCAAAAAAAAATTGTGTGTCTTTGAAATGTACATAATATTAAATAGTGGATTTCAGGTGGATATAAAACATGAAAATTCATTTTAGACTCATAAAAAAAGAAATGCAAATGATCAGGTAATAAAGCCTTAATAACATGGTCATGGTGTGAATATGTTTTTAAATAGATCTATTTGCCAAAGAGATAACTCCTTACTAATAAATAATTCATACTAAAATTCTGTCTATGTGTAGAATAGCTAAAACATCCGATTTCTAGGCTGTTAATATTCACTTAACGGGCATAGCTTTCCTTAGAATAGTTTCATCTGTGTTTGGTGAGTAAAGTGCAGGATTTGGCGCTCTCTGTGCATGCTGACAAACGCTGTGCTTAAATAGTCAGGTTTAGTAGGAAACGTTACTAACTCACGCATCTATGGTTTATATGTAATTAGGGCAATGCCAACCAGATGCCTCAGTGCTTCTTGAGCCAACCAAGTAACAGAACAGAAAGCTGAGACAACAAAAAGTAGAAAGACATCAGAGCGGCTCGGGAGGAGGGTCCTCCAATTTCATAAGCGCCAGCATTTCAACAAGAACATTTCTAGAATGTATATTTCCCAGGCCATTTGGAGCCAATACAGTTCCTCCAAAAATGTGGTAGGTTTCAGAAACCTCATTCAAAGGGCAGAAGAGACATTGGAGCAATTCCTCCAATTTTTGCTAATTTTGCACAGCTTTCCTTTTGGCCAGCCCAATGTAACACCACGCTAATCCAAGGCACCCACTATATTAAAATCATTTAATAAAATAATTGCTTCTAAAATTCACTAATATAAGCAACTAATTTAGCGAACAGCTGAGTGCCATATTTCTTTTTTTTTCTTCTGCAGTGAGGGTTGCTTGACCGCAAACATCTTGGAAAAACACGGGTTCTCCCATCTGCTACAAATTAATGCGGCTCAGATCCTAGTACTCACATTGCCTTTTGTCTATTCTGGGTGCATAAAACATACAATCCGCAGGGAAGGTAAATAAGATGCCCTTATTTACTGCCACACACACCATTCTTGTGTGCGGAGGAGCTTGCTCTGGTAAGGCGACTGCGGTGCACCCTGGGAAATGCGGGCTCTGAGCCTGCGGTTCTATTTGTTCAAGTAGCTCATCTTGAAAGTCTGCCCAACCTCAGCTGTAGACTTGGAGGATACAAAGCAAGCAATTTGGATTTTCCAAACCAATCCCTGCAAAGACAAGGACCTAGGCCAGTCATGACAAAGACTCCTTCCATTCTTAAGTAACCAGCCACCGGCTTGGGGCAGGGGTCCTCTGAAAAAATCTGGGCGGGGGTGGGAGAGAGAGAGAGAGAGAGAGAGAGAGAGAGAGAGAGAGAGAGAGAGAGAAAGAGACAGAGACAGAGACAGAGAGACAGAGAAAGAGACAGAGACAGAGACAGAGAGACAGAGAGAGAGTTGCGTGTGTGCATGCGGCGTGTTTGTGGCCGTGTGTGCTGTCGGCTTGTGAAGAGTGAGAAATGCTTGCAATCATTTCCCAACATCTGTGCTGTTGCTCCCTTTCCAACACTAACTTCCAGATTCTGAGGCACAGCTGCGGTGAGGTTGGCCATCAGCTTGGCAAGAACCTTTCCTGGTAGTACACACAGCTTGAAGTTCCGAGTACCTGTCTCAGGGTTTAAAGTGTTCCATGAAAGAAACTCCCTACAAGCATTGTGTGTTGTCTTCAAAGGGGGTTGACCAGAAGCACATATTTGGCCTGTGTGGAGGTACAGCTGCATCTATAACACAAGAAATCACACACACACACACACACACACACACACACACACACACACACTCATTTGTAGTTTTGGGAGACCAAGCCAAAGTAATATTTCTAGGACTATCATTTGGTGGAATTTATAGCAATGTTAGGAAACTGTAACAAGAATTTGGCAGGAACAGTTATATTATATGGAATTATGCAAATAGGGAAACTTGCACCACTGCATAGGTTATTTGGAATGTCCTTTGTTTCCAAGAACTCATGAAAGTTTGGAGTTGGGGGGGTGGGAACAAAGATTTTAATTATTTTTAAATAACCATCTAAATAAGGTTCTTGGTAATTTTAGGTGTGTTTGTGGTGGTGAAAAACAGTAATAATAAGTTAGAAATCTTTTATTCTGTGGGTGGATTAGCTCCAAATTTTTCAAGATGAAATCAAGGATAAGAAAACCAAGTAGCGAACATGCACAAAAGCACCAGTGCTTACAATGATTTGGCCAGTACACCAAGCCAATCCAAATAGTCATTCGTTTATGCTAATTGCATGCTTCATTCTAAAATAAACTCGCAAATTAAAGCTGAAAGTAAAATCTAGAAAGTTGTCACTGGTGGCAGGAGTAAAATCTACCTGTCACAAGGTTTCTCAGTTCTTTAATTTTATGAATGTACTTCTTCATAACCATACCTCAGGCCAATTATTTCCCAGAATTCTCCAAGCTTTGCATATAAATGATGAATATGTTGGTGATTTCAATTTCCTGGAATTTCTAAAACGTAAAAAAATACATTACAAATGTTTTTATCTAATCTTTTGCCATTCCTTAAGAGAGATATTTGCTTTCACATTTGGTAAATAATAAATTGCTGGATAGAGCGAGAAACTGTTTCACAACTAGACTATCATTTCCCCATATGTACACTTGTTCTTGATGTAGGCATTTTGGTACAGACCGGGTATATTTTAAGGGAAATCGAGCATATATTTGACCTTCAATCACCATAAGCCCTTAAATATTTGGGGGGAAATAGACACATAATTTATTCTTGCAGCAAATTACATTTGAAAGGTTCAGGATTCTTAGGGTGGCCAATATATAGTTTTTAAAGATTACAGACCATATTCTCTTTATTGTGTGCCCAAATGAGGGTCTATGAATGTCACCTATACGTGTGTACAGAAGCAGGCAGGCTCCTCAGCATTTCTGTGTGGTACAGTCCTACTTTGTATTAATGCCCTCCCCACAACTTTGGTGCAGTCCTGTGATCTTAGCAAATTACAGTGTCTAGAGCCACTAAGATGGATATATGACCTAGTCTGGGCCAAATAGAATGATTCTCTGGCTTTTTTCTAACTCTGATTGATAGAACTTTTTTCCATAAGCAAGATACCATAGGATTAGAATCATAGTGACTTGCAAAATCCCAGTGGCAAATGTATAGGGATAGCTACCTTGAACAAATAAGCCAGTGCTTAGAAAAGATAAGAAGAAAGAAAGGATTCTGACAGTGTGTTAGTCCCTAGTTATTTCTAAGGGAGTTTTTCCAAC
Organism: Cryptotis parvus; assembly: GCA_021461705.1. Taxonomy (NCBI): domain Eukaryota; kingdom Metazoa; phylum Chordata; class Mammalia; order Eulipotyphla; family Soricidae; genus Cryptotis; species Cryptotis parvus. Next base: position 74,563 of record JAJIBD010038038.1, on the reverse strand, counting down.
TTCTCTCAAAGTTTAGTATTAGTAATGTGAACCAATTAAGTCACTTTTACTTGCTTAGTCAAAATTTGAGGTATATTTTTGCCACTTCTAGTCAAAGAACTTTGTACAGGCGAAAGATATAACATCTGGGTTTGCTCAGTTATGCTTTATTTTAGTTATTACATAATAAAACATGCACCTGCTTATTTTAAACAAGAACTAATAGAAGAAAACACACACACACACAAGAACAATTCCAAACAGAATAACTATTATGAAGAATTCATATGACAAAACACGGAGGATGGCCAAAATACAGAAATTACAAACTTATAATATATTGTTTATTAAGACAACACATAAAAATTTAACATGAATACATGTAAATTAATTACAACTTTTTTAAATGCCATAATTTACATCAAACGTAGTAAAGTCCCACTATTCTATCTAAAGTCACTCTATATGTAATAAAAAATGTGCATTTAGCTTACTAAATGATATGTACTACTAAAGTGATATGTACTACTAAAGAAACATAAAGTCTCTTTGCAGAGAAACTTCTTTTGTTATCTCTAAAAAGTAGAAAACAATCCCATAACATGTCAAATGACTTTGCATTCTACAAGAAATGATGAGTTTAGGGGGAAAGGCTTATTTTTTCTGTCAAAAAAAAATCAAAATTCTTGTGCACTCACTGTGACTTCCAGAGTGGCAAACAATATTTCCATGTGAGGTTCAGGGCCTTAAAACATGACTCCTTTCCACTCAAGAAATTTTTTGCACATCCCAGGTACGTAGGTATGTAATCATGTACATACATCAAACCCTTAATAATGCCAAATGATTAATTAATTTTACAATAAAATCTTAAAGGTTTTTTTTCAAATGCTCACATTTAATTATGTGATTCCAAATGGGGTTGTGACCCATAGTTTAAGATGTGATGGTGTGAGGGTAATATAAGATTATTAAAAAGACACTGTCAGAGATTCAGATAATAAAATTGTGCTCAAAAAAGTCTTCTTGAAAATTTTACTTAAGTAGTGGAGTCATCCAGAAACCATGAATCAAGTGTTAACTTAGAAACTGAATCCAAGGAGCATAGCTAGTTAAGTTTCAGCTGATTCTGCTTAGGACACCCAAACCTGATTTTTTTTTTTTAATTGAGTCACCATGCCATACAGTAATAAAGGTGTTCATGATCGGGTTTCAGTCACACAGTGTTCTAACACCCATCCCTCCAGCAGAGCACATTTCTCAATACCAATGTGCCCCTTTACTTTCCTGCCACTCCCCAAGCCCCCCACCTTCCCAGCCTGTCTCTATAGCATACTATTTCCTTCTTTCTCTTTCTCCCATTGGGCTTCATGGCTTGCAATACAAATACTGAGAGGTTACCATGTTTATTCCCTTACCTATTATGCACAGAGGTTTTATATAGTGGTCATTTACCACTATCTTTGTTACAGTGATCCCTTCTCTATTCCAACTGCCTTTCCCCAAGAGGCTGAAACAGGCTTTCAACTATGGAACAAATATCCCTGGCCCTTGTTTCTACTGTCCTTGGATATTGGATTCCTGATAGGTTTTCACACCTCAAAAATGAATGCAAATATTCTGAGCCTGTCCTTCTCCTTGTTCATTTCACTCATCATGATACTCTCCATATATATCCATTAAAAAAGCAATTTTCATGACTTCATTCTTCCTAACAACTGTGTAGTACTTCATTGTATAGATGTTCCATAGTTTCTTTAAACAGTTGTCGGTTTTCCAGCACTCAGGTTGTTTTCAGATTCTGGCTATTGTAAATAGTACTGCAATAAACATAGAAGTGCAGATAGTGTTTTTAAAGCCCCAGGATATTTGCTCAGAAGTGGTATTGCTAGGTCATATGGAAGCTCAATTTCTAGCTTTTTAAGGAATGTCCATGGTGTTTTCCAAAAAGGTTGGACCAGTGGGCATCCCTATCAACAATTAAGGACATTCCCTTTCTCCCCACGTCCATGACAGCACTGGATTTTCTTATTCTGTTGGATGTGTGCCAGTCACTGTGCTGTGAGATGATATCTCATTGTAGCTTTGATGTGCATCTCCCTGATGATTAGCAATGTAGAGCATTTTTTATGTGTGTCTTTTGGCCATTTGTGTTTACTCTTTGTGATAGTCTCTGTCCTTTTTTTTCTCCCTATTTTTGATGGGTTTGGAATTTTTTGGTAAAGTTCTACCAGTGAGTGTCTTATATATCTTGGATATATCACTTGATCACTTGACTTCCCATAGATCATCGATTACTTGAGTGGGCACCAGTAACATCTCAATGTGTCCTGTCACATGCAAGATAGCTCAAGGGCATCTGCCCACTCCAGGAACATAAAGAGCCTCAAAGCATTCCATCAAGTCATGGGAATGAGTGTATAGTTGTTACTGGTATTTGTCATGTTAAATACGACATGGTAGCTTGTCGTATGGTAGCCTGGCAAGCTACCAGCTTGCCAGGCTTTGCCGTGCGGGGTGGGATAATCTTCTAGTCACCTCAAGACTTGAGCATTTATTGATGAACTACTGCGGCCGAGCCGGGCTGCAATCAGCTCTTCTGCTGGGTGGCGTTCTGACGAGAGGGGAGTCTGGATGTGGAAAATGGTGGCCCTCATGATGGGGGGCGTCCCTCTAGCGTACTGCGAGGCTCTGCTGGGGTGGCAGGCCAGAGCTAGAACCCGCCATTCCTCACTGATGCCTTGTGATGAGCTGGGCACAGGGAAAGCAAGTACCAGTTCTGCCCCATGTGTGTGAATCTCTCATAATTCCTCATTCCCCATAAACTCTCCAGTTTGATGCAAATAGAATTATCGTTAAAGTGTATGAATGAGAAAGATCCTGAAAGGACCTGGTGCTAAAATGCATTGAGTCTAAGATTAAACCACAGTGGCGGAGCCACCGCACACCTACACAGCCGTGGATCTGTCTCCTCAGCCACAGAGTCTCTGTCTTGCGGTTGGCTGTGGTGGCTGGAGCTCAGGCCCACACCCACTGAGCCCGGAGGCTGGGGACTGGGTAGAGGCCTCCAATCCTTGCTCCAAGTCCAGTTGGTGCAGCGCCTGCATGGTGAGCAGGCCCTAGGAGCTATGTAGGACACGACCAGGCGCTGGCCGAACATTTTGCTTTTCCCCAGGAACTCCATAGGGCTGCTCACCATGAGGCCGACCTGCGCAGCCATGGATCTGGAGTCTCTGTCTGAGTCTCTGATATATATATCTTGGATATTAACCCCTTACCATGGGTATTGCCAACCCTTTCTTTCTCTGTAAGGACCCACACGCAGAAGAATCAGATTCTTTAACTCATGTTTTAATCTCTAACTCCTCTGCTATCATTTGCAGGTTAGGTGGAAATCACTGAAATCACTTTAGACAAAATACAGTTTGGGGGAACAATGATTCAGAGCTTACATGGAAACCAAATTGCAAAATGGGCTCTGATTTGATGGTGGCTTTGGTGTATGTTGCCTTGAAGGATGTCATCCTGTGGTGTGATAGAAAATAAATAATGAGACAATGCATGAGAGCTTGCCAAGAAGTTGCTTTTCATCTCTAGGAACGAGCTTTGTTGTCTCTTGCTTCTAAGAGTCCTGCCTACATCTTTGCTGGAACCTGAAGAACAGGCTGCGATGAGGCAGCCACAGGACAGTCAGTCTCCACTTGCCTTAGGCTCATGTGGGCATAAGCTGCCAACTCTAGTTGTGCCATGGCTTCTCCCTGTGGACTTTGGAACTGAAGATTGCCTCCAACTGTTGGGCATGGGTGCACAGAAAATCCAGGACCAAACCTCCTTCTGAGATCTCTGATCTCCCAGGCTAAACTTTAGCAGAAATAGGTTTAATGCCTCTGTTGCCGATGTGAGAAATTTCCTTTACCTTCTCTGCCTCAGCCTGGGAAAGGAAATGACAGACCCAGAAAATCTCCTGTTGCCAAATCATCTGGCATTAGTTTTCTGGACACAAGAAGAAAAAAATGAAACGGAGGGGATAGAAGGGGAGAGCGTGTGAGATAAGTTATTCAGTGATTAGGGGTGTATGCCTAGCATGAACTACAGTCTCAGTTTGAATCCTGGTACTAGATGCCCACCTCAGCACAGCTGGGGGTAGGCTAGAGGCCCCCTAAGTACAGTAGGGGACCCTAGTGCTCCAGGGCCCTGTATAGCTTAAGTAGCTCCACATTATCCAGCCTGAGCATTAGCTCACTTAGCATGAAGGCCATCTACCACTGAGTGCCCCAAGACCCTGTGAGCAATGCTTGAAAATAAGAAAGTCTCTCTCTGTCTCTCTCTCTCTCTCACACACACATACACCCCACACACACACGGATAGCAGAACACTGAATGACTCCAATAGAATCCTTTACAATTGGCACATGTAAACCCTATAGACAGACAAGAACAAGAGCTGCAGGTATTTTGAACATACACTTAAAAATTAGCTTTAGTCTTTTTTTCTAAGAACCCTTAGAATTGTTGTCTTTTTATTACCTTTGACCACAGGTAACTCTGATATGGTCTAGAATGATTTGAAAGGCCCATAGACAAATGAAAAGATTCATCACACCTATATTATATCTTTCAAAAGGCAAGAGTGCTGAAAACTTCAAATAAATACATGCTCAAATCAGTCTGACTGATTTGAATTACAATTAAAAATTGTATCCAAGGGGGCCAGAGAAGTTGTACAGTAGATAGATCACCTGCCTCACACACAACCAACAGAATTCCGTCCCCTGTATACTCCGTATGGTCCCCTAAGAATAGCCACGAGTGATCCCTGAGTGCAGAACCAGGAGTAAACCCTGAGCAACACTAAACATGAATCACTAAATATAAACACTAAACTTAATCCCAAAACAGGATTAAAAATGTATCCCAAAAACTGCAAATGCAGAGGGAGACCAATTTTGTTAAACTAAATTTTGTATTATTTTAATTTGTTCAGATTTTGAAACACTCCTCTCATAAAATACATCTGCTTATATAGATTATCACACACTGTGGTTATAATTCCATTATTTCTTTAGCCCTTGAGATTGTTCACATTATTTATAGTCATCTTTAAAAATAGTTTTGAGGGTGAGGGAATTCACATACTTATAAACCACACCTCAGAAATAGTGATTTATGGTGAGAGGTATCATCAATAATCCAAGTATTTTATAAATGAAGACATTTTATCCTCAATTTCACTTAGATTATTACAGATCATCACAGTCACTTTCTTCTTTTGAGTAGCACCCAAGAGGCTCTCCAAATGTGATAGATATTTTTTCTTTGCCATAATTTAAGTTGACTGGCCAGGTGGGAGCCTTCTGTGAGGCTGAGACAGTCAGTAATGTTGAATTTTTGGTGGTGTGACTATGTAGATAGATATCAAGAAAGCTGTTCTTTTTTAGTGTATGAACATTCTTTATGGTGAGGAATGCAGAAGGAAGAGAAGTGATAGATGGGAATATTAGGTTTAAATACATCAGGTGACTGAATTAATTATTTGAAATTTTGGTGGGTCGGTTTCACAGTGTTTGCTTGAGTGTCCTTCTGAGAAGATGGTATATGTATAAAGTAGATGTATAAAGTATTTGTCTTTAAAAATCTACCAGCATATTTATCTGAACTACATTATTGACTCCTTGGGTGACACTAGGTAAAAATTTCCCCCTGGTTTTAGGGCTTCAGTTGGCAATGCTCAGGGGCCACTCCTGGCATGGTACTCAGAGTACTACTTCCAGTAGTGCTCAGGGGACCAGGTAGTGCTGAGGATTGAACCTGGACCTCCCACATGCAAAGCAACTCCACACCTTTGAGTCATCTTCCCACCTAGTTAACTTTTAACTTGTTTTAGGCATCTTCCCACCTAGTAACGTTTAACTTGTTTCTTAAATAAATTTTATTTTATCACTGTGAGATAGGGCTTTTTTTTTTTTTTTTGCTTTTTGGGCCACACCTGGCAATGCTCAGGGGTTATTCTTGTCTCTGCACTCAGGAATTACTCCTGGCAGTGCTCAGGGGACCATATGGGATTCTGGGGATCAAACCCGGGCGGCCATGTGCAAGGCAAACGCCCTTCCTGCTGGACTATCGCTCTGCCCCAGATTGGGCATTTTTAATGCATCTTGTAAATTAAGAGGTTGCGATCAAATCGAATAGATGCACAGAGGACTACATTATTCTGTTTGTGCAAATAATTTGCATATACAAGTAGGAGTAAGAGAAACATGTAGGTGAGAACAGTTTACAAGACCTGTATAAACAGAAATGAGAGAAACAAGACAACTTTTTGATCTTCCTTCAGTTAATTTAGGCACTAATAGAGAATACCATTCCCAGAGCAGTTAATTCATTAGTTCATAGCTATAAAACCATATAAAAAACCATCATGGCCAATTGGACTAAACATTTTTGTGCTATAACTGTACCAAGTTAGAGATGTCTAGGTTCAAATCTTGGCTCTGTGACAAATCAATGCTGTGTAAACGTCAAGAAGGCACCAAGCATCTCTCTGTCTTTTCCACTCATATGTGAAATGGATTAAAGACAGTGTTGGGTGGGTGTCAGGATCTCTTTATTCCATAGGTCCACAGGTGTTTTTTCCAATAAACCATATGATCCTTCTAGCGCGAAAAAGCATTTGACAAGATCCAGCCCCGTTCTGATTAAAACGCTCAGAAAATGGGGAATTGAAGGGACTTTCCTCAAGATAGTTACGCCATCTCCAAAGCCCACAGCAAGCTCATTCTAAATGGGGGAAAAGTTGAGCCTTCCCCTGAGATCAGGGACAAGCAGGTTGCCCCTCTCCCTCTTTTATTCAATATAGTACTGGAAGTACTGCCATGCAATCAGAGAAGAAAAAGGACATCAAGGGCTCAGATAGGCGGGAAGAAGTCAAGCTATCATTATTTGCAGATGACATGATATTATACCTAGAGAACCTAAACTCTCTACCAAAAAACTCCTAGAAACAATAGACACATATAGTAGAGTGGCAGGATACAAAATCAACACCCAAAAGTAGTGGCTTCCTATATACAAATAACGAAACAGAAGAAAGGGATATTAAGGAAACAATTCCATTCAATTGTCCAGAAAATCAAATACCTAGGAATCAACTTACCCAAGTATGTAAAGGACCTGTACAAAGAAAACTACAAGACACTGCTCCAAGAGATAAAAGGGACACAGAAAATGGAAACACATTCCTGTTCATGGATGGGGAGAATCAACATTGTCAAATGGTAATACTCCTAGAGCCCTGTCGATTCTAGTCCTAAGGATCCGTGCATTCTTCAAAGAAATTGACAAACACTCCTGAAATTTGTATGGAACATAACCCCAAGGATGCTAAAGCAATCCTCGGGAAAAAGAAGATGGGAGGCATCACCTTTCCCAACTTCAAACTGTACTACAAGGCAGTAGTAATTAAAACATTGAAATGGAACTAAACATAACATCTGTGGAGTTTGGTCTGAGCTAAAATAATACATGCAATGTGCTTAAAACAACATGAAAATTATCTTACAATGTGCAATGATGGAGGAAATGGGTGTTGGAACACTATATGACTGAAACCCAATCATGACCAGCTTCGTAATTGTCTATCTCATGGTGATATAATTTTAATTTTTTAAAACAAAATAAATAAATAAAAATTGTCCTAGAAGGTTAGAATATAGAACTAAGTTATATAACTGTTATAATAACTTTGATGCTTATCAGTGTCCACATTATACTTAGCCAAAGAAAGGACCACAATGCTTTAAGTAATTATATATAATGAGAAGCTTACACAAGATTCAAGCATGCCCTCTGTGCCTTAGACACATCACTTATCAAATAAACTGTAGTTCAGCTTTTCCATATCACCTTCATTCCTTCAGCATCCAATGCCTCCCTTCCTTACATGGTCTTTACACATGTTTTTCACCTCCCATCTCCACCTAGCCCCCTTAAGTTCTAGTGATCTGTTCAAATTACTGTCTGTAAAGGAAGGCCCTGATATCTAATCTCAGATTCCAAACTTCCGTTGATTTCTTTCTTTTGTGCTCACCACTGCTGAAAACAGCATCTCACATCCAGTACCTCTGATGCCAGGCCTAGTGGCAGGGGGCTTTTGAATCTGCTGGAGCGTGCACAGTGATCAAGTTTCAAACAACCAGACTGAGAAATAAAAGGAAGTACACTGCAAAGGGCAAGGAGCTTAGGACCTAGGCCAATGGAAAAAAATTGAGGATTTGATTTTCAGCTCTATAATGAGATACAATATATAATCTCTTGCCACCTGTTTTCATAAATAAAATTTTATTGGAACATTACAACACCTCTTTATTAATTGTCTAGCCATCTTTATGAACTGTCTAACCAGTACAGAAAAAAAATGTTAAAATGTTTGTAAACCCTTACTTTAATCCAAGAGAAAGCAAAAAAGTAAAAGATTATTTTCCTTTTGGTAATTCTCCAGAGCAAAAAGAAGCAACTATTTCACTCAGGTGTTTGAGGAACTCATTTTCACCACTGCAAATGACTATCTGATTTCCCAAGCCCCTGTACTCTGTAGGTATTTCTTTTTTGGATAATCACAGGAAATTAACTTTTCTTTTTTGCCACTGAATGTCATAAGATACTAGTACAATATTTTCCACTGATAACAAGATGCAAGCAAACTCAATTAGACAGAACATTGAAAATTCCAATTATCAAGGTTTAGTTTCTTAGAATAACTCTTGGAACTCAGTATTCTGTCAGTCAGGCTTTCATTAAGCTAACAGGGAGCAGGTATTTACAGAATGCAATAAATTTCCAAACTGGAACAAATTACTAAAATACAACAAATTGCTTGCAAGGGTTGTAGGAAAGCTGAAGGAGGAATAAAAAAGTAAGAAAATGTTGTCATTGAAAAGAAATTTGGTATTGTCAGAGGCTCATTTGAGCTGGTAGTAAGAAAACAATCTAGAAATGGTGTTCAAACTGTGGTGATCATTACCAAAATTGTTGCCTACTTCCATCCTCCCTCCTATAAAAATAACAGAGCCCCACCACTCCAAAGCAAATGAAAGCTCCTTTCTCATTAATCTGTTTGGGGGTGTACAAAAAAAAATCTTCTGAACCTGCAGCAAACTGAGCATGGGTTCAAGGTTTTGAGTAATAGTGGACCTGGTATCAACCTTGATTTTTTTATATTATTTTATTTATCAACGTGCCAGAGCCTCATGAAGCCATAAAATAGGAAAGTTAAATTAAATAAAGTTGACATTTTGAAAAGGTCATTGTGGAAGTTCCATACATTGTGGAAGTTTTCATGTTTCTCGGAATTTCCATAGCCAGCTCGTTTTTATCAATGATGGTGGGCATGTGAAGATTTGTGTAGTGATGTGACAAACTCTTTACCTAGATAACAATTTTATTCATGGAAGGCGATTCTAACAGTGCATAGTAGAGCCTAGGACTACCTGCCATCAGACCCTAAGAGGGTTTATAAAAATCTCTTCATGTTGTTGGATGAGCCTTTTCATGCTTTTCATAGCATTACTATCAGAAGATGGTTCTGTTTAATATTCAAAGTTTTAAAAACACAACAAAAAATCCTTTTCATCAGTTGTTGCTACTGTTGTGTGGCTGGCTACATTGGTGGTATTTGGGAGGTTGGAGGGACCAGCACTATTCTATCTAGAACTCAGAGGTCAAGCATGCTCTTACTAAGGATCATTTGAGTACATCCCTGGCCTAATTTTCAGTGGTTTAATACATCAGAAGATGATTCTGATGATAAATTCTCAAATTATTCAACCTTTGTTTCTCATTGGCCAGAAGGATCCATTTTGCATGATAATTTTCGCTCATTAAAGGGTAATTTTTTTGGTGGGGGTTTTTGGGGGCTGGGATATACCCACTGGTGCTCAGGGTTTACTCCTCGCTCTGGCTCAAGGATTATTCAAGATGCCAGGGATTGAATTTGGGGTGCTATTCAAGGTGCTAGTGATTAAGTCTGATCAGTAAGGTGCAAAACAATTGTCCCACCTTCCTGCTGTACTATCTCTACATCCCCGTAAGAGTAAATATAAACATTATTCAGTTTGGTGCTTGTGGGCTATAACAAAAAAAAAGAATGTTATCTTCTTGTGTTTGAAAAATTGGATTAAGCAGCATCCTAAAATCACTCACTTGTATCACTCATCTTCCCATTGTTCACCAATTTGTTCAAGCAGGCACCAGTAACATCTCCATATGTCGTGTCACGTGCTAGTGTAGCCCAAGGGCACCTGCTTTCTCCAGGAACATGAAGAGTCTCAAACCATTCCATCAAGTCATGGGAATGAGGTCTATAATTGTTACTGGTTTTTGGCATATCAAAAACGACATGAGTAGCTTGCCAAGCTCTGCCATGCGGGTAGTATACTCTCAGTAGTAGGCTCTCATCTTGTGCATTGACTGATGAACTGCACAGCTACTTTGAGGCCACTTGCAATGGAGAGAGATCAGCTTTCTCTTGGGAGATCAGCTTTATTCTCTGATAAGCTGTGGAGTCTGGATGCTTAAAATGACTGCCCACCTGGTGTGGGGTTCCTCTGGCTTCTTGCGAGGCTCTATTGGGATATTGGGTGAGGACTAGAACCCGCCTTCCCTCTTGGGTGCCTAATGAACAGCTGAGCATAGGGAGAGCAGTAACAGCTCTGCCCTGTGTATCTGAGTCTCTGGATGAGGCATACCTGGGCTTGAAATAAGCTTCACTGTAGGGTGGGACTTGTCAGAGTCAGAGTCAAAGTCCCACTGAGTTATGAATTTCTAAAATTTTTATTTTTTTACAAAGCTGTTCATGATTGGGTTTCAACCATACAATGTTCCAAGACCCATTCTTAAAACCAATTTCCCCTTCCCTCCACTAAAATGCCCAGGTTCCATCCCACCCCTTGACTGCCACCTTGGCAGGCACAGAACAAATTTATTTTGTATTACTTTGTTCAATAAAACTTAAAATAATGGCATATTCACGATCACGATCACGATCACGATTTTCCCGTTGATCATCTATTTCCTAGAGCGGGCACCAGTAATATCTCCATATGTCCTGTCTCATGCCAGTAGAGCCAGGGGCATCGGCTTGCTACAGGAACATAAAGAGCCTCAAACCATTATATTAGGTCATGGGAATGACCTAATATAATTGTTACTGGAATTTGGCATATCATATACAACACGAGAAGCTTGCCAGGCTTGTCGAGTGGGAGGCAAACTCTTTTAAACACCTCCAAATAAAGCATTTATAGATGAACTGCGCGGCCGCAGCGGCCAGCGCGCGCTGTGATGGACTGGTCTGCTGGGTGGAGTTCTGACGAGAGGGAAGTCCAAAAGTGGAAAATGGCGGCGCCCGTGGAGTGAGGAGCGGTGGTCTGGCTTGTTGTGAGGCTCTGCCGAGGTGGTGGGCCAGGGCTAGAAACCGCCATGCCTCCCGACTGCCTCATGAATGGCTGTGCACAGGGAAAGCAAGGAACAGCTCTGCTTCATGTGTGAGAGTCTCTGGACCAGCATACCTGGGCCGGATTGAGGAAAAAGCTGCTGCAGGGTGGGTGTCGGTGATCTGCACTGTGATGGGCTGGTCTGTTGGGTGGAGTTCTGACGAGAGGGAAGTCCAAAAGTGGAAAATGGCGGCACCCGTGGAGTGAGGGAGGGGTAGTCTGGCTTGTTGTGAGGCTCTGCCGAGGTGGTGGGCCAGGGCTAGAACCCGCCATGCCTCCCGACTGCCTCATGAATGGCTGTGCGCAGGGAGAGCAAGGAACAGCTCTGCCCCATGTGTGAGAGTCTCTGGACCAGCATACCTGGACCGGATTGAGGAAAAAGCTGCTGCAGGGTGGGTGTCGGTGATCCGCGCTGTGATGGACTGGTCTGCTGGATGGAGTTCTGACAAGAGGGAAGTCCAAAAGTGGAAAAATGGCGGCACCCGTGGAGTGAGGAGGGGGTGGCCTGGCTTGTTGTGAGGCTCTGCCGAGGTGGTGGGCCAGGGCTAGAACCCGCCATGCCTCCCGACTGCCTCATGAACGGCTGTGCACAGGGAAAGCAAGGAACAGCTCTGCTCCATGTGTGAGAGTCTCTGGACCAGCATACCTGGGCCGGATTGAGGAAAAAGCTGCTGGAGGGTGGGTGTCGGTGATCTGCGCTGTGATGGGCTGGTCTGCTGGGTGGATTTCTGACGAGAGGGAAGTCCAAAAGTGGAAAATGGCGGCACCCGTGGAGTGAGGAGGGGTAGTCTGGCTTGTTGTGAGGCTCTGCTTAGGTGGTGGGCCAGGGCTAGAACCCGCCATGCCTCCCGACTGCCTCATGAATGGCTGTGCACAGGTCCAGAGCGATAGCCCAGCGGGTAGGGGGTTTGCCTTGCACGCAGCCGGCCTGTGCCGGCCCGGGTTCAATCCCCGGCATCCCATATGGTCCCCCCGAGCACCGCCGGTAGTGATTCCTGAGTTCAGAGCCAGGAGTAACCCCTGAGCATTGCCGGGTATGACCCAAAAAGCAAAAAAAAAAAAAAAAAATGGCATATTAAATAGATAAAAATTAACTTGTGGTGATAAATTGCTCTGTGTGCTTAACCTTTCTTAATCTAGTAGAGGACAGCCATATGCACCTTAGTGAGTGCCAAACCCAATGCCAAAAGATGGAAGTTCCTCCTGCCCTTTAAAGGAGCTCTTTTCATATGCCTTTTGGCCATTCGAATTTCTTCCTTGTCAAAGTTTCTGTTCATCTCTTCTCCCCATTTTTTAATGGGGTTGGCTATTTTCTTCTTCTATAGCTGTATCAGTGCCTGATATATCCTGGATATTAACCCCTTATCAGATGGGTATTGGGTGAATAATCTTTCCCATTCTGTGGACTGTCATTCTATCCTGAGTGCAGAGCCAGGAGTAACCACTTAGCATCACCAGGTATGACCCAAAAAAAAAAAAAAAAAAAAACTGAATCTAACGGTATAGAGTATTCTTTGTGATGTGCTCATTTCATTGAACCTCCCATATACTTCTAGCTCACAGAGCTAGAAGATGATAGGTCTGATAGATCAGTCTGATAGATCATCACAGATCTCAGAGATCTGCTGGACATCTTATTAGTTTTCCTTCAGATATTAGTTTCTTTTTTCATTCTAAAATAATCCATAGTATATTTGTTATGATTAAGTCAAATAGTGATATTTTAATTTATCATATACTCATGTTTGTGTGTGTATGTATGTATGTGTATGTGTTTTTAATATGGCAGTTGTCACTGCCATATTAAAGTGGGCCATCTTTGGAACTGCTATGTTTTGGGTTTTGACCTTCTTAGATTGGGCTTCCAAATACTCTTTCTTTTCTGATTAAAATCGTTTTCCTTCTTTCCTGATTTATGGGTGCTATCTACTTTACATTCCCATCTTTGATCACTTGATCACTTGACATCCCATTATTCATCAATTTGCTTGAGCAGGCTCCAGTAAACATTTCCATTTGATCCTGTCACATGCCAGTGTAGCCCAAGGCATCTGCTTGCTTCAGGAATACGAAGAGCCTCAAACCGTTCCTTCAGGGTCTTGACGAAGATGTCAGATCAGACCATCTTGTAGGTGGGCATTCACGTGATCTTTTGATGTCCCATGGGAGCCAATTGGTAATGGGACTAGTCCAGTGGTCATCTCCAAATCGCATTACATGTCCAGACCATCTAATTTTTGATACCTTGGCAAACGAGAGAGCATCCCTGACTCTGGATCATTGACATGGGTCGGATCTTCTAATTCTTTCTTTCACTTGAATAAGGCGTGATATTACAAGCATAGCTCTTTCGATTCCTCTTTGGAAGACCCGAATAGCATTCTCATCCTGCTTTTGTAGGTCCCAGGTCTCTGAGGCGTATGTAATGGAGGGAAAATTGTGAAGTCGAAGAGATGTGCCCAGAGCCAGAGGTTCTTTGTCCTTTTAGCTATTCCTTTGAAGTTCTTGAATTAGTTCCATGCGGCTCTCTTCCTCCTGCGCAGCTCAGGTTTTAGGTCGTTCATCATGTTGACTTCTTGACCTAGGTACACCTAACTGCTGCATTAAGAGATGTTTGTTCCGTTGAGAGTGGAACAAACATCTGGAACTAGTTCATTTTTCATGAACATTATTTTGTTGAGATTCAGCTATAGACCTATCTTTCCACATTCTCGGTCAAAGTCAGCCAGCATTTGTGCCACTTGGCTAATGTTTGATGTGATTAGAACAATGTCATCAGCGAAGCAGAGGTGGTGTAGTTGCCAACCATCTATCTTCACTCCCATTCCTTCCCATTCTAACTCTCCCATGATGTTCTCGAGGGTGGCACTGAAGAGTTTTGGTGAAGTGGTATCACTCTGACGAACCCCTCTTTTGACATCAATGATCACTTCCTTGTAGAACGGTGAGATCTTGGTGGTGAATCCGTAATATAGCTCATGAAGGATCTTGATGTATTGGGTTTGAACACCCTGTTTGGCTAGGGCTTCGATGACCACTTTGGTCTCAACAGAATCAAAGACTTTCTTTACATCAAAAAAAGTGAGATAGAACGGCATCTTGAACTCCCTACAAACCTCAATGAGCTTGGTTACTGTGTGGATATGGTGTACATATCCCAACATTCTCCCTTCTGAAATCTGACATGCCATTTTGTTGGTAAAGAAGCAAACAGCACCCAGCCCAGACAAAGTCAGACCCAAACACCTGAAGAATCTGCCCTTCAGTACTCATCAATACACTGGCTCGCACTTCACATGCTACCGGTCTGAATGCAGGGTGCCCACCTAACGGAAAACCAGCAGGACAGTTCTACTATTCAAGAAGGGAGACTTCCACGACTTTGGCAACTATAGTCCCATCTGCCTGTTGTCCATCATCTACAAGCTGTTCACTCGAGTCATCCTGAACAGGATTGGCAGAACATTAGATGAAGGACAACCATGTGAGCAAGCTGGCTTCTGCAAAGTATTCAGCACAATCAACTCCTCATCCTAATGAGTATTTTATTAGTTCTACTATCATATTAAATTTTAAGAGATCTTCTCTTTTTATTATTATTCCTATTAATTTTGGACATACTCAGTGGTGATCAGGGGACTATTCTCAGCTCTTTACTCAAGAGGCCTCTCTGTGCTGTCTTAGGGACCAGGGTAGCCCTGAAGACCCAAGAGCATCTTCCTTTAGTGGCTCAGTTGACTGTTCAGAAAAGTATACTTGATGCATCCAGGGAACTGAGGAACATGGCCTCTCCCTGTGTTCCCTGTACTGTCACACATGTGGGGGCAGCATCACTGCTTGGTTTCCACCACTTTCTTGAAGGGTCTAGGTCATTTCAGTGGGACTGCACTTAGGGCTCCTGCCTGTAAAGTTTCCAATAAGCCCATTCTAGCCTCTTAAAGCCCCAAGTTCTTGTAGGCAATTCATCTCTGAAAGCTAAGATTTGGTTTTAGGGAAACTTTTCTTCACCCTGTTGCTTTGTGCTTGTTTACCCTGTCTTTTACAGAGTGATTTCCTCAAATGTCAAGATGATCCTTGACTGTCTTACATGCCTGTGGGGTGTGTAGAGCTGGTGGTTTTGAACACAGAGCAAGACTCACCACTGTTGCTTTTCATAGCCCTACGGTGCACCTGGTTCTTTGGTTGGAAGATTCATCAGTTTATGAGTTTTATATGTCACCTTTGGGATTAACAGGATTCTCTAGAGAAAAAATTCCAATCTAGAAAATACTGATCCTGTTGTTTTCGTTTTTGAGAGTCAGGTGTTGGCCAAATGTTTATAGATTCCAGTATTCTGGACATAAAATGTTACGTAACCATTTGTTTTTAGTACAAAATTCCGACCATGCACAATCTTCTATCTTTACCAATCTTAAGAGTGATTTTTGATATTCTACATGGTTGGTAAAGGGCACATACCAAGCATATAGAAGGCAAAAACTTTAAATTGATGGTGGCTTATCTTTTACTTTTAATTCTACTTCACTGTTATATCTACAGATACCTACAGCCACAAATTCCTGGAAAAAAATGGAAGTCTTAAATGGGTTTTTATCTGTGTTTTAATTTTTGCTTCCCCAATGTCTGCCAAAGATTTGCTGGTAGAATCCTTCATTTCCAGGTGTGTGATTCACCCACCTTCTTCTTAAACATACATTGTCTTCTCTCCTATTCTCTCAGTCTTCATTGATCTGTGCTTTAAATTACTATTATTGGGTTGAAGATATTGCACACTGTGTAACGCACTTCCCTTGCATGCAGTGGACCTGAATTAAATCCAAGTGACCACCTATATAATCTCAGAAATAATTCCTGAGCACAGAGACAAGAAAAGTCCTGAGTATAACTACGAGTGACTGCAAAACAAAACTTAAACAAAACTTGCTGTTAATTTATGAAGTATTTTGGACAGAATATAAACTAAGCTCATATGTACATATAATATATAAGTCCGTATGTTTGACTACTTTTGGGCAATATTCATCACTACTGCTTTTGTTGCTATTATTTTAAGTTATACCTTGAAGTGTTGGGAGTCTGTTCATGGTCAGGGATCAAACTAGGGGCCTCACGTGTAAGAGGCAGAAGCTCCACCACTTGAGCTAATTCCTCCCTGAAATGACTTCTTTACTGAAACTTGCTTCTAGGATCAAAAGATACAAAAATACTGGGCTTTGTAAAACCCTCAGGCTCCTTTCTTAAGATTTGGGCTTCTAATTTCCAGACTGCTGGCTCCCTTAATAAACTCCTCTTTCCCGCCATCACTGTTGCCAGGAAAGCTAATTCCAATCTGTCTGCTTCTCTTCAGGGATTTTCCAAAATCAAAAAATAAACAAACACTGAATCCCAGATTTTTCCCACCAATTTCTAGCTCACTGTCCCAAGGATAGCTGGCTACACAGCCAAGCTTCTCCCGTTTGATCTCAGCTCACCGTGATTGAATTCAGGCATGGGCCACCTTCGCATTTCTCGTGTCTTAGGATTTCTATTGCCAAACCTTATACCAATGAGGATTAATTTGGTCTTCTCATAATATGCAACTTGAGCAAAAAAAAGCTTAATTTAATCAGCTATCATATAATAAACCACCTGGTAGTAGATAATCGAAAGTTCTTTGATGCCATGAGGAACAGGCAGCTTCTAGATCTGGGCTCTTTGATTTGCTCTACTGAGCTTTTATTATCACACATGCCTACATACCAGAAATAAAAAGGAGCAAACAAAGGAAAACAAGTGTATATGTGTGTGTGTGTGTGTGTGTGTGAGAGAGAGAGAGAGAGAGAGAGAGAGAGAGAGAGAGAGAGACGAGTCTTGCCAGTCTAACCTTCTCTACTGTATGAAGCTCCTCCAGATTGTTCCCAGGAACTTGGCCTCGTCACTCTTGGTGTGCTATGTGTAAAGTTCTGTCTGCAAGTGCAAGGGAGGCTGGGTAAATGCTACCCTTGACAAAATTCAAGTTCTTAGAGCTGGCAGTAAGCAAAATGTCTCCTGTCCTCACTAACAATCCTGGTCCCCCTCTGCTGACCCTCATTACTCTCCACTCAGCTGTGAGAGTATGTTTTCTCATGGAAAATTTCATCATATCAGTCCTCTTATAGGACTGATAGGATTGTGTTGAAGAGTTGAAAGCTCTTCAACACAATCCTATTGAACTTAGCATCAAAACAGTTCAAAGTCCCTAATAGAGTTGTCAGATATAGCGCACTCTGCCCACTGGTTCTCTCCCACACCTCGTGTTATGTCACTCTGGCCCTTGCCCGACAGGCTACAACCACATGAACTCCTATTTCTTCCATAAGGGGTTGGCAGCCTGCACATTCTCTCCTCTCTGTCTTAACACAGGCCCCCTTTTTCCAGGGTAGTCTTGCTCTTCCTTGTCATGGGATAACTTCTCATTTTGGAAAAATTAACTTGATGCTAGGTATCTAAAGAAGTTTTCACTCCCTTCCCAAATAAAAATCACTCCCTACCACGACACTCATCAGATCCCCTATCCTTCTAAGTTAGAGCCACTTTAGGGCACTTCTACAAGTATGCTAGCCTCTGCTTCTTCTTGTCTGACTGAAAGAATCTGAACAGAACCTTGCAGGTGTCTTGAAAGAATCTCACCCATAAATGGAGCAATGTGTGTAGCAAATCATTTATGCAAGATACAAACACACAGAAGAACCTTGAGCTTGTCTGAGAAGACTCTGACTTGATGGCATGCCTGTTGCTTTTTAGGTTTGAATTTGGTTAGTTTGGGGGACACATATGATTAGGACTTATTTCTAGCTGTGCTCAGAGATCACTACTGGTGGTGCCCTGGTGACTTTATGCTTTGTTGAGGAATCAAACTGAGATAAGCTGTGTGCAAAGCATGTACCTTAGCTGCCTTAGCCCTGTGCTATCATCCCAGACCATGGCCTCTTAAGCTTCACAGAAGTATGAGGTTACGCACTTTTCCTGGCTATCCCTGATAGAGTAATGGGATAGGGAACCACTTTCCCTTTCTTTGATGGACTGATTTTCATTAGAGACAAACAAAAAAAAAGTGTGGTCAAGTGATATTTGAGCCTAAAGTACTCACTGAATCTTCTGCTTAGTCCTTACCCTTGTATAATTTGTGAAGTTGTTGCAAATTATATTTGAATTGTGGCGTTTTGTTTCAGTTTGGTTTGTTCTGTTTGTTTTGGTGTTGTTTAGAGATCCCTCCTAGTTGTACGCTCAGGGATTATTCCTAACAGTATTCTGGGAAACTTATGGATTGAACCTGAGTCAGCTGCATGCAAGAAAAATGCCCTAACAATTATACAATCTCTTTTGCCAGATTGTTTTCAATTGTCCTGAATCCTTTACCACCTTTAGATTTCATTATAAAGATGAGTCTAAAAATTTGCTTTAAAAACTACTCTTTCCTGAAAGTTTCCTTTTTGGTCAACCTATTAAGAATTAAAAATAATTTAAAGTGGGCTATAAAAATAGTACAACAGGTCAACCCTGGATCTAATCCAAGTACTGCCATGAGTGACCCTGAGCACAGAACCAAGAGCAACCCCTGACACCACTGAGTGTGGCCTCCAAACTAAAATAAATAATTTAAGGTAGTTATGGTAAAAACAACTTATTTCTGAAGGTCTAATTGCAACTGATTACTACTGAGAGGTTAAATGTAAATTTTACCAAGGATCCACAGCCATTATCCATACCGAAGTCTATGACATGAAGCATTACACGCAAAAGTCATTTTTTATTTTCTTTTTTTTTCCTGATTAACACAGATGCTAAGATATTTATTTTTAAGTATTTTATTATACCACCGTGAAATATACAAATAAAAAAGATATACAATTAAAAAGTTCATATTTGGGTTTTGGTCATACAGTGTTCTAGCACCCGTCCCTCCACCAGTGCCCATCTCCCACCACCAACGTCCCCGGTTCCCTCCCCCTTCCCCAGCCCCCTCCATGGCAGGTTCTTTATTTCTTTCCATCTCTCTCTCTTTCTCTTTTCCTTCCCTTCCAGACTATGGATTACAGAACATACATTAAGAGGTTGGCATGTGTATCCTTTTGCCTCTATTTAATGCTCAGTTCTAGGTTGGCAAGAGTACCCTCGACAATTATTAGCACACTGTTCCATTTTCTGTCTTACCTAATCTCTGACTCCCACACGTTTGTGATAATTTCCACTTTTGACAAGACCTCCTGATATATGTTTCACTTGACCTTGGATATTGGTATCATAATATGTATATATATATATTTATGCCATGCAAATAAATGCAGTCATTCTGTATCTGTCTCTCTCCTTCTGGCTAATTTTGCTCAACATAATCTTCTCCATGTCCATCCATTTATAGGCAAATTTTATGACTTTATTTTTCCTAACAGCTGCATAGTATTCCATTGTGTAGATGTACCAAAGCTTCTTTATCCAGTCATCGATTTTCGGGCACTCTGGTTGCTTCCAGATCTGGCTATTGTGAATAATGCTGCTATGAACATAAAAGTAGGGATGGTATTTCCGCTGCGTATTTTTGGTTTCCCAGAGTAGATTCCCAGGAGTGGTATGGCTGGGTCAAATGGGAGTTCAAGTTCTAGTCTTTGGAGGAAAGTCCATATTGTTTTCCAGAAAGGCTGTACCACCCTGCATTCCCACCAACAATGGATGAGTGTCCCCTTTTCCCCACATCCACGCCAGCACTTGTTGTTCTTGCTCTTTTGAATATGTGCCAGTCTCTGTGGTGTAAAGTGGTATCTCATTGTTGTTTTGATTTGCATCTCTCTGATGATTAGTGATGATGAGCATTTTTTTCATATGTTTTTTTGGCCATTCGTATTTCTTCCTTACTGAAGTTTCTGCTCATTTCTTCTCCCCATTTTTTGATGGGGTTGTTTGTTTTCTTCTTGTAAAGTTCTACCAGTGCCTGATATATCCTGGATATTAACCCCTTATCAGATGGGTATTGGGTGAATATTCTTTCCCATTCTGTGGACTGCTTTTGTATCTTAGTTACTGTTTCTTTTGAGGTGCAGAAGCTTTTTAGTTTCATGTAGTCCCATATGTTTATCTTTTCTTCTAGTTGCTTTGTTAGTGATGTTTCACCTTTGAAGATGCCTTTAGCTTCAATGTCGTGGAGGGTTTTTCCTATATTTTCTTCAATGTACTTTATGGATTCAAGTCTGATATTGAGATCTTTAATCCATTTTGATCTGATTTTTGTGCATGGTGTTAGACACAGGTCCAAATTCATTTTTTATTTTCTTGATGTTTTCCCCTAACAAAGTAGTGGCAAGAAGAAAAGAACTGGGTGAAGCCCTGTAGAAAAAGGCTGCATAGCAACATCCCTCAGTTGTTATCCGATTTAAATGTTAGTCATTCTTAAAATGGCTTACACTCTTCAAGAGGAAGGAAAGGAACAAAAGTAACCCTAGTACAACTCTGTATTGATATATTTCTATTCTTTTTAAATTATAGTGATAAAATTCTAAATTTCATGAATGTGACACAAACACATCTGTCGGGCACTTTGCCGGGGTCCCCAACAGTGCCGGGAAGCCAGTTCCCTTCTACCTCCGGCCGGCGAGGAACGGATGAAAACTCAGGAATCCGATGCAGTTTTAAAAGGCTTTACTTATCACAGGTTCAGGCATACAAATCAGCAAAAGGAAAAGCCTGGTGCTTAGGATTCCAGGCTAGAACCCCAGCCACGTGTAGGCTAAGATGGTGACCACCACGTGTAAAGGAGAAAAAGCTTCCAAGGGGAATGAGCGCTCACAAGGAGAGATCCCACAAAGAAGAAGGCCCAGAGAGCGGAGAGCGGGAACCGGCTAGTTTATATCCTTGTAACTCAGACCTTCTTCCCACTGTTATGGAAAGCAGGGAGGGTCCAATGCCCTTAGGTAATCCCTCCCTGCACCTCACCTAGGGCCTTTATATGCTAATGTTTTGAGCCGAAATCTGCCTGGGAATGCCTTTGTAGTGTAGAGAAGGGGGTTTCTGAGATGGCATGTCTCTGTACCAAGGACTAATACTAATGCCAGTTAAATATTTCTCCAAGCCTTCACAGGTCTCTTCTACTTCATTGTAGTTTTATATTTTAGTTGCCTTTGAGTATATCAGGGAGCCATGCTTGTTTGCTTAGAAGCAAACAGCATTTCTCTCTGGTCTAATTACTTAGGGGTCCAGCGTGGCCAGGCTAATATGCTGGTAAGATCTAGCTAGTCCCACGATGATTGTGGTAGCATGGGAGAATATTTATACCAGCTAGTACAGCATACATGGTCGGATAAACTGCCACATTTAGACTACCCCCTTATCTACGGAGTTATTTGCGGGAGGCACTCCAGAGCAGATGCAGCGGCCCTTAGGAGTCCTGCAACACACATCAATATTGAATTATTGGGCATATGTTAAAGAAAGAATGCATCCATTTGTTTTAGGCATAAAAATTGAGTTTTGAGGTCAGGAATTTAAAGCATCTGCCTTGAAAACATACAGTCATGAGTTCAATCCCCAGTGCCACCACATACACACAGCCTGATTCAGACAGTTCTGCTCTTACAGCCCAGCACTTCTGCCATGTGTCTCTTAGCACTCCAAGCAATTCCCACTTCCCAATCACATGTGGGCACCACAATTAAAGGAGTTCTCTCCTCAGGGAGCTTTGCTGAAATGTGAGTATAAAGTCCAGGAAGTCTAACCTTCAGTGAGTGTGTGTGAGTACCATGGTCACCAGCACCACAGTGCATACAAGCATCAGAACATGGAAGTGTAGGCATGAGGCCAGGTGTTCATCAGCATCACCTTCTGTGAGCCACACATTATTACCTCAGTCATCTGGGATGAAGGTAGAAAATGTTTCCTTTGTTTACCCGATTCTGCCAATTCTGAACCCATCCTCACAGTCAACATAGAAACTCACTGATTTTTTTTAACATCAAATGAATATGAACTGCAAAGCAGAGATCAGGACTACTAAAACATGAACAGCAGAACATCTGCACTGTCCTTGCCTTGAATGTGACAACTCAGTTCTCGATTCCAAGTAAGAAAAGAAGGGATGTACAATACCAGTACCTCATGAAACAATTAATTGCTAATTTACTCTCCAGAGATCAAACTGGCCATAGCATAATCTTCTTTATTACTAAAAGAAATTTCACCATGTTTGCCCCCACACTCTAGATACAAGATTAATATATAAAAATTGAAACAAGTATAAGGCTGGCGCCCGAAGTAAATAAGCTTAGAAGAACATACTTATTGGCCGAGTTAGCTGTTCAGCTCTTGTGGGTGCATGTACATGCAGTCTTACAAAACCACTGCCAAATTGTCAACTGTACCATTGGGGAGGAAATTTATAATATTCTATTATCTTTTATAAATATCTTGTTGTCTTTGTCTTTGGATTCATGCCCACAATAAATGACACAATAAAATAAATGAAGTCAATGTGCTAACATAATCGCGGGATAATGACTAGTCCTAAAGGCTGTGCTCTCTGAAGAAACAGGTGGCTTGAAAATATTGGACATTGTCTTGCTCTTCCACTGAAACCAGCAGAGGAGAGGTGATAAAATATCTATGGAAGTGTATGCGTTTTTATTCCTGCATACTATAGTGATTCAATGACACAGATCTTGGCTTCCTAGGGTAATTCAAGCATAGGTTAAATGTGCACACTAGAAAATGATAACATTTAGGGGGGGGGGGGGGGGGGGGGGGGGGGGTGGGGGCTAAGTAAGGATTGAGTCAATTTGACTTCCCAGGCCCATGGAGGTAAGGACAAAGCTGTGCACAGCGTGCAGGTGAGACTGAGCTCAGGCATCATTGATGTCTGGGAAGAGTTGGGAGGAATTCATTGCCTGGGGGGAGATTGATTTTACTTGCTCTTGTGAGAAATTATAAATGGCATTGCTTCACAATTAAAACGCAAAGAAGAACCCCACAATACCTTCCACCAAAATGCAATTGTGGCAATCCATAGAGCTGAGACTACTGGTCTGTGTGCCTTGGGACTTATACCTGGAACTTCTGGTTACTAATTTGATAATTGAGTTGTCACATGCCCTCTCTAGAACACAAGTTTCTCATGTGGAAGTGTGAGGGCAGAATTCTTCGTCAATGAGTTGCTTCATTCGCCATCACTTCCTTACTGGAATCAGGTCTATCTGTGTCTGAATGACAGAAGTCTTTTCTATCTAGACTGAGTAAAAGTGATTTCCAGCAAAGGTTGAACTCAGTTCTCCATTTTAAAAATAGGTTCTCAAGCCTTTGGACAGGAATGATTAAATGGAGTCATTCAGAGGCTTTTTCAGTCTTTCTGGAATGGGCATTGTGAAAGTTTCTCATCTCAGTGCTGCTGGGAACCATTGAGTCTCCTAGGTAGGGAGGTCAAAGATCTATTTAGACATGAGCTCGCATTGACTGTAAGCTTCCATAATAACTTTTGTTTATCAGGACAAAGTCCATCTGTTCATTAATAGAGCACTAGCTTCTTGACAGGGACCTTTTCCTTGTTGTGAGAGTGATGGAGAAGGAATGTTTGTTCAGTTCCAGCAGACCTAATGTACAGTCAATTTCTGGCTTTGTGGTCAGGGCCTGTCCCCACTTCTTCTGTAAATGTCACAAGAATCTCTGCACCTCAGGCTTGTTTGTTTTTTACCTTTTGTAATAGACTAAGTAAGAAATTTCCTTTATGATAAAATGTTCAGATTTGTGTCGCCTTTAATCTATTACACTTTTTAGAGCTTATTTCCTCTACTCTCTTATTGTAGTAGTTTTTGACTCATGCAGTATGATTATGTACTTACAGTTGTTACAAGATGATAGTCAAATTTTTCTTTGGCTTCAGTCAGAATTTTTTTTTTTTTTTTTGGGTCACACCCGGTGATGCTCAGGGGTTATTCCTGGCTCTGCATTCAGGAATTCCTCCTGGCAGTGCTCAGGGGCCCAAATGGGATGCCAGGAATCGAACCCAGGCTGGCACAGGCTGGCTGCGTGCAAGGCAAATGCCCTACCCGCTGGGCTATCTCTCCGGCCCCGTCAGGATTATTTTAATAGATGTGTTTAAATGCTGAGCAAAGAGAAAAGGGGGATGTTTTTTAGAAAGCTGGATATAATAATACTGTATTGAGCGTAACCACTATTTTTACCATCATTATAAAAGCTACTATTTTAACACATTATGTCTCAGATTCTATGCCTGCTGCCTTAATGTTATTTAATTTTTATAATGTAGTCTAAAAGCATTGTACTGTTTCCTCAAATAAAATGTTGTGATGCTCTAGATGATTGATCACGCTGTTCTTACGTAGAGTTTATAGATGAAAACTCCATTGTTTCAACTCGCTTTTAAATGGCAGAGCCATAAACACTAAAAACACATTAGAAATGTACTTAAATATTAACTAGGCAGATAATACTATTGGCCTGTGTCTAACATCATTATTGACACTAAATGAGTGAATCATTACATACTTCAGGGAGTCTCCCTATCATCACTTCATTCTTTTTCATCAAGATAACTGGATAGTGTGTTAAAGGCTAAAAAGCGTTTCCAATTCTATGTCTCTGCACTTTCCCCCAAAGAAAAATTGTTTGAGATGATGTTTTAGATCTTGAATTCTAGTACAGATATCAGAGTGTGCCTCTTTTCTGGAGCTGCTAAACTATGAACACAGTCTTGTAGGCAGTACAAAACCACTTTATGAATAAGTTCTTGTGTGTGTATCAGTCAACTTGCCTGGGGCATCAACATATTTTAGAGTGATGCACCCAGCCCAAACATAAAGTTGTCTGGAAGAACAAATTGAGGACCCAATAGGTACATGGAGGTAGCCGTCTTTTAAATGCCAGTATTAAGCAATGATACCAAGGCTAGGGAAATCTCCTGTTTCCTTTGGGCCTATGTTGGCATTGGCCCTGCTGGGTTCTATAGGAGGTTCATTTCCTATTTCATCATCTGTTCTGCACACAGGTGTAACTTCTACAACACTGAAAATAAAGACCACATGGACCAGGTCTAATAAGGATTACTCTCTTGGCTGGAAAATCAGATACTTATACTTCTGGGCATTTCCCCTTTGTATGAGGATTCATCTAAGAATCACTGTCAAATTCAATGCAGTTAAGCCATTGGGATCTCAGGATAAATGATGAAATGAAGGGCTGGAGTGATAGCCCAGAGGGTAGGGTGTTTGCCTTGCACACTGCCTGTCCATGCCCGACTGGGTTCTATCCCAGGCATCCCATATGGTCTGCCGAGCACCACCAGAAGTAATTCCTGAGTGCAGAGCCAGGAGAAACCCCTGAGCATTGTCGGGTGTGACCCAAAAAAGAAAAAAAAAGATGAAATGAAGAGTTTAATAGATGAAAGGGAAAGTTCTGCATATTTTATTTGGCTTACTGATCCCTTTTCAGGAAAACATAAAAGACTCCACCAGACCCCCAAAATCTACCCTCTTTAAGCAAATGAACAGGAAGGGCACCCCTCTCCCAATAATCGCACTTGAAATTACCATACTCTAGCTCCAGCCTCCCACTGGGAGATGGTCCATCCACTGTGGGAAACAGTGGATGAGATGAAAGTAAGTGTCCCTCAAAGAATACTTCTCTCTGAGCAAATAGCTACAGAGTCACTATTTCTACCAGGAAGGAAGCAGATAAACCTAGTTGAGATATTAGCTGCTCATCTAACAGAACTGTCTTAAGAACACAAATAAGGTGTATTTAAGACTTCTAGATTTTCCCATTCCAAACTTGAAGTAGCTAGTGCCTGATTACCTCCAAATTTCTTTAAAGGCTTTTTCCCCCTCAATCCATTTCCTTTCTCTGCTAACACCCTCTTCAGGACACGTAGAATTCCCCAAATAGTTATCCCCAAATAACCATCTGAGATGTTTCCATTACCCCTGGATCCTGTACATAACAATCACGCAGGCCATTTCTGGGGAGAAAGGGTACCAGGACGCAGATGCCTGGGTTGACGTGTTTGCTACCACTCCTCTGGTGCTTCTTGAAATAAACCTGCAGCTGTCAAGGACTTTCCAACTTCCTGTGTTGAGGAACCAAAAGTCACAGAGGGCCCATCAGTCCATCCATTTGTGCTGAAACCAAGGAACAAGCAGCAACTAATGACAACACTGTGAAGTGCTATGAAATAAGATCTTATAGTAGAGAAATGATGAGGAATTTCCTGCTTACTGTCTATTATATGCTTTTAGTTGCATACAAGAGATAGGGCTAGAAGTACTAAGTTCTCTTGGTCAAAGGTATCATGGGAAGCCAGTGTCTTTGAAAACACAGGGATTTGCCCCAATGGATATATTGAAATTAGATTCCAAGTGGGTCATTACTATAGACACCTATCAAGTTGGTTTATCTAAAAATGGGCTTGATATTATCAGTTTGCTCCTTATTTAGTACCATTCAGCTTTTACTTTCACTGTGAGATGTTCAGTCATGTTTTGCTTGCCAGTTATAATGTCTGTGTAATAAATGTCAATTATGATATCAGTTATAACTTAATAAGGGCAGTCAATTATAAGGACAACTATAATGTTAATGTTTACCATTGTCACTTAATATTTGGGATTTTCCTCTAGACAGCTTTCTAAACCCTGGTCTCTCTCGAGGGTCAGAGTGATAGTTCAGCAGTAAGGCATTTGCCTTGCATGAGGCTGACCTGGGTTCGATTCCCCCAGCATCCCATATGGTCACCTTAGCACCACCAGAAGTAATTCCTGAATTCAGGGCCAGGAGTAACCCCTGAGCATCGCTGGGTGTGACCCAAAAAAGAAAAAAAAATAGTTTAGACAAAAATAATTTAGTATAAGATAATGACAGTATTATTATAACGTCAATTTTTTGTGGATGACGAATTCATTAAGTCTATTCATTCAGTGAGAGTCCAAGTAATTTCCTAAATTTAGTTGCAACTTTTCTAAGTTGAAATCAAAGCTGTTGCCAGTAAGAGTTCTTACTTTTCTGGTATGAAAAGTAAACCCTAATTATCTCAATGAAAAAACCTTAACTTAGGAAATAACAACATCCCAAAGTTTTATGTTCATTATAATTTACAAACACAACTAACTTTCAAAGAAATTTCTGACACATATGCTATTAAGATGTAAATAGACATGGTTCTTTAATGATGACTAGAATCCCTTTCTTAAAACTTTATGTAGCCTAAAAGAATTCCAGGAGTTTCAGAGGCAGAGAAATAGTGCAACAGGTTGAGTGCAGGCTTTGCATGCAGGAGGTCTGGGTTCAATCGCTGGTACTGCATGATCAATTTTCTGAGCACTACTGGAGTGTTTTCCAGTCACTATGAGGAGTGCTCTTTGGCCCTGAGCACTGAACTGGGTGTGATCCAAAAAATGGAAAACTAAACTTTTTTTCATAAGTGCCCTTGATACTCCTTTGATATGAATGATCAAGAAGCAAGATAAGTTTATGAACACAAGCTTTTCATAACTTGCCTTTAAGTTCTGTGGTAAACAACTGAAAGTGAAACCATTTCTTCCTAAAAAGACATAAATGTCAACATGCTTCCTATGACTTCGACATTGGAGACAGATCTGACTTTAATAGCTGAGAAATGACACACTGCATGATCACCATAGCTATAAGAATATTTCAGTGTTCATAGTGTATGGACTTCAGGCTTTTATAAACTGTCTCCTGCACACTGAAAGACTACACTTATCACTACAGATAATTCCACAAATATTTCTCCAGATCAGTCTTGGGAGGAGGCTTTGTGTCATCTCTCCAAATAGAAAAATGTGCTGTGCCGTGACACAGCACACCGTGACATTCACTTACGACTGAGTGCCAGCAAGAAAATATGAAAATTAATTTCTTAAGAATATGCTTCTGCTTAAAGCCAATTTAACCTTATCAAAAAATCTTTGTTTCTAAATAAAGAAGCAAAAATTCAATTAAGAACAGAGGCCTAACATGTGAATACCATTTACATGATTAAGCAGTGATAACACACACACTGTTCTGCATTTAATTCCCACACACAGTATTGAACCAAATGTGAAACTGATACCTCGGTGGCATTAAATATCCATAGCTTTGAAATGTGCTGCCATTTAATTACTACCAAAGCCATGGGGGCAGTTCCCATTCATCTCGACTCTGAGAACCTTAATACCATGCTAAGATAAGAACAGTAAAGTGAGACAAAAATGTGTGTGTGTGTGAGAGAGAGAGAGGGAAAGAGAGAGAAAGGAAGATTACAAAAATTAAAACTCATGCAGAACTATCGCCAACATTAACAGGAATGAAAATGATCTCTGTCTACCAACTGGGGAGGGTGGTGGATAAAAATGAGATTCATAACTCCTGTCCAAAGTTGTGTTGTTCGGTGCTGTGACAGGTTCCAAACCATTCGAGTAGCTAAACCCACATTTAAATCATTAACATCCCCACCTCTACTCAGAATAAAAGGAATGTCTGATTCGAGTGATAATGTCAGGAATTAATCGACTCAAGCGATCATTTCATTTGGGATCTCTCATGCATTTTCAGATGTGCTATTAGACACCGCTCCAGTATTCAAAATACCAAAGAAGTAAATACACATAAACACAAATTACCTCAGCTGTGTTTTTCAAAGATGACTGAAGAAATGCCTTTTCTCCTGTTGGCACATCACAGAGATGAAAGGGAGTTAGGCCTATTGACCAAATTGCTTTTCTATATTAACAGCCTAGAGTACTTAGAGCCAACTTTTTTGCCCAACTTCCTCCCAAAGTCCCCATATGCTTAGGCCTTGAGAAAAAATGCCTTTTCCGTGGCATTCTGCTTGAAGATACCTCTTCATTTTTTCTTGTGATGGTGGCAATGAATTGATATGACTGAATAAAGAAATTAGAGGACTATAATAACAAAATTAGGGTCATCCATGATATCATCACTTAGACAGTCATTAAGAAATGAATCGTATAAAACAGGAAATGCTGTAATCTGTCTTTCATAGGTGAGGACCTAGATGGAGGAAGTTGGCCTACACTGTGTATGTTCAGATGCCTGCTAGTTCAGAGTCCATGTGCCCAGAGGCACCTTCAGCCTCAGTAGGAGAGGTCTCCAATGAAATCATTGTGCTTGCCTTCTGTGCTCCCCCTGCCTGCTAACTGCCACTTTACTCTGCCAGGGAGGTGGGACTGTGCTTTGATTGATACTTGGATGTGTAGCCAATGGAAATACATAAAAGCAGCATTTTTGTAGGGGATTTTCCTTGCACGGAACTGCTCAATCCCTGGCACCATATCTGATCCCTGGAGCCTACTACTAGTAATTCCTGAGCACAGAGCCAGGAGTAAACTTTGAGCATAACTGAGTGGGGTCCAAAGTTTTTTTAAAGGTAGAAAAAACTTGATTCTCAGACATGAAAAAACATGACTCTCAGCCATGGGACAGAGCTGCTCTCCCTGTGCCCAGCCGCTCTTGAGGCACCCGGGAGGCATGGCAGGTTTTAGCCCTGGCCTGCCACCCCAGCAGAACCTCACAACAAGTCAGACGACCCCCACAACTCCATGGGGCCGCCGTTTCCACATTCAGACTTCTTTCTCATCACAACTCACCCAGCTGACCAGTCTATCACAGCCCGGTCATCGACACCCACCCTGCAGTTTTTTTTTTTTAATCCGGCCCAGGTATCTGAATCAGAGACTCTCAAACATGGGGCAGAGCTTCTCTCTCCCTGTGCCCAGCTGCTCATGGGCGCCCGGGAGGCTAGCAGTTTCTAGCCCTGGCCTGCCACCCCAGAGGCCTCACAACAAAGCCAGCGACTCCCCTACTACATGGGGGGCTCCGTTTTCCAATCTGGACTTCCTCTCATCAGAACTTCACCCAGTGAAAGAGCCTACTACAGCGGCTCACGGACCCACCCTGCAGCGTCTTTTCAAGTCTGGCCAGGTATGCTGATCCAGAGACTCACAGACGGGGTGAGCTGCTACCTCTCCCTGTGCCAGCTCTCACGAGGCCCGGGAGGGATGGCGGGTTCCAGCCCTGCACCACTCCAGCAGAGCCCGTACAACCAAAGACCCCCACTCCATGAGGGCCACCATTTCCACATCCAGACTCCCCTCGCACAACTACCAGCAGACCAGATTGTCACAGCCAGATCATCAACTACCACCCTGCAGCAGTTTTTCAACCAGCCCAGGTATGCTGAACCAGAGACTCTCAGACATGGGGCAGAGCTGCTACTTGCCCTGTGCCCAGCAGCTCATGAGGCACCCAGGAGGCATGGCAGGTTCTAGCCCTGGCCTGCCACCCCAGCAGAGCTTCACAACAGCCAGATGACACCCCCCAACTCCATGGAGGTCACGATTTTCCACATCTGGACTTCCCTCTCATCACAACTCCACCCAGCAGACCAGACTATCACAGCCCGGCTCATCAATAATTGCTTTATTTAGAGGTGACTACAAGAGTATGCCACCCGCATGGCAAGCCTGGCAAGCTGCTTGTGTCGTATTTGATATGCCAAGTACCAGAAACATTTATATTAGGTCATTCCCATGACCTAATATAATGGTTTGATGCTCTTTATGTTCCCGAGCAAGCGGATGCCTTTGGGTTCTACTAGCATGAGATAGAACATATGAAGATATTACTGGTACCCTCTTTAGAAAATAGATGATGAACAGGAAGATAGTGATAGTGATAGAAAAAAAAGAAGTGCAACATTTTCTCCTTTATTCTGCCCCCAAAAATAGAAAAGTTAAATGGAATATATCTATTTGAATGATGGAACAATTCAGTGCTTCTTCACTTTGCTGTTTTTAACATTTTCTTGTATTTTTCCATTTTTTATATGAGTTTAGAAAATCTACTACTTCTAATGCCACTGTAATTTTGGTTCGAATTATATTAAACCAAAAATAAATTATAGAGAGATTTTCCTTGATGTCATACTTCCATTCTTTGATAACTTTCCTTGATAATAAAATGAATAAACTTACAATGAAACACTAAGCATAATATTATTCTGATAATTCTGATACTAAAAAGATCTCTTAAAAGTTTAGTGATATAGGAAAGTGCTTTTTATATTAGTTAAGAGAAGCAGAAAAAAAAGTTACATTTCATAGACTTTAAATCGTATGATATCAAGGTGTGTGCCCTCACAGATAGGGTGAAATAATACCAATTGAAACGAATACTATTATTTTTATTTAAATTTTTCTACATAGTAATAATCAGAGCAGTAGAGTAGTAATAATTTGCGCTCGAGCAAATCGATGATGAATGGGAAGACAGTGAATAATCAGAATAAAATAATCAGAATAAAAACTATCCCAAAATAGAAACATCCTAATTCTATTCCTGCACAAATAAATCTTTCAATTAAATTCACTCATTTTAATGACTTTCAGTAAAAAAAATGCTCCCTAAATTTTTATTTATATTAGGATTATATTTGAGTTTTATAAATTTATTATTATAAATATTATTTATAATTATATTTTTCCTATTTTATGGTTTAGGAGTTGTCATTAATATATAAAATATTTTAAGTTCTATTTGATATATTTATAAGAACAAATTTTTCTTTTATTATCTCATTGATTCTCCTTCATTTGTGTCACTTGTCTTCCCATTGTTCACAGATTTGCTCAAGTGGGCACCAGTAACATCTCCATATGTCTCTCTTGGATGGAGCTCTGACAAACTGTGGAGTCCAGATGTTGAAAATGGCAGCCCTCATGGTGTGCGGGTTCCACTGCCTTCTTGTGAGGCTCTATTGGGATGTTGGGCCAGGGCTAGAACCTGCCTTCCCCTCCCGGGCTCCTCATGAGCAGCTGAGCACAGGGAGAATCGGTAGCAGCTCTGCTCCTTGTTTCTGAGTATCTGGATCAGGCATACGTGGGCTTTAAATAGGCTTTGCTGTAGGGTGGTTCTCTGATGAGCAAAGCTTGAGATCAGCTTTTCTCTTGGATGGAGCTCTGATGAGCTGTGGAGTCCGGATGTTGAAAATGACTGCCCTCTTGGTGTGGGGTATTGCCTCTGGCTTCTTGCGATCTCCTTAATAGTTTTTAATTGTTTCATTGTGTTCTCTACGTTTACTATTTTAAATTATTATTGTGGAAATTCTCTTTTCCTTTACTTGGTTCTAATTTATTTAATTGATGAAAATTTTATGTTATATTAGCTGAGGACATTTATGTATCTTTAATTTTTCTCTTGACACAATTTTTTAAAAAAATTTTTTATTGTACAACAGTGAAACATACAATTACAAAGGTGTTCTGTCGGGGAATGCCGCTTGCCTGGGTCCCCCGACAGTGTCAGGACAGAGGTTCTCTTCTACCTCCGAGGACGCCGGGAGAACAGATGAAAACTCACGAGTCCGGTGCAGGTCCAAAAAGGCTTTTAATAGTACAAAAGCTCTTCCACAGCACTCCAATATAATGAACAAACTTTTAGCTCTGGTCCGAACTTAGACCAGACAAAGGAGCCTAAGTCTCCTACCAAAGAGAGAGGATCTCACCCGGCTGAGTCCTACCCAGAAGAAGGAGCAAAAGGCCAAAGAGCAAAAGGCCAAAAGTCAAAAGCCAAAAGCCAAAAGCCGCAGGGAGCCAAAAGCTGAAGGCTGAGGAACCAAAAGGCAAAAGGTGAAGGGGCCTCAAGTCAGCCCCTTATATACACCAAAAGTAATCCAACCGGGAGGGGCATGTCAACAAAGAACTCTAAACAGAGTGTAGTGCCACACCTTATTGCAGGTATAAACAAAGATTATGCCAAGGACTAAGGAGATTATCTCTTATGTAAAACACTGGAGAGAGAGGGCTGATATAAAGTAATACATCTTAACTTCATGAGCTTCATGTAATCTAGATGGTACCCACAAGGTCCTTCTTATTATCTGCACCAGGGTGATTCTGAGTATCTTGTTCTCGTGTACTGAAAGGGTCACACTCGCCTGCTTAGAGCAAACTAGTATGATCCTTCCTATAGTCTTCCTATAGTCTCAGCGTAGCCAGAGTGGTAGTCTCCTGGTAAATTCTAACTGTCCCACGCTGGGTGCAGTGGGTATAAAGAGAAGCTGTGCCCAATCTAGATAACATAGAAGTCTTAGTAGATGTATAGGTCAGAAGTTATTCAATCAAGGTGACTTCTGTAACTGCCACACCCTCTAGCAGTGTTTACATAGAAGAGAGGTCTCATTAGAATGAACCTTGATTTAAGTAGATTAAGCTGGGAGTGGGCAAAACAACGAAACTCCCAGAATAGCTAAACCTGTCCTCCAACAGTGTTCAAATTGGTTCTTGGTAATACAGTATTCCAGCACCCATCCCTCCACCAGTGCCCCATCACCACCACCAGTATACCCACACCCCCTCCCACCCACCCCAAGGCTGCCTCAGTAGCAGGTACCCCCTTTTCCTCTCTTTCTCTCTCTGCCCTGACACAATTTTAATGAATGTATCTATTATAGCTTTATATCTTACAGTTCATGGGGGAGAAGTTTTAAACTCCTTAACAAAAAACTAAAGTTCTGCTAATTTGCCGTGGCATTTCTAAAAATTTTAACATATATACTTTTATATTTATGATAGATAAAACATATATTCATTTCATAGTTGTAGCTGGGCTTTTGAAATCTGTGTATCACACAGTACATTGTATAAATCACAATTATGCATACAAGAGAATAAAGTTTTGCATTGATACTCATAAACTAGCTGAATCTAGAAAACTCCCATGTGTCTTTTCCAAGTTTCTGCATGTAGCCCCTGAGGAAATCACTATATCTCTTCACCAGAGATTAATCTTGTCAGTTCCAACCTTTTTGGTGCACGGAGCCCTGACTCCTGTGTCTGACATCTGTCAATCACCGTGTATAAGAAAGAGTCACAGCTGCTGCCTCATGTGGCAGTTATTTTGTTTATGTTTGCTATATAACTCTTTGTCCGTTCACAGAGTTTGTATCTGGTTTCATTTTTGAGCTAGTGTAATGAACACTAACACAGTTCTTGATATCCCTAGCTTTAGGCTAGGTAGGGTGGGGTTTGTAGTGCCAGAGATCAAATCAGGGCAGATTGCTCAATGCAAACATCTTAACATTAGTACAAGCTCTTCGGCTCTATAAAACTTTTTATTTTTACTTGAATTGGTTTTGAATTCTATTTTGTAAGGAATGTAACAATTGTTATTTAAATCTTCAAATTAATTAGCAAGATTTTTTTTCATTTTCATCATTTGTTTCTGGTATTTGTAGAATTCCTGATTAGCAGAATTAGAAATTTATCCTTATCTTGAGTAGCCTTGCTGATTTATTAATTTTTAAAAGAATCTTGATTTTAAGATATCTACAATATATTTGATTTCTTTCCCATTGATACTTCTTATATCTTTATTCTCTTACTATTTTATTTAAGTTTAAATTGGTTACAAAGAATCTTGCTTCATCACGTCAGACTTTAGATTCATAGTTTCAACCTTTCTTTATGTCCTATCCAGTCAAAGTTGAAGTTTTCCCATGTATTGTGTCAACTCAGATATGAGATGAGATATTTCCAAAAAATATTTAGTAGAGTATAAATGTTCTCATTTTTATATGCAAAGCAAATACCACACAAAAGCCTGGCGGAAAATATAGCTGACATACTTTTATTATTAGAATAAGTAGATCTTTCAGCAATTTTACATCTTAACACCTGGATTTCCTAATTCAGTATTCTCCAAGAAATGTATTTTATCCATTATTAGGAAAGAATATGTGAAGCCAAGACCATGAGTGTTATGATAATTACCATACGGAAATATAAACTATTTCACAAGGTTAGTTATTTCACAAGGTTTCACAAGGTTAAGGAAATATTCACCTCCCAGTTTTTATATGCCAAAAGGATGGAATCAATGTTGTCACATATATATTTTATCCTTGCCCATAAATCAACTGATTTCCATGAAATTGTATTAATAATTTAAGAAGCATGTTGAAGCTCAACAGTACATAGTATTTCTTATTTAGAACTAAAAATAGACTTTGGATTAGTCAATTTATGGTGCTTTATATAAGTAACCTGTAAAGATACAATACATCAACAAACCTTTAATAATTATGTGAACACTTTGTGAACATAAGGAAAAGCTACCTGGGAAGAAATAGAGATGCATCTCAGTCAGAGTTGAAGATATATTCACCACCTTGTATAGAAAGTAAAAGAAAAGAAACCAATAAAGAAGGCACAAACTTCAAAGAACTGCAATGCAATGCCTTTAAGCTCCAAGCTTGTCCCTTAAAGGGCAAGATAACCCATCATTTAGAGAGCACCAGAGAAAAGTTTCAACTCAAGTAAGACTCGATGAGAGTCGGGGGATAATTTTGTGCCCAGTGCATTTTGATATGTATAATATGATTACAGGACATTTGATATAGGCAGGAAAAGGGTAAACAACAGGAAGCATCCATGGCTGACCCAGATAAGAGGATTTCAAGGGCCACTTAAGGCCCACAGACTGGACATTCCCACCCTACTTGATACTAGATCTTCACTCAAAAAATTTCTAATGTTATTCCATGTAAGCCTTGAATTCACTTAGGAATTCACTTAGCTCTATGAAAGCACTATTCTCTATTATCTATTCAATCATTTGTCTATTAGTGGAAATTTCTCAAAGGTACCCTTTTATCTGCCCCTTTATTTCCACTAAGTGAACTATAATTATCGCATTGTTTCCTGTCTCTATCACTGCTGTATCACTAGGAGTGATAGACCTCTATCAGACTACATAGCTAATCTTAGTCATAAATACAGAACTCATAATATTCTAAAATCAAATCCATTTTTCAGCTCATTTTACAGCTCTAGGGTTAGTGGGAACAGCAAGCGCTCCTATGTGATGGATTAATATATCTCTTATCGAACACATAAAGCATTTTTTCAGTTAAGTTTTATTAATGGTTATAATAGTCTTTACCACTTTAATCAGTGACTTGTGTAGAAATAAAAAGAAATGGCATTCATATCTGAATTGTGTTCTGAAGTGTATATACACATACATGCTTACATCCTGAAGGCTTCAGTTTCAATTCATTTCACAGTAAACTGACAAAAATATATCTTTATATTGATTTCATGACACTAATGACTAAGACCTTTGTTTATTTTGCTCTCTTTATTGGTTGTTTAGTGAAAGGAAAAAGTTAGAGAGAGCATTATCCCAGAGGATAAATAATTGGCAGATGAAAATCTAGCATTGTTTTTATTTTATGTATTTTCCTTTATAAAAAGTCTTTTAAAGCCCTATAAAATAGCCAATAATGTATGTGCCTTGCTATTTCAGTTCCCTAAGTAATACGTACATCAAATATCCCTCCTGATTACATTCTGATAATGTAGAACAGACTTGAATCTTATTAATGTTTACACAAACCTTCACTTTAGGAATAAAATAGGTCATTTCCCTATACAAATAGAGAAATTAATACATAATTGTAATGATTAGGATATATATATATATATATATATACATATTTATTTATTTATTTTGCTTTTTGGGTCACACCCGCAATGCTCAAGGGTTTTTCCTGACTCTGCACTCAGGAATTACTCCTGGCGATGCTCGGGGGACCATATGGGATGCCGGGGATTGAACCTTGGCCGGCATGGGCTGGCCACGTGTAAGGCAAACGCCCTACCTGCTGGGCTATCGCCCAGGCCCTATATATACAATTTAACTTATGATTTGGTGGGTAGTTTGCACCTGAGTGAAAGAAAAGAAATTAAAAGCAATAGATTTATGTTGGGGGGTCTTCTCTGAGTCATTAATTATATGAAAAAATTTAAACTAAGTTGATGATTATAAATAGATGATTTACTAAATATGCTCTTTCAAGCATTTGTTTTGTATAAAAGAGTGGGATATGGGTATGTATATAATTTTAAGGGTAGTGTGGAAACGGCATGCCTCTTTTCTGTGGGTGGCACCATATAAAGGAGATGGGGAACTTCAGTAAAGAAGGGACTGGTGGCACACAACTGGCGTATTAAAATAGGGAAAGTAGGAGTCACTTTGCTTTTCATACCAATTCCACCCAGCCAAAAGGAATCTCCCATCATTGTGTTCACGAAATTTTTAGATGCAAATTCAGCGCTAATCATTAGAATTGAATGATAGACCTCCAACTAAGAGAAAATCAAATAGACAGGATTTATGCCTTGTAAGGTACAGCTTACAAATGGAAAATATATATGAAAGGATTGTTCCCAAGATAGCATAGAGTTGGCCAATATTTCTGAGATGCAGGGAATGATAAGAACTCTATCAATACTGATCAGTCTATGAGGAAAATACCCAGTGTTGGGATACCCAATAGTATGACAGAGAAGCATAAACAGAACTCACAAAATTGTTGGAAATGATGTGTATTTGTACTTGAAAATGTTTGAAAACTCACAGGCATCAGTTAAGTATTAGTATGGACCTTTTAGTGCTAGAGGGATACACAGGGGTTAGAGTACTGGCTCTGTATTTTACTGACCATGGGTTCAATCTTCAGCACCACTTATGGTTCCCTAAGCCTTCCCAAGAGTGATCCGTGAGCATAGAGCAAGGAGTAAGCCCTGAACACTGCCAGTGTGGCCCAAATACCAACAAAAATCAAAGGGGAAAAACCCAAATGCTAATCTAGATATTTTGCCCAAGCAAAAATGTCTTTCAAATTATGAAAGTGACAAAAATCTGTTCTAATATATAAATAATGGATACATTCAACAACCATATTAAGAAAAATACAAGTAAATCATACTCAGGCTGAAAGAAAATACCACATGGACATATCTATAGTAAGGCCACATCAAATGATTAAATGATAACAACATAGCTAACTATAACTAATTTGAGTCTAATAATTTCTTTTTTTATTAATTTTTTGGAGTCTAATAATTTCTAAATATATCACTGACCTAAATGTAATTCTTAAGGCTTCTAACAGGAAATATTTTTGACATGAAAAGCATTTTTCTATTAAACAAAAAGTTGGAATATTTGATTTCACCAAAACTCAAAATGTGTGCCCTTTGAGTGGCATCATTAAATAAACGAAAAGATAAGCTATGGTGTGAAATAAATTATTTATAAAATATAAAGCTACATACAGCAGCTGGAGTGATAGGGCCTTTGCTTTACTTCACCTGACGTGATAAAGCATAGCACAGTATCCCACGGATCATCTATGTAGAAATACCACAGCATCATCTAGTGAATATCACTTAGGATTTATGGTCTCTTCAGGACAACAGTAACCTTGTCCCAGGTAGTAACATGAGAAGTAAGCTTACAATAAATTTCACTTTAAGAGTACCATTACATCTGCTAATTTTCTTACTTCCTTGAAAACAAAGTATCTTTATCACTTAGTTTAATCAGGTTAGCATGGTTCTCTACCAATTGAGAGAAAGAAAATGTCAATTTAATGAAATGTGTCCAAAAAGCTGTATTTTCTGTCCATTTCTCCTCTGTAACTGAATGTACCCTTGATCAATGATCCAGACTTCTAAGGGAGAAAAGAGTAGACAGGAAAGAGAAATTAAGATCTGTAAAAGTAAGGAAAAGCAAGGAATGTGTGCATTTTTTATGGCTCACAGCCAGCCACCAAGAGACCAGGGCTCCACCTGGCAGTGCTGTGACAGGCACTCAGGGCCTCATACATCTGAGGAAGTCCTCTACCTCAATTCACCCCCAACCGATCTTTAGGAAGATGTCATCACCGTGGTCCATCAAGCAAGGATACATTTTCTGAAAGAAGAAATGAGTTCAGAAGAAAACCAATGCCAAGATCTATTGGAATTTTGCCATGTAATCCCAATAGAGAAAAAGGTAAACTCCAGAAACACTTAGGGCGTGTGACCTGGAGTAGAGAAATTCTGAAACAGTTTGCATTTCAGCTTTGCAGGCAGCCTCAGAAAGGTAGACCTTTCCTATCTTGGCAAGTGGACCAGCCACCTGAAACCTCCTCTGCCGTCACCTGCTGCAGAGGGCATTCTGCAATACACAATTTGATGCCACTTTATCTTGTCATACGACACGAAACTCTTCACAATAATTGGAAAATATGCGCCTGTGCTTTGTTCACAGGCAAAGCTCCCTCTAGCCTCTGCATAAGAACACCATCAAGCATGTTTATCTAAGTGGGAGAGTTTTGATCTCCCAGACAGTGCTCTTATTTTCAATTGTTCTGTGAACTCTAATTCTTCAAGGCAGTCTTTGAAAAGGAAAATGCAAACATCACCAACAGAGGGATGAGACATTCAGTCTTGGGATTATTTCTGGATTGGTGTTTCATCCCAGTACATTGGAAGGTGAATAAGACACAGTTAAAACAGCCCAGGCACATTTTAATATACACTTACATATGTGACATTGAATATATATGGATGTCCACATATATGTAATTTCATACAGTGATTAGAATCATCATACTAGCCTTTAAAATACTATATAGAAGGGCTGGGGAGATATTTTAGTGGATAGGTGCATGTGACCAACCTGGGTTCAATTTAGCTCTCCATATGCTTCCAAAGTCCAGCCAGGAATGACCCATGAGCACAGAGCCAGGTGTAAGCACTAAGCATAGCTGGGTATAGGCCCAAAACAAATAAAGTATTATATAGAAATATCCAAAAATGTGCTTATGCAGGCACTATTTTAAATAATGTTGATTCTCACTTAAAAATTAACTAATGGGGCTGAAGGGTAAGGGACTTACCTTGCATTTGGCCAATACTTGTTTGATTCCCAGAACTGCAAGGAGTGATAGTGATATCTGAGCATAGAGCTAAAAGTAAGCCTTGAGCATCACCTGTATGTGTGGCCCAAACACATACTTTTCTCAAAAAAAAAAAAAAGTTAACCAGGGCTGAAAATGCAAGTACACATGCTGCCAAAGGCTGGTTTTAAATAAATCGCACATTGCTGTAAAATGGCCACTGTCTCTCTCAGGCCTTTGCCAAGAGAAGGTCTTAGAAGTAAACTGACAGTGAAGGGATGTGCGCTCATGTACACACACACACACACACACACACACACACACACACAGAAGCTTCAATCTTCACAACACTGAGGGAAAAGTGCTTGTCAATTCACATTATTTATGTCTAGAGAAACTGCTTTTTGTAGAAGAGAGATATATCTTTTTTAAGGAAAGAAAATTGAGTTTTCACTTCACAGAAATAGTTTGGTAAAACATGAGAGCCAAAACAGAAAAGGACTATGAGGCAAGAAATGGAGCAAGACGTGAAATTAGTAACCAACTGGTAACATAAACAATGTCAATACAACAGAGATGATCAATCCAGCAGCATCAGAAAACAAGAAAGAAAAATAACTAGTTAACCATGGCATGAAATACAGAAGACATTTAGGATTGAAGGATCTTCCTTTAGGAAGAAAGCAAAGACAATTTCATTTTAAGCCCACTAATGAAAGTTTTTGTTAAGTTCTGAAAACTAAAGTAATGCACATGTATTATTAGTAGAGTTCCATATGTATATGTATAGATCGCACATTTCTACAAATTCTACAAAACTCTGATAGCTAGTTAACTTACAAGTAAAATCTCAGGCCTATCCCAGATCTTAAAATGTTATTAATGGGAGAAACAGAAACATATGTTCCATCTCTAATTGCAGAAGAAAGGCTTGAATATATTTCAATATTAACTCATGACTTAAATTTCTTGAATGCTAAACATACTTTATCTTCTTGATACTTCCAATAAGTATATTATTATTCTCTATAATTTTGCAAATTTCTGAAAGAAATGTCTCAGGCACACAGTTAAAAATATGAACTCAGCAGAATGAGCATCTTTTAAAACCCAGAAATCATCACAAATTTAAAATTTGCAGTAAAAGTAATTTTACCAAAAGAACTGTCAATTTGAAGATTTCCTGCTTTTCCTCAGTTCATTTAGTAACTTAAATGTTTTGGAATAATTTAGTCATTCTGAGCCCATTTCTGGGTTCAGAGCTCTCCTAGTGGTGCTCTGGAGGCCACAAAACATCAGGACTTAAATCTGAGTCTGCCGCATAAAAGCTGGTGCTCATTTAGTATAGTTTTCTTTCCAGCCTAATCATTTTATGTATATCTTCAAATTTGTTAGTGTAGCTTTTTTTTTAAGTATATATGTCCACCATTGCAATTATTGCTATTTTTCCTAATCAAGATTTCTTTCCTTCTTTCCAGTTGGTTTATTAAAATATTAGCCTTTCAAGTGAAATTCAAATAGGACAGAATGTAAGTTTACATCATAGCTATTTTTCATTTTACCAACAGGTCTCATCAAGTGCAATTATACTAGCTAAGTGCACTCAATTTCTCAGTGCTTGCTTCTATGAGAGTGTAGATGTAATATCTACACACGACAGGTCAAGGGAGACATAATACTAATACTACAGCTCTTTCACTGGCAGAAACTGCATGCTGGGTGGAACAGAGAGAAGAAGAGAGAGAACTATA
This sequence comes from Cryptotis parvus, assembly GCA_021461705.1. NCBI lineage: Eukaryota > Metazoa > Chordata > Mammalia > Eulipotyphla > Soricidae > Cryptotis > Cryptotis parvus. The sequence goes on along the minus strand of JAJIBD010038038.1, from coordinate 32,582 downwards.
AGTGAAAATAGCCATCACTACTGTACAATATGCCCAGCTCTGTATATCCCAACTTGAACCCAGACAGCCTAATTCTAATGCCACAATTTCATTTGCAAACTCACAATATATATAAAATATATTTATATAACTATGGATATTTATATGTATATAAATATATAGACACATGAAAACTATCAAGTTCTGTCCAGAAAAGAATGGACCACCAAAAACCTCAATTTTTATTTCTCTTCTTACGCTACCCTTGTCAATTCATATAACTAAGATTTAGACTATATGCCAAATAGCCAAGGTGTCTTCTTCTATAAAGGAAGAGAAGAAAAATGGTCATTCATATAAGAAAGAAGAATCTGCAGCATGACCAACTCCAGGGTGTAACACATTACTCTTAGAAAACAAATACATAAATCTAAAAACTTGACCTCTTTTAAGGCCAGAGAGAAATTACAGGAGTTAGGGTGCCTGCCTTGATGTGGTCAATCTTAGTTTGATCACCAGTACATCATATGGGGCCCTGAACACTACTAGGAAAGAAAACTGAACAACTCCATTGTGACCCACTGCCTCCAACTGACCCCTTTTATACTATTTTAAGAGCCCCCATGGCACTTAGACATCTTTTTGAAGATTAGGGATGAAGCCTCAGTTTAAATACTGCACAATATCTTAGCAGGACCTCAAATGTAGGGTTCAGTGAGTTCTTTGCCTTTTAATCTAATTCCCAGTGGGATCCACAGTACAGCACATTAAAGGCGTTTTTAAGTACTATCCATATACTTTTAATATAACCTTTCATATTAAACAGGAGCCAGTAACAGCAGTGCTTACCACACCACTGCCAGCACATGCAGCCAGCATAGCAGGGCCTGCTGGGTACTCAAGCGCAGCAATACCAAGCGTAATGCATACAGGGGGTCAAACTACAGGGCCTCAAGGCTGCCAGACATCTGCTCTACCAAAGGCGTTATCTTCCCATCATTTAGTATATTAAACATATTTTGAAATCCCTCAATTTTATCTCATTTCACTGAAAGTTTGTATGGTTTTTATAGTTTGATCTTCTCTAGTTAAAAGAGAAATACATTAAGAGGAGAATTGTGATCAGAACTGTCAATAAATACAGGTAAAGTTTATATTTTCTTATTATTCAAAAAAAATGACCTGGGCAAATTTGAAAGTCAGGGTTAGGGACCAGGGCAGGGCATGGGGAGGAAGTTTCTTTAAAAAAAAACAAGGTTTAGGAACTCTCCAGAATCCCTCTCCATCTTGGAATCTGAATGTCAGAGGTCAAGGCTAACATTTGAAAAGAGAAAGGAAGTATATTTCTCTTGCAGGAGAATTGATGAAAAGACTGTGTAAAGACCGGAAGTGTGTTTGAATGGGAAGACATATTTGCAAATGGATTATTTTGGATGGCATTATATACAAAAGTTAGCAGACTTCATTTTTGTGGACTTTTAAAAAACAACATTTATTGATACCTTTGTTGAACTGAGTGACTCTTAGAGATGTGTCAACTTTAACAACAACAAATGATAGTTTATATATTTAAAAACTGCCTGATATTACTAGAATTTACTAGGTTTTGTAATTATGCATGATATAGTTCATTAGATGAGGCTTATTCTAACAAGAGAATTGCAAATGTATAAATATTTCTTTCTGTAGACAGTGGTAATTTATTTCAAACAGCAGGGAGAGGTACCCAAGCAGCTCTCGGGAAGGCCTGGGACCACTCCTGATAGATAGTACATGACCAAGCAAAGTGGAAGTTCTAGTCTCAGTAGATCCAGCAGGGTTGGGTGGGGTGGGGAGATCAACACAATGAGGGGGGGGGAGATGTGGGGGTGTCTGGAGGGAAAAGTGACGGGTATATGGTGCCCAGGACTGAGTCTGAGGTCTCTGCATGCCAGGTATGTGCTCCCCCCTCTGGCGCTATCTTCCCAGCACCTCAAGCATTGCCCCTTTAAAAATGATCCCTCAATGGTGGAAGGAAGGTCACTCAGGTGTGAGGGTCAATGTTGGTAGAAGATATGTCTCTATGTAAATTCATTTACATCCACCCATGTCTTATTTATTTCCTTAAATCTGATGTTTCTGATGAATATGACATTTCTCAAAAATTATGAAGTTATCGGTAATTTTGCAATATTATTTTATATCCTTCTACTGTTACTCTTTTTCTTCACTGATATGAACCATTTGGATTGTTCCCTTTCCTCCTGCTAAATCTCTTTTCTCTCTACATTTTCCTCTCCTTTTCACTGTCTGTGCTATAATGTCACCAATTTCCTCAAATCACTCTTCCTACTTTGTCCATTAGATGTTTCTTCTTAAAAGAAAGATGAAATTGTTATGATTTAATTGAATAACTTTTCTTTTCCATGAGCTGCTTCCACCAACCCCCCTCACTACCACTTCCAAATCCATTTTTTTTTTTTGGTCAGAATGCCCCCATTTTCTTGAGATGACTCCTTTATCCCAGACTATGCAGGTCACCTTAAGAACCATTTCTATTTGCTTTTGCCAAACACTGCCATCCAGGAACCTGCTGGCAGTTGGTATACATTTCTTGTCTGGAATCACACTGGCCATTAAAAACAAGGAACAAGCAAGTGTGCGTACTGTGAATTTTCACAAAACTTTTCTTACCACTGTTTTCCTTGTCTTCTGAAGTTGTCACGCCGCGGCCCCATCCTCCTTTGCTCTGTCAGTGAAGCTATTTGTTGCTCTGAAAGGGTTTACGCTACAATTTGTCACAGTCCAATATCTCCCCTCTAGTTCTTTCACTCCTCAATGTCAAAGGCCCAGCTTCCCTCTGTCAAAGGCCCAGCTTCCCTCTTCCTGAGGTCACTCATTCTCCAAATCCCTGTCCTCAAACTCAGCAGTTACTAACATCTCTTCAAATGCATGAACACATTTATTTCTTCTGGCCACTGGATATACACATTTATTTTTATTTCAGCAATTAATTCCCAGCTATATTTTTTGTTCAAAATACACATTTATTTATTTATTTATCTGTTCATCTATTTGTTTGTTTGTTTCTCCGCTTCACTGATGACATTGTTCTAATAACACCAAACATTAGCCAAGCGGCACAAATGCTGGCTGACTTCGACTGAGAATGTGGAAAGATAGGTCTACAGCTGAATCTCAAGAAAACTATGTTCATGAAAAATGAACTAGTTCCAGAGGCCCCATTCAATCTCAGTGGAACAAACGTCTCTGAATGCAGCAGTTATGTGTACCTAGGTCGAGAAATCAACATGATAAACAACCTAAACCCTGAGCTGCACAGGAGGAAGAAAGCAGCATGGAACGCCTTCAAGAGCATTGAAGAAATAGCTAAAGAACAATGAACCTCCGGCTCCAGGCACACCTCTTCCTTCTCTGCATTAACATATGCCTCAGAGATCTGGGCCCTACAAAAGCAGGATGAGAATGCTATTAGTGTCTCCCAAAGAGGAATCAAAGAGTATTATGCTTGGAATATCATGCCTCACTCAAGTGAGAGAAGGAATCCGGAGTTCCGACCTCTGTCGGCGATCCAGAGTCAGGGACACTGTCCCGTTTGTCAAGGCGTGGAAAATCAGATGGGCTGGACATGTAATGCGATTTGGAGATGACCACTAGACTAGAGCCGTTACGGACTGGACCCCATAGGATGTCAAAAGATCATCGCGGCCGCCCACCTACAAGATGGTCAGACTTCTTTGTCAAGACCCTGAATGAACAATTTGAGGCTCTTCGTATTCCTGAAGCAAACAGATGCCTTTGGGCTACACTAGCACATGATAGGATCAAATGCCTGTCTATCTATCTATCTATCTATCTATCTATCTATCTATCTATCTATCTATCTATCTATCTATCTATCTATCTGTCTGTCTATGTATCCTCTATCTATCTATCTATCTATCTATCTATCTATCTATCTATCTATCTATCTATCTATCTATTTAGCTTTTTGGGGTGTGCCCAGCAATGCTCAGGGCTTACCTCCTGTCTCTGCGCTCAGGATTTACTCCCTGACGGTGCTCGGTGACCATATGGGATGCTGGAGATAGAACCTGGGTTGAACCTGGTTGGCCGCTTGTAAGGCAAATGTCCTACCTGCTGTGCTATTGCTCTGGCCCCCAAAAGATGCATTTAAATTGAGGGAAATATTTAGTCCCATAATCCTCTGTTTTTTTTTAATTTTGTTGTTGTTGTTGTTCCTGAGCTTCAAATCTGTACATGCTCCTTATTCAGATATTATGTTGGGGGTTGGGGGGGATTCTCTGTCTCTCTCTCCCCGTCTCTCATTTGGATGAGAATGAATGTCAGAAATCAGCTTCAGAAAGTGGAAATATCCCTCCTTTATAAGTGCAGTCAAAGAGACATTATTTTGTTCAACAACTGGTATAAATATAAAAGGGTGCACTATAGTTACCTTCAGAGCAGAGAATCAGTCAATCAACCTATGCATTTATTGAGTGTTTGACTTCAAATAAATCCCAACTTTGGGACCAGTGTTCATGAATTCCTAATTCATCACCCTTCTTGCTTTTTTTTTCTTACGTAAGTTTTATAGGCCAAAAAAATATTTCACAGCCTCAGAAACTTAGGAATATACTGCTATTTTTTTTCTTTAATGTGTCTGAACTTACATTTTGCTTGTCAAAGAGATCTCATTCACAACCTATTAGTGACTTTAAGACTTTTTACATTCAGCTATAGGCTAGAAATTACTTAGCAAAAAGTACAATGGATGCTACATTAAGTAATTTTGCTTTAGCTTGACCCAAAGAATTAGGTTTAGTGCCTAACAAAGATCATGCCAAAAAATAAATCGCTTTTAAAATATCGGCTAACAAGCAAATTAGCCGCGGAATAGAATGGCAGCAGATCAATAACAGCAGTCGAACTAGAGAGTTCTTGCTGATCTCATATTGTCTGTGAATGCAAACTGTAAAAGAGGTCCCCACAGGCCTCCAACAATAACCTACAAAGAATGAGACACAAAGGGTATCGAGCATGAAGATAGTTCAATTTCCCAAGGCAGCCGGCTCTTGTCACATCAAACCACCTATTAGTCACAAATTCATACAACTAAGAATTCTCTGGCCTCCCGAGATCACCTGTCATCTTGGCGACGATAATACCAATGAAAGGCCCCAGTTTCTTCTGTAACATGTTTAGTTTATTGTCTCCAATAGATCAAACAATTTATGATGTTGCTATTACATATAAATAAGGTGCTATCTTCTTAGATTGGAAAAAGGCACAAACATGTCAGTAAATGGGCAGAAAGCAAAACAAAATAAATGGGAATCATAATATATCCAAAGAATATTTTCCTATTATCTTCATTACCTTTCTAGTATTTAGCATTACCCAAATAGGTGCTCATCAAATAATAAAGTGTGTGATAAGAAAAAAAAAGTTCAGGATTTAGAGAATAATAAAAAGTAGCAGGTCTTATCTCCTTTTTTTGAAAGATGTGTGAAATAAGGCCAATTAATTTAAACAGAGTGATGGATACTAGTTAAATACTAATAAAGAAATAGGACTCTCAAATCAGTGTTTGAATGCTCTTAAGAATGATTTAGTCTGCATATAATACTGAAACATTTCCAATGAAAGCATCTATTATGTGTATGCATGTGTAAGTAATAATGTAATAGGTAAGCGAACCTGTTTGGAAATCAGTCATCGTTTGTGCAAATGAATTCTGAGTGGCTGTGATGTGCAAGGTTGCTAGCTAAAGTGCTAACAATGACCCTTCCTTAGAAATTCTACAGTCAAATGGTCAGGGACACGTGGTAAAACAAATTCCTAGCAAGTGGAAGGTCCTAGGTTCAACTGTGGGTACCTCCAAACACTGTCAGGTGTGCCCTCCCCCAAATTATCTAGCCTCCCATTGGTGCAGGGCAGTACTTCCGTTGGAAATAATTGAGGAGTTGTATCAAGGCTGTGTATCAAAGGTGCTATTCGAATGCAGAGGAGAGAGATTGACATTACACTAGAACCATGGAGCATTTTAGAGGGTTTCTAGAGAAAAATGTTGTAAAGTTTAAAATACTTCAGGAGAGAGAAATCACGGGAAACACAGGCCAGCTAAACTCTAGCACACAAGGGAGGCAGAGATGAAGAGGGGGAGAAGGGCGGTCAAGGCAAGGGGCAGGTTACTGCAGAGAAGGAAAGACCATGTGTATTTGGTTTAGTTCCTTTAGCTTTTGTCCTCTATAATTTAACATTGGTAGTAAAAGATCACTTTGCACGTGGTATGGAGGATGAAAAGAATAACAGCAGAATGAGAAGTAGAAACTGCAAAGTGTGGGTGAGGCCCAAAGCCATCAGATGGCAGGAAGGAGAGAACTAGAAAGTGGGGCTCTGGAGGTACAGTTTACAGGTGCCTGCTGATGAGGGGAAAATGTGACTGTAGCTCCAGACTCCTGACTTATTTCCTCACTAAGAAAGTAAATGAAAGAAGAATGCTTCAGAGCAAAAAAGAGATTCTTCCTCATTAAGTATGGATGTGGTGCATTTGAAATACTAGGACATCCCAGTGGAAATTTTTCACAGCGAATGGGGTATTGAAATTAGATAACAAAGATGGAAAGTCATCAGTGCATGTGTAAGGAGGGATCAAAGTCACCTAACTAGGTAAACACAACATATAAGGTTAAGAAACCAAACAATAAGGGCCATGTTTGAATCCTGATCTAGGGCACGACACCCCCAAAGCACCACTGGGTGTTCCCTGGTGACTATTGACAAGCATTTGCCAGCCCCTAACACTGAACCAGTGGGTCCAGGAGGCAAATATTGTCACAAGTGGCCCCATGACCACTGAATACCCCCCATATACACACACAGTGAAAGTCACATTTCCAAATGAACCTCTGGGGCATTAGAACTTGAGGAGAAAGCAGTTTAAGGAGAATTCAAAATAAATGATGAAATTATTAGAAAAAAGATTTTATTGATTTTGATTTGGGGGCCATAGCCAGTTATGCTAGGGTGTTACTCCTGGCTCTGCACTCAGGAATCATTCTGGGCTGTACTTAGGGAGCTATATATGGTGCCAGTGATTAAACTCTGGTCAGCCACATGCAAGGCAATTGCTGCCCTACCCACTGTACTATTGCTCCAGCCCCATAAAGATAATATTTTAAATTAAATAAGCATCACAGAAACCAAAGGCAGAAGAGTTTTGCCACTTATTGGCTCCAAGTTATCAAAAGGTCCAGATGCAGAAAAAGATAGACAGATTATTCTACTGTGAAAATCACTGGCAGCCTAGCAAGAAGATTTGCTAAGTTTTAGTGTAGCTTTTAGGTGAGGTTGATTAAATTAAAGAGTAAATAGGAGATAAAGAATCAGAGATAGTATGTATGGATTACAATTCCAAGGAGCTTAACTGTGAATTAGTATAATAATAATTATTATTATATGGTTAAGTCTTTGAGTGCTGATCATCGCCAGGCTCTATGCCAAGTGCTCTGTAGTAATTAAGCCATCGGATCATTAAAAATCTATCATACAGAATTATCCTCACTTTACAGTGATAAAAGTGGGACCTTTAAAGGTTAAGTAATATGCACATAATCACAGTTAATAAATCAGGTGCTCTTAACTGCTATTCTGGTGTCCATTAACAGATGGAGAGTTTTTAAACTAGAAACAACAGATTTAGGAAAGTCATTTTCTTTAATGCCTAAGAGATGGAATTGGTCATGCGTACAGAGTGATTGAGAAGGACCAGGGAGAAGGACAAAGCACATTTCCCAGGGATGAAGTGATCTGCACACAAGAGGAAAACACTTGACTTGCATGGTGCCAACCTGGATTTGATTGTGTGGTCCTCATCCTAGGAGGACACTTCCTTGGTATGTGGAAGGTGGACATGGCTATCAAAGAGATCTGAGTAGAAGTCATGGATAATCTTCTCCATTGCCTTTCTGGAAGATGTGATAGATCCATTAGGGCGTCGGAGGGAAGTCATCTTGGTCTTATAGTTGGCGAAGGACAGGTGGGCGGTGCAAATGCTTTTTCCCGCTTCTGTTGCATCTTCCGGTATTTCTGCTCTTCTGTCTTTGAGGTCTTCTTTTATCTCTTCTCTGCACTTCTTTGCAAGCTTGAGCGTTAGCATTCGGTCTCCTGAGGCTCGTGCCTTGCCACATTGGCGAATGAGCTCAAGAGTTTCTGAATACAGGCGTCCTTTTTGTGTCTTTATCTCGGCATTCTTCGCACAATCATGGAGGTGCTGAACCAGTCGTTTGTATTCTTCATCGATGTCGTCAGTGATGGTATCTTCCCATGTTGCTGCAATGGTGCCAAAGAGTTCCCAGTTGGTGGTCATTCTGGGAGTTTTCTTCTTAAACTTTTGCAGCCTTTTCTCCCCATTGCATGAAGTAGAATTTTGCACAAAGGAGATGGTGGTCTGATCCTGTTTGGAATTTTGGAATTTGGGGATGACAGCAACATCGGTCAGACAAAACCGTCGATTGAAGATGATGTGGTCAATTTCATCGTGGGGCTGTCCACCAGGAGATTCCCATGTCCAATGTTTCTCTTCAGCCTTCTGGAACTGTGGGTTCCCATGAATGGTCTTGGTGGACATGATGAACTCAGATAGTCTCTCACCCTATTCATTCCATTCTAGGCCATGGGTCCCGATGTGGAGTTCTTCAGCCGATCTTCTCAGTCCTATCTTGGCATTAAAATCACTGACTATGATCTTGTAGAAGGTGTGATCTTTTTATAGAACTCCTCCAGTTCCACGTAGAATTTCTCAATGTCATCTTTCTTGTATGTGGATGTTGGTGCATAGACAACAAATATAGAAATTGCTGGCAGAGGGCCACATCTCTTCAAGTATAATTGTCCTATCCAGTTTGTTAGGCATTCAAATGAATCAATGTCGATGGACATGTTCGTGTTGACAAGGACACCAACACCACTGGCGCCTCTTTCGGGGTGGTGGTAGGGAGGTGCTTATTGGTCCACATAAGCAACCTCACTAAATAAGAACCTAATAGATAGAATAAAGAGGGCCTGAACCCTAACAAAATCAGTAGTTGGTTCAGCCGTGTGTTTTAGGGGCCTATTCTTAGTCTTGTCCTAATTGATAAGACTGCATCTTTCTTTCTTTAGAATGTTTATCTCTTTTCTGTTTATCCCCCACCTTGTGTCAATGAGCTGCCATCATGTCTTATTTTATTTTCTTTTTTTTAACTTCTTCCCCATGTAATCTTCTAAACTTATGAATAAACTGCCTAAATAACCAATATGCCACTTTTCTATCTCCCACTACCCCTGAAACAAGACCCTGTGTATTCCCCCACGAAAGGTCACAACACAAAGGGTTGAGTTAATGAATGAGTAAAGGACATGTATTTACAAGTTCATTTTATAAACACTTCAGTAAACTATATTTTGATTACAAAATCAATAAGCTAAGCCACACATTTGGTTTATACAAATGAAAACACAAAATGGCTTATTATATCAATATCAGTAAATTTAGATGTCAGCAATGGCAGGACAAAGATCATCACTACAATGCCCAGCATTTTACAGTTTACTAGTTACATTGATTTGGTTGGAAATACAGGTTAGATCTATAAAAAGGCAAGTGTAAGAACAAAAGTGAAAGGACTGTGGGAAAGGAAGTTTGCTGTTCTACCTTTGACTAATCGTGGCTTTCTACTTTTGTCCTTATTATCCAGATGGATTATACTGATTTCATGTCTACTGCTGCTTTTAACCATTGCAGTGCTATTTAACACTATTGTGTTTTTATTTTAGAATGCAATATAGTAGTGATATTGGCTTTCAGTACAATGTAATAAGGTCTGCTATTGGAAGTAGCATTTTATAGTTTTACTCTTTAATGTTTACCTGAGATTTCATCTCAGCAGAAGAGATGGTGGAATCAAGCAATTTCAGAACCTCATGGAGTATCTGTAGCATGGCCCACACTCTCCCTGATCCACCCAGAAGGCTGCTTCTCTTTGTTGCTTTTTTTAAGCAGATATCTACATAAGTACCTCTTATTATTCCTGGATCAAGGAATATATATATATATATATATATATATATATATACGTATATCTTATATGTTATTATACATATATATATATATATATATTGGAATGTGCTGTGCATTTAAAAGACTCCAACTCTTTCTTGCCACAGCAATACCTTGTACTTCACTTTAATTGTCAAAATAAGTTAGTGGCATCCGCGTCCCTCTCAAGAAAGAAGAGTGAAAGTGCAGTTTGAGTAAGTGATGGATGGGTGCATTGACCCATTCGGGGTGGATGGAACTTAAAATACATGAGAAGGGAGAAGCATTCTGGCAGAATTAAACATTTCACAGAATTTTAACACACACACACACACACACACGAGGGCCAATCAAAGCGTGGGTCTAGCTCAGGGCATAGGTCATAGGTCGGGGGATGATGAGGAAGAAGCAAGCCAAGGCCCAGCGCTTCAGTCTAGAGAAGTAACACGGGGATGTATGACCTTAAGCCACTCTCTGAAGGGAGCCTTTAAAGAAACCATGGAAACAAGATTTTCCTAATGGAATGTCGAGATGACATATGCACACAAGGGGCATGAATTCTACTATGGAGTAAGGATAAACCAATCAGGCAAGGAAATTTGCAGAATCTAGTCCAAGAAATTAGGTAAAGTTGCAGACATAGCACTGATGATTTTGAATTGGGTCAAAGAATGTCAACAGATAGAACTGCTGGTGTGGAATAGAGTGTCCCAAGAACTTTAGATAATAATCCTGAAATCAAGAGATGTTTTAAAAACCTTCCTTTAAAATAGCATCAAGACTCCACAGTTCCTGATTACAGAGTTCAAATAGTTTATGAAATTGTCACCAAAGGGAAAGAAATATTTAATCAGATGCCTTTCATTCAGAAGGACTTCCAAGACCCTTCTTCTTGTGTTCCAGTTCTTACAGGCAGAAAGGAAGGTCCATGAAGTGTGAAACTCATCTGTACTAGTCTCTGTTACGGTAGAGATTTACTTGGCAAATGGTAGTTACTCAGTAAACTCACACTGAATGAAGAGTCAATAGTATTATCACTTTTGTGTAGATAAGAAAGTGAAACTTTTCGGTGGTTTAACTGTATCCCTTCAGAACTCTAAAATCTATCCAGTTGGTTTTTAAGAAGGTAAATTAGTAACATGAGATGATGAATTCATGAATCCTTTTCCCCCACAATCACAGCTAAGGACACAGAGAAAAACAGTCAGCTTAGCTTGTATGTCTCCACATAAGGGGGAAAAAAAATGAGGCATTCTTTCTATACTGTCTCTCCTGTCTACCCATATATTGGAAATATTCACCAATATTTCCCAAAGCATCTATACACAAGCAGCATGACTCAGGAGGAAAATCCACACATGGTAAAGCTATAAAATAGAACTGGGGCCCTTTCTCAGTGTTTTTGAGACGTCTGTCCAGGCCTCTGTATTGGTGAATTTCCCACCCATGAACTGAATGAAATGAAGACAAGATCCCACCATATTGATTCCCTTGAGATAGACATATTAGCGCATACTATGCACCTAGCTTGCCATGGGGATCAGGAAAAATAGCTAGCACCATAGCGGATTAATATTCACTGTATCACTGTCTTCCCGTTCATTATCGATTTGCTCTAGCGGGCACCAGTAACATCTCCATATATCCTGTCTCATGCAAGTAAAGCCCAAGGGCACCTGCTTGCTCTAGGAACATGAAGAGCCTCAAATCATTCCATCAGGTCCTGGAAATGAGAGCTGTTACTGGCTCTCCCTGTGCCCAGCAGCTCACGAGGCGCCGGGAGAGGATGGCCGGTTCTAGCCCTGGCCCACCACCCCAGCAGAGCCTTACAACAGCCAGACGACCCCCACTCCATGAGGGCCTCCATTTTCCACATCCGGACTCCCCCTCGTCAGAACTCCACCCAGCAGACCAGCCTATCACAGCCCGGCTCATCAAGATCATCGAGTCTGGATTTAGAGATGACTACAATAATATGCTAACCGCGACGGCAGAGCCTGGCAAGCTACCCGTGTCATATTTGATATGCCAAATACCAGTAACAATTATAGACCTCATTCCCAGATTAATATTGAATTTTGGAAATATTCAGGAGAGTCAAAAAAAACTTCTCTTTCCCCCACAAAAGAAAAGAAATTTTATACTTTGGGAGTTTTTTTTTTTTAGGAACATAACCAAGATGCCACTTTAGTTAAGACAGCTTTGGCACCAGGATGATGTATTTCAGGAGCAGAGGGCTTTCCTCAAATGTAAGAAATCTGAGATTCAATCCCCAGAACTGCAAAAAAGGAAGAAGGAAAGGAAGAAATAGAAAGAGAAAAGAGAGAAAACTTTGGGATCCCTCTCCAGTTCTGAAAGTTCACACCCACAAACCTCTATCTCATTGTGCATGACAGTCATGTAAAAACCAATCAGAGCCGAATTCTGGATTAACCCTGTCAGATGGGTATTGGGTGAATATCCTTCCCACTCTGTGGATTGTCTTTATATCTTGGTCACCGTTTCTTTTGAGGTGCAGAAGCTTTCATTTTATATACCATTTGTTTATCTTTGCTCCATTTGCTTGGTGTGTGTTTCGTTCGATCATAAAAGGGGGGGAAGAAAGAATTCATGCATATGAAAGGACAAGGGTAGGGGGGGGGGGGGGGGGGGGGGGGTGGGGGGGGGGGGTGGTAAAAAAAAAGAGGAGTGTTGGGTGCTTCATTTTGGGGAGTTTTCCAGAAAAAGTGATAGAATTTCCCTTCAGAAAAGAGATTTTAAGTCTCTTGGAATTTTCACTATGATGTGAGCAGTTGCCACTGTAGGAGACTCAGTCAAATGAATATCAGGCAGTTTGTGGTAGTTAGAATAGGTGGGGAGCTCTGGACTACATCCAAAAATGTTTTATAACACTAATCGCAACAGGTCCTTAAGTGATCTGCATTCTAAGGTGAGGTTATCCTCCCAAGTGCTCTGGGTGGGGAGGGGGGTTAGGGGTATGGCTATGGGACTCCTTCCAGCAGTATTCAATCAACCAGGTCAGTGGATCAGTGCTAGGACCCAAAGATGAGGTGCCACTCAGATCCAGCAAGGCTTCAGGCCACCGGGGTCACACCAGCAATGCTGGTGGTTGGGGTGGGGATCACGTTCTTCCAGGGCCACGCCCAACCTGTGCCAGAAATCCTTATACTATCTGCCCAGCTCCATGACCCACATGTCTGATGAGGCAAGTATTTTCTTATAATGAGGATGGGAGTACATTCCAAGAGCTGTTGGAGAGACAGTAAGGATAAGAGTTCGATGTATCACTGTAGAACCAATTCTTACTCCTGTTTCCTGCCCTTACACATGGAAAATTAATTTCAAAAGAGAAAGGGAGGAGCAAGCCAGTCTACTGGATGACCATATTCTAGAGAGAAAGGAACAAAGAGGGTTCCCAAATGGAAGATAAGCAGAAGACTAAAGGAAAACTTACCTATAGTCTCACCCCACAAATGTTCCCAGTTTCAGTTTTTGGCAGATTCATCTTGAAATTGTTCCACATAAGCAATCTCTCTGCCCAGCTGCAGTCAAGAGATTAATCAACCCTCCTCCCCCTGCTAGAGATGGGATCCTAATAATATATGCATTCTTTTCAGCCCAATACTCTATGCTCAGCAGAAAAAATGAAGCAGAGCAGCTCAAATCCATTTATCCCCTTATGGTATGTCAATAGCATCTGCCTACTGAGTGCCAATCCATGTTACAGGTACTGAGTATCCAGGTTGAACCCCAGAAGTCAGGCCCTCAGAGAAATCAATAAATGTGGTCTCTGAGGAGTGTGAAAACAAGCTCTTCACTTGGCCCTTATCAAAGTAATGCAGTCTCTTAAGGGGTCCCAAAAGCATGACCTACCACCTCCCTTTTTAGGAAAAGTAATTACACATCACCCCTCTGGAAAGCATCCTTCAATAAGCAAACAAATGGGACATGCACCCCTTTGCTCCAGAGCTTACCACTGCTCTTCTGGATCATGTCCCCCACCCCCTGGGCCCTGCCAGTACCATCCACTTAGAGTAATTCTGTCTAATCAAGGGTATGGACTACCTTACTGTCCACGATAGTTACTTTTAGAAAGATGCTAGAGATTTGGGCTGAGAGGCTAATCTCCTCAGTACAGAGCCCATTTATTAGATCACTGATGCTTGTTCCAGCAACCAGAAAACACAGTGAGAACTGACTCCAGGAATATACATCCAGAACATTGTGATTATGAAACTATGAGTCATTTGTCACTTGTCTCTTGTCACTTGTCTCTCCATTGATTTGCTCAAGCGGGCACCAGTAATGTCCCCATTCATTGGGAATGAGATCTATTATTGTTACTGTTTTTGGCACACTGAATACACAGGGTAGTTGCCAGGCTCTGCTGTGGCTCTGTGTTCACCCAAGGGGGCCCAGTCTTTTTCTATGTCAGACCATCAACCACCCAGGGCCCATAGGGCACAGCCCTGGAGTCTAAACAAACCTATCTCCTGTCTGCCACCTGTCAATACAGCCGGGCACCACAGCCACACCTGCAGCACCTTGAGGGGCAGGGAAAATGATGAGCAAAAGTTAAAATTTCTGAAATTTTTCACACCTCTAGAATGCTCTTTAACTCAGTGTTACATGGAAGGAAACAAAAATACCATATAGCTCCAGTTTACCCTGGCAACTTGTCACAGTAACAGATAATGAAACCTAAACTATTAATAGCAGATATCATTGAGTGATATTGATAATATGCTGAAGGGATGTGAAAGTAAAATTTATTACACTGTATCTCAGCTCAGAAATTTTTATTAATATCATTAAAAAGGTGTTTAGCTTGGTTTGGATCATTTTGAATTTCTCTTCAGCTCACTGTTTCCCTGCCACCTGCCCACCGCCAGAGCAACTACTGATTCAGTCCCATCATCTTTGTCATTGGCAATATTTTCCATTATATTTCTGACATTTTAGCACTGCCTCTAAGGCAAATATTTTCTCTGGACCCCTGAGATTGAAGTACGCCCTTCAAGTCCCAGCTACCATCACAAACAGCATGCTCCCACCTAGTTATCTCTGTCCCCACCAGCAGATAATGGTGGGTTGAAGTTCCTTCAGAGAATCATCAGCCATACAACTTGCATGCCTCAACTTGTGGTGCATTTGAAATTGCCCTCCTGAAAACACACAACTTCTAAGTTAGAAAGGACAATGCAGGTCTCACCAAACATGAAGAGTTCAGATGCACTGATACTCCTGTTTCAGCTTGGAGAGAGGAAGAACAAGACTGATTCCAAACAGGTTGATAAGCAACACTGTCTTTGATAACTAAGCATTGCCACATTTGTGGGATCCCTTGAAAAGGGGATATTTTTCAGCTGAGTTTTCCAACCAGTTTTGAGGCTCCTTCTCTAAGCAAACCAGTCATCTGGAAAGCAAGATCAACAAGAGTCCAAGTTGCCTCTGTGGACAGAGCCCCAATCTCCTTTGTAAGCTGGGACCCAAGGGATATTATCCCAGAGACTATAGAATGAAATGGAATTCATGATTACATAGCTCTTCTCCACTAGAATTGCATTAAGATAGCTTAATGTATTTGTTACATACACTTTAATGGTATTATCCCATAAGCAACCAGTCCAGATCTCAAAGTTGAGTACATAATAACAATGTATGTACAAGGGGAATATAGCCCTAGACACTAGGCTGTAATGATGCTTCCACAATCTTTTCCTTTCCTGTCTTTGATGGTTCATTTTTTAAAAGCAGCTTTTTTACCTTTCTGTCGAAATTATGAATAGATGTTCTGGAGAGACTGTGTAGATTTGACACATTAGTTTAAATACAACTCTAACACATAGTGTCGCTACAGAAAGCTAGTCTCTTTGAAATATCCTGGTTGCTATTGTTTTTTATAGTTGCTCTTAATATCATAAACTTTCTAATGGTTTTACCTTATAATTTCTCTTTACTTGGAGAGTCTGAGGAATGGTATATATGATTAATAGTGAATGTGAAGTATATATTTTAAAGATTCTATTTTTAATTAATATTTTATTATACCACCGTGAGATATACAATTACAACATTGTTTGTGTTTGGGGGTGTCAGTCACATAGTGGTCCAGCACCATTCCCTCCACCAGTACCCATCTCCCACCACCTATGTCCCCAATTCCCTCCCTCCTCCCATAGCCTGCCTCCATGGCAGGTTCCCCATCTCCCCAAACCTAGCATGTGAGGAAGCGTACAGCATCTCAATTGGCCACTTACTTAGCTTGGCACCTTGCAAAGGTGTAAAATTAAATGAGCATCTCTTCATGACTGTCTTGGTTGTATTTCCATGGGAAACAAATTTCCTCAAACTCAGATAGTGTCCTTGGACATGAAAATGGAAAAACAGTCTGTTAGTTACCTATCAATGAATCTTCATTGAAAGGAATACAAAA
Source organism: Cryptotis parvus (assembly GCA_021461705.1). NCBI lineage: Eukaryota > Metazoa > Chordata > Mammalia > Eulipotyphla > Soricidae > Cryptotis > Cryptotis parvus. The sequence continues at coordinate 16,086 of JAJIBD010038038.1, read as the reverse complement.
CAAGTAAGAAAAGTCATAGAAAATTCCTGTGTTAATCTCTGGTGTTTATAAAGTTAGTCCGATGTACTTTCAGTGTGAAAGAAGGCACAGGGAAGGCAAAAATGATGAGGTAGAAAACAGAGCCTAGAAAACAAGGACAAGGTTCAGGACTTGAAAAGACTGTGGCAAGAACTTCTCTACTTGGCATCTGTTCCCTAACAGTCATTGTTCTTGCATTCTGATCATTCCACCCACACCTCTTTCCATCTACACCCCATAAACACCCAATTACACATTCCTCAAAGGTACAATTTTTTTCTAAAGAAGTAAATATATGATAAATGGATAGATACAGACAGAAAGAGCACAGAATTAAAAAAAAATCTAGGGGCCAGAGAGACAGCCCAGCGGTAGGGCGTTTGCCTTTCACAGGGCGGCCTCTGCCACCTGGGTTCGATCTCCAGCATCCCATATGGTCCGCTGAGCACTGCCAGGAGTAATTCCTGAGTGCAGAGCCAGGAGTAACCCCTGAGCATTGCTGGGTGTGACCCAAAAATAAATAAATAAATAAATAAATAAATAAATAAATAATAAATCTAAATAAAAGCCCAGATGTTGGGAGGTTAGGGGTAGTCATAAAACAATTTAAGAGCATGAACAAAAACATTCTTTAAGATATATAAGATATATTTTTCCCCAAAAAGCAAAAAGCAACATCCCAACCAACCAGAAAAAATGCATTATCATATAATTACTCTATTCTCCACACTGCCTTAATGACAGCCACAGTAAACTCATAAATGTTGAATCCCTTCACTCCAGTGAAGGTCATATCTTAAGTGTATTCATTCTGCATATGCAAATATGGGTGTTACCAAGGTCCAACATATAAAGAATTAATATAACTGCCTCAGTCAGAGTTCAAACACCCTTTTTTTGGTTTAATTTGTTTTCCAAGCACCTAGCAGTGCAAAGCCCCATGACTCTTTTGATTTCAGGCTACCAGGTGCTAACCCGCTATTTACATCTGGAAGCACAGTCATCCATGCCTCAGCTTCAAGTGCAGTGACTATACTTGTCCCATGCCTCAGTAGAGACAGTCAGGGACACCTTTACCTGTCTCAGTGCAGCAGGAACAGCTTTTCTTGTAGGAGGAACATTTGTGTTCTCTGCGTTTGCAGGAGCCACCAACTCAGTGCAGCAAGACCCCTGGGGTTTGTTTCATACTGAGTGAGGTGAGGATGTAAGGCCAAAGGGAATGTGTGAAGCCCATAGGCCACAGGCCCTTCTAATGGCTTTAGCTGATTAAATCACGATTTGCATCAGTTGCCCTTTACCACTGTCTGAATATAACCAAAGGGCTACTGTCCTCATCTCTTCACATTTGTAAATGTGACTCTTTACATTTTTAAATGTAACTACAGAGTGGCTGTTCTGAATTGAAGATAAGGCTGTTGTTTTTTTTTTCCCTGAGTACAGAACACAGGGGGTTGGTGAGATCTTTCCTTCTCTCAGTTCACTGTACATTCATCTACCATTACCTTTGCTATCAACCAAAAACAAAACCTGTTTTAAAGTCTAATTTTTAATTATACTTAATAAGGTTCCCAAGCAGTTTATGTTTTGGTTCCAATAATGAACTTGTTTTCTCGACTCATCATACACCAACCATTCCTCACTAGATAACCTCCTCTATGCACCAAGTCAGGCTCCTACATCTTAGGAAAGAAAATTCCTCTTTCTTATCAGCTATCATTGCATATCTTGCCTGAACTTTACAATTGCCTCCTACTTAGTCTCTGTTGGATTCCAGACTTGCTCTTGGCAATAAAGTCTTAATCAAAGAATCTCTTTTATATTGGATCTCTAAAAAAAAACAATTAATTAGATAATTGAGAATTCCAAATCTGGAACCAGATCTCTTGGGATCAAATCCTGACCCTGTCACTTATGTGCTGTGTTTTCACATGCACCTCCCATAACATCCTTGATTAGCTTCATTCTTCCAAATCCTCTAGGTAATCCTGCCTGATAATTCTCTCATTTTCTAGTCTGGGCTAGGAAAGCGTCTGTGCTTTCACAGTATTTGTGCATACTTGTATTATTGGATGCTACAATCATTATTTTACTTATGTCTGTATTCTACAGAAATTCTTGAATTCAATTTATAGCACATTATCTGTACTTATATCCCCCAATGCATAATAATTAATATCAGGCACATAATAAACATTTCTCAAGAAATGAGTGTACTCTGCAACTGTACGGTTCATGTTTATTTTTCTATATTACCTACTGAGTGCTGTATGATGCTCTATCTTTTCCCTTAGTATTTTCCACTCTCAATTTAGCATTTTGCTTCTTTGCAGTCACATTCAAAGTTCTCAAAGTAGATGATTACCAATCTCCAAAGATATAAAAAAAACTGAAAAGATCAAACCATGCATACTTAGAGCAAACCTCTGAGTCTTTTGTAATGGCTTGTGATGTAACTTCAGTCAAAATGCTTTCTCAGCTTTTGCATCTTAAACAGATTAGTGGATGGGTAGCACCATGTGCATCCTGGACCTGGTACACAGAAGGTCCTGTATAGGGCAAGGACAGGAAAATCAAGCTATGCAAAAATTCATCAAAGAGAGGACAGAATTACCTCTTATCTTGGAGATAGCAGCATGGGGTGTTTTCTAATAGTCACACCCAGGATAACTTCCTAACATAATCAGTTCACTGACCTAGGAGGATGAAACATAGAACCAGTTAAAAATGGTGCGTAAATACAGCTGTTCTCCCTTTCTTAAAGTGCGACTTTATTTTCCAGACTTTTTTTTAAAACTATGACAATACATAGGTGATCTCTGAGACACAAGGGAAAAATCTGCTTTCTGTCTTTTATTTTAAATGATGGAAAAAACTATATTTCTATTTATAAATTTTAGAGCTTCATAAGATTTAGAATAAAGCATCTTACATATTAAAAGGAGATTTGTATAATCATTTGAATGAAGCAGTAGCTTCTCAGGATCTTTATTATGACAAATCAAAGAAAAAAAATTTATTCCTGGAGACAAAGCACAGTGGGTAGGTCACTTGCCTTGCACACAGCTGACCCAGGTTCGACCCCCAGTGCCCTATAAGCATCCCTCTACAATCAGAAATTATTCCTGATTGTAGAGTCAGGATTAACCCCCTGAGCATTGCTGGGTGTTGGCCCCAAAACAAAAAACCAAACCAAAAATTAGCATATGCCATAAAGCATTTGATAAATGCCAATCAATAAATTTAAAAAGTAATGGTTATGGAAAGGGAAAAAGTGTATTAATAATGACATTCCAAGAAAAAATACTATAGTTTTCATAACTAACTTTATTCTGACTCTAAGAAAAGTTACTCAGATCTCATTGCTATTTTAAAATGTTGTCATCACAAAACACAAACTTCTTACTGAAATTTTTCCACCTGTTCTCTGAGATGGGGTACTGAAAAAGCTCTAGAAGGAAAAGGAAGGATTATTATTTAATTTTAAGACTGAAACAGAATCCAATACAATAATCTAATTTTCATTAAACCATGGCTGTGTAATATAATTTCTCAGTACAAACTTGACAAAGCTAAATATATAAATTACAAATCAATTAGAGTTTCACAATAATATATGTATTTTGATAAATCATCACAATATGCTCATCTTAATTCAATTTTGTTTTAAAATGTGGAGGCAGAGAATGAATTATCAAGAGCATATTTTATTTTTTTAATCCAATGTATTTGAAGGGAAAAATATTGCCTCAATGTTTTTCTTTCCTTAAAACAACTTTAAAAATATTTTCAGTTTTAGCATGTAATATTATGCTCAATAAAAAACAACTCTTCTAATTGAATCTTATTTCTGAGTAGTTTTTATGAAAAGCAGTTACAGTTTCTCTTCAACATTATAAGGTGTAAAGTTAAATTACAGCCATAGAAAAGAAGCTAAGAAATTCTGAAGCAGACTATTAAAGATACTGAAAGGAGAAACCACTTAAAGGGGCTGAACCTTGTGATAGGGGAAAAACATCATAAATGCATGAGTATAATGACAATTATTTTAAGACTATTCATTAAATATCACAATATCTGCATCACAAAAAAGAAATTCTGTTATTATTATGAACATTTTTAATACCCAGGATCCAAATCAACATTGACAACTGAACATGATCAGTATCAGTTTGAGTTTTGTCACAGTTAACAAGCCAAATTGATGCAGATAAAAACACCTTCTTCATGTCAGCAGCAGAGCTTGGTTGTCAAAAAGCATAGTGATGAGATACCATAGGGAGACATCCCAGCAATAATCAATCACCAATCAGTCATGGAAAGTGCTTATTCTGCTCTTAGACTCTCCTCTTCATTACTACGCCAAGCACCACTCTCAGGAGAGAGAAAATAAAGGTTCCTTTCAATGAATAAAGCAATAGTTTCTACACAGAGGAAAATGAAAAGCAATGTAGGTTGGGCTTATAAATCATTTTTGTTTTCTGGGTCTTTTTCCACTTAAAACAATTGCCTGGTTTTTGTTGTTGTGATGGTTGTTGTTGTTGTTTTTAAGTGGTCATAGAAATGACTGAAATGGAGCAAAAATGTTCTTGCTGCCTTCAAAACTTGTAATTCAGCATTTCCTTAAATAAATGTCATAAGTCAGAGCTCTGAGTCTGAACAGTGGGAACTGATTAATTGAAGGGAGTAAGTTCTCTTTAAATATATACCTAAGACTATGCCTCTGTGTAGACAGATGATGAATGGAGTGATGGAGATGGTAGAAATATCTTAAGAATATTAAAAGGTTAATCATAATTTTAGTGTCAGGCAAAGGTTGCCTAGTTAATTCATGTGTATGATTCAGAAATGTAAGCGAAAGGTGGAACACTCAGGTGAAATGAATTGACAGATACTTGGGATGGGGGGGCGTCTGACAACCAAAATTCTGTCCTCCTGGGATCAGTGCATAACAAAATCTAATTCCATTAGAAGGCTCCAAACCAAAAAACACCCCCACTCCATGATCTCTCCTCCTCTGCCTGTTTATTTTGTGGGAAGACGACACTCTCGCCTGTGGTCAGCCCTCTATCCTCTTTGGCATCAAACCCTGAGCTCCTAAGGACAACTGAACCTTCTCAGTGGGGGAAGCTGGGAGGGGAAGTGATTTTAAACATATTTTCCTAGCAGAAAACAGATTTGCCGAAATTGCCTGCCCTTCTGAAAGGAGAGAGAACAGCTGTAGTCGGTTTATAATAAATCTTCCACAAATCAGTCAAAGCAAATCGACAGCACAAATGTGTAACCCATCAAAATGGGTAATATTAAAACAACAGTGATGTGGTTCAACTTTCTCACAGACACTACAGGTTTTGGGGTAGGTGCGGCGGATGTCGGGAAAATCATGCTCCTAGGGAAAAAAAGCATACAAAATTGCATGAGAGAGGAGGAAGGAATTATAGCTGATTAGAGGGAAAATCCGGTGGAGGTGACATTTCTGGGCATCAGATGAAGACTACCACGTCGGCTTCCTCCTCCCTATTACTGAACGTTAGTGCAGAATAATTACTTGCTTGCCGAAAATGACAGGACATTGACCTCGCAGACTTATTGAATTCTCATTGCTTGCCTCCAGGCCATGTCGGGGTTATTCAATTTTGCCTGAGGAGGACAATCTATTATGAGAGATGAGTCAAGAAGGCATTCGCCTTGATTGCCCACCAAAACCATTATCGCAGCACAGAGGGCATTGGCAGGGAGTGGACAGACAGGACAACACTGATCCCGATTACCCAGGGACAAGATACAATTTACATTACTTGAAGCCACAGGACAGAGGGCAATCAGCACTGGGAATAGGGCAACCGCCAGGGAGTGAGCAGGTATTAACAGCTCCACGGTGACCCACCTACTTGTTTATGCTAGAGCTGACCTTTAGCCTGAAGAGGTAGTAACTGATTGGTTTGATCTGTAATTATGTAAATAATTTTACACCTCAGAACAGAAGCGCTTTCAAATTGGGTGAGCAGGAACCAGAATCTGAAAATACGGAAAATCTGTTAATTATCTTTCCTTGATGTATATATACCTTTACCTTTATTTTTTCCTTTTTTTTTCAACTTGGAGGCAATTTCATAGGCACCCTGGTTCTTTTGACCTAGGAACTTGGTACAACCAAAACTGTCCACCACTAGAGAAATCCATCAGGTCCCGTCAATCTTACAGTGACTCACTCCTCTTAAAAAAAAAAAAAGCCTCAGAAATGAGTGGCAGTTCACGTTAAGTATGAAACTTCAGTATCAGTACCCAATGTGCCAGAAGTAATGCTAAATTTTCGATTTGAGAATCTCTCAATAAACCAATTTTACAAGGCAAATGCTAACATGTGAGAAAATCGAATAATGCTTCTCTATAAGTCTTACTTCTAGCTAAAACATACTGGATCCCCATGCCTTGGGCAAACTACTCTACTAAATTGGAAAATCACACTATTCTTATCTCAGTCGATGAAAGATGCTTTATTACATTTTTTTAATGATTTAGTTTGAGGAAAAGAAATGCTGATGTTTTTCTGTGGCTTATAAGGGTCAGGGACTCTGGTTGGGCTGCTAAATATAATGATATGTTCAATTTAACATATTGGAATAATAGTATGCTCAAAAGACTTGTAGTAGGTTGATTTTTTTTCTAATCTTGGGAGTTCCTGTCAGCATGAGATAAGATTCCAGTAGAAACAGTGGTTTGCATTTTCTAGATAATTATATAAGAATCCATGGGAAACTACTTCTAATATGAAAAATAACCCATGTTATTTCAGAATTCTCTTGTTATGCTATTAGTATATCTGCAGAAGATGAAAAGCAAATAACCCCTCATTCCCCCATGAACACCCGATTAATTAGGGCATGAAACTAGGGTGATTTGTGAAACAGCTTTGCAAAACAAAAAGTTTTGTGTGAGTTTATGCTTTTGAATTCTATTCTGAATCAAGCTGGTAACTAAAGAAAATCATATTAAAACACCAATTTAAAACTGTAATCTATATTAGAAAAGGTTCCAAAATAACTGCTGACCCCTTTCTTTTCAGGTTAGAATTTATTAAATAATCAAAAACATGTTGTGGATCTCAGGGAGGGGGTCAAATCCCACATACACACAGGTTAGGATGCTTTAGTATCAGTTCCAAGGCAGATCTGTCATTCCAGGTAAAATAATTTATCAAACTGCTATCAAGGAAAAGAAGCAGAAAAGGTACACTGAATCTGGCGTAGTGTAGGTAGATTGACTGATTCCACTAAACAGATATTTTGGGAAACACTTTCTTGGAATGAAGTTTCACATAAGGTTAAAATTTATGGGCAGCCCTGCATTTTACAGTGGAGGAGGCAGCTCCTTGTATTCCTTAGTTAAAATTGGGGATAGGCAGTATAAGGAGTTAGAACCTACCAGAGTGCAACTCTCTGGGCTGACATCATGCTGTGTAGCTTTGAGTAACTTACTCAACTTTTCTGTGCTTCCATTTTCTCATACATAAAATGCATAATGATAATTCCTTATATGCTTTTCACATAAGATTCATTGGAATAAATATATTCCTAAGAATCGCTGTTTGGTGCTTTGTACAAATGATGCTTTCAAATATATTAACCTTCAAGGTGAAGTATAAAGTCAAGAGAGGGAGAAAGAGGGAGGAAGAGAGAAAGACAGAGAGAGAGAGAGTGTGAGGGAAAGAGCGAGAGAGTGTATGCAGGGAGAAGGGAGAGAGAGAAAAGAGAGAAAGGAGAGTGTGTGAGAGAGAGAACAAGTGTGTGAAAGAGAGGGGAGAAGGAAATGAGAGAGAGAAAAGAGAGAGAAAGAAAGAGTACTCAAAGGGCTGAATCCATGCTTTGCATGCAGAGGTCTGGATCCAATTCTCTGAACACCAACCTGGTGCCAAAGCACAATGCCTGAGCACAATACCAGCAATAGCCCACAAACACTGCCAGTTGTATCCCCCAAAACTACTGCTAGTTGTGTTTCCCAAACAAAAGAAATAATTTTAATTAAAAATAAAATAAAAAACCCATCAGTTAGGTGATGGGGTGACAGCAATTAAGAACTTATTACTAAAACACAATTACCGCTCCTGCAGTGATTTTGGGGGAATAGGATAGGGGTTGCCATACCTGCCAAGAGTTTTCCCTGGCTCTGCACTTAGGGACCACTCCTGGGGCTCAGTGGGCCATGAGTGATATTAGAGATTCAACCTGGGTTGGGTGTGTGCATGTAAGGCAAACATGTGAAATCCAGTATTTTTCTCTCTGGCCTCTGTGGTGCCTTTTTGATGATGGTGCTTTTGTACACATACTTTAGAAAAAAAGTAGAACAAATGAAAAATATGTACATTTTGAAACCATCTATAATTGCAATACCAAGAAGGAAGTAGAGTGTTAGCACTTAGCATTTTTTACCCTGTGGATTTCTTTTTTTTAAAATATTTTTTATTATACCACCGTGAGATATACAATTACAAAGATGTTCATATTTAGGCTTCGGTCATATAGTGTTCCAGCACCCATCCTCCACCAGTGCCCATTTCCCACCACCAATGTCCCGATTCCCTCCCTGTCTCCCCTAGCCTGCGTCTATGGCAGGCAGGTTCTTTGTCTCTCTCTCTCTCTCTCTCTCTCTCTCTCTCTCTCTCTCTCTCTCTCTCCTTCCCTTACACATTGTGGATTACAATACATACATTTGGAGGTTGTCATACCCTGTGAATTTCTTAGTGGATGGCTACTGTCCATACAAGTGACCTTCAGGTTCTTGGAAATTTCAGTGCTATAAAATGGACAGGTTGTAGTTCAATCATGATAAGACCAGGGTGAACCTATATAGTCCTCTGAACAGAAAGCAGTGACTTGTAATCAGCTGTTAGTGTCAGCCCAGCACAGAAATAGGGTGTGACTTCACATATATGTGAACATCTGTAAGCACACTTTTTTGTGCATAGGAGTCCAGGATCCATTGCATTGCAATGATCCAGGCAGTATGGCTTCTTGCTCTTTAATAGAGTACTAGGTCCTAAGCATCCTTGTATTTACAAACTACATAGGACATTAACAACTCTGGCTTTGGACTCAAAGCAAATCTGTGTTCAATAATTAACTCTAACACTGGCTACCTGTGCCACACAAGTTACAAAGCCCCAATTTTTTCATCATTGAAGAGTTAGATATTCCTTTGTATCTTTAAAATATATTAAGCCTCTTAAAACTGTTCTTAAAAGATATTAAAAAGTCTTTTAAGACCTTTTAGGTGTTCCTTTAAAAGAGTTACTAGAAAAAAGTACATAATACAAATGGATGCACTCAATATTATTTCATGTAATAATTTTAGATGCCTGAGTCATGTTAAAATACAAAAATAAATATATTTTTGTCCAACTACTGATTAATCATGTATTCATTATCTTAACTAATGGTTTTACTTCCTAGGTCAGAGTAGGCATATGAAGTCATTTTATCAAAGTTTGACATTGCTCTTTGAACAATTACAATTCCATTTATATGAACCTTATTGGAGATACCCATTTCCATATTGTTGATTTTCTAAATCAAGAGCAATCTATACAGTATAAATTACAAGATTCAAACTGTATAGCGTGGTGGATTTTTAAATATGCATACACTCCACCAAAATCAATATATCGAATACCTCCAATGCCCCCAGAGGATTCCCTTAACCTCTTTCCAGCTAATACCATTCAACTCATATAAATGCTACTGTGACTTCTAACATTGTAAGATGAGCTCTTGTTTTTCATTTTTTGCTGTTTCTTGAACTTAAAGTAAATGGGGATCAAACAATATGCATTTTTGTGTGTGTGTAGGGGTTGGTTTTTTCTCTCACGAAGTATTTTCAAGATTCAATTATGTAATAGTGGTTTCTTCTTTTATATTTGCAATATACTATTCCACTATTGGAGGCTGGGATCTTTTTATTTTGCCAAATACTATTTGGAGCTGTTAAACTTCTCAAAAAATACAACAGAGGCCATACAATACACACAGAGAGACTGTGGGCAATCAGCAAGTGGCATCCGTGGCAGGCCATTCATACACCAGGGCCAGAGCACAGGATTTTGTGAGCATGAAACAGCCAATAGGTCAGGCTATTCCCATCCCTGTATTATATTTGTTTCTATATTTGGTTAAATTAAGGTATGCAGAATGTTCTCACTTGGAGAATATTTTTTATAAAGTTGCTATTTTTAGTCATACATATATTATTTTGTGAACTAAGCCCTTATTCTCATTAATTCATGGAAGTACTGTTACATTTGGGGTGGTAATGTTTAGTTTTTTGGTTAAAACTGTTTTCAAAATAACTTTAAGCAATGTCTTATTAGCAAGGTTTGAGGATTCTAGTTGCTCCATATCATTAACAATCTTAGTGTCTTTCTACCTTTGCACCATTTTGAGTGGATATACACCTCATTGTGACTTTGATTTACACCTATCTAAGAATTAATTGTATTTAAACACTTTAAGTATAAGCCATTCAATTATGCTTAAACAATGATATTCGTAACAAAGAAAATCTTATCTCACTCAGGCATCACTTGTATCCCTTGTATCACTTGTCTTCCCGTTGTTCATTCGATTACTCGATTCGCCAGTAACCTCTCCATTCATTAGGGATGGGGTCCATTATTGTACTGTTTTTGACGCTATCAAATACACCAGGGGGTAGCTTACCAGTCTCTGACGTGGCTCTGGGTTCATCACTCATGCATCATTGATCACTTGACATCCCGTTATTCATTGATTTGCTCAGCGGGGAGCCAGTAACATTTCCATTTGCCCTATCACGTGCCAGTATAGTCAATGGCATCTGGTTGCTTCAGGATACAAAAGATCCTCAAACCGTTCATTCAGGAGTATGCAGCCCATCTTGTAGGTGGGCGGCCACATTGTTCAGGACACCTAAAAGCCTAAAGCCTCTGCATCTGCCCTGGATTACCTCCTGCAGATCACTTTGTAGATAGGGGGTAGTTTAAATGTGGCAGTTTATCTGACCATGTATTCTGTACTGACTGGTATAAATATTCTCTTATGCTACCACAATCATCATGGGACTAGCTAGATCTTACCAGCATATTTGCCTGGCCCGTTGGATCTCTAAGTAATTAGACCAGAGAGTAATGCTGTTTGCCTCCAAACAATCAAGCATGGCTCCCTGATAACTCAAGGACAACTAAAATACAAAAACTACCGTGAAGTGGACGAGACTCTTGTGAAGGCTTGGAGAAATATTTAACTGGCATTAGTATAGTCTTTGTTACAAGAGGCATGCCATCTCAGAAACCCCCTACTCTACCCTATAAAGGCATTTCCAGGCGGATCTTGGCTCAAGACATTAGGTGAGGGTGCTGGGAGAAATTACCTGAGAGCATTTGACCCTCCCTGCCAGAGGAAGTTACATTTAACTTATAGCAACTCCCAGCTCTGCTAGTAGGCTTTGAATTAGCTCAGGGTCCTTGTAAACAGCCAGATGGTCTCCTGAAGCTGCTACATTTCTATAGAGCTATTTTCCTGTTTTCATCTCTAGATAGCTGCCCAGAATGGGCTGGGCTAGAGGAGAACTGGGCAGATTTCTGGCTATAAAGTAAGCTGCAAGAAGAAAGAGAGAGGCCCTCTTCTCTTTTTTCCCTTTTGCCATTTCGGTTTCCCTTGGCTTTTGTTCCCATCCTCTCCATTCTCTGTTGGGTCTCAACATGTGGTGGCAGCCATCTTGGCCTACATGTGGCTGGGGCCTAGCTGGGAACTTAGAGTTCAGGAGGTTTCCCTGCTCTTGGATTGTATATCGGAACCTGTGTTAGTAAAGCCCTTTTAAAACTGTATCGGAAACATGAGTTTTCATCAATTCTCCACCGGCTGACAATTCTCCATCCCTGACACACGTGATCTGTTGAAATCCGTGGGGTCCAGTGGTAATGACTCTGAAAGTCAGCGGTAGTCTCAAATCTCATTACATGTCCAGCCCATCTGATTTTCGATGCCTTATAGCCATCACTCATGCATACAAAAAATTTAAATTGAAAATATTCAGCTTTTTAATGAATAATACCATATTAATTTAAGCAAAAACAGTCTTTTACTGATTACTACTTTTTCACAGTCTGGCTTCTTAAAATTTACTTCATTTGTATTTTTCTTTACAATGCTCCTCTATAGCGGCATTTTCAAATTTTTCTACTATTAAGTATTCATTTATTTTGTTGGCGAACTCTAATATTTGTCTATTCATCCTTTTATTAATGTGTTATAAATCATACTTCATGGCATTTTATCTTCCAAATTAATAAATTTCTTTTAGGAAAATTTGCTCTCATAATGTCAGTGTACCATACCATCTTTCTATAGAAATGAGAACCAATATGTCTTCTTCCATGTTTTACTGTTTCCTTTACTATAAGTCAATTTCAACAAATTATTATCAATTTATTATATAAATTTTGACTGGAACTTTTTCTTAAGCAGTATTAACCTGTTGCCCCTAAGTTTTTCATGCAGTACCAACTAAGTGAATTTAGGACATCAACATATGCAAAACAAATTTTGTATTATCGGTCACATCCCTGGTCCTCTAAATAACATTTTTAAAAGTGACTCTCATTTTTTTTCTTTTTAGGTTTTAACGGGTGATGCTCGGGGGTTACTCCTGGCTCTGCATAGGATTACTCTGGCAGTGCTTGAGGGACCATACGGGATGCGAGGGATCAAACCGGGTCGGCTCCATGCAAGGCAAACGCCCAACCTGGGACTATGCTCTGGGCCCAAGAGCTCTCAATTTTAAAGATATCATCTTTACCAACTTTTAAAATGGTTACATTTTACATCTTTACTAATGGACTTCCTTTTATTTCTTTTTGCTATGTATTTCTAACACTCTCTCTAAAATCTGTGTTGGAAGGGGATAAAGGGAATTGTATCTAGCATTAGCCAGAACATAAAAGAACCCAAAATCAGCAATAATGAAATCCTTGTGGTACCTACAAAGCTTCCGAGAAATGATTAGAAGGATCAAATGGCCCGAACTCACACAACACAGGACATAAAGAGAATCAGGAGGTCCAGGCTTTTTCTCTGGCAGGCTTTGTGGGCATCAATGTAACCTGAAGAGCATAGAACCGTTAACTATGTCTTAGGTTCCTCTGGGCCTTCCAAAATCTAGATTCGTCCAAGAAAGGTATAAGTAAATACTGTAAGTAGTTAGAACTTTGTTATGCAAGCGAGAGAAACACTCTAGGTTTACGTTGTGATTCACAGACCTTATTTGTGATTCAGAGAACAAACGGAGTAGGTCATAATAGAAAGGGCTTATTCCCTCAAGTCTCATAAAAATGAATAGGAGAAGCATTTTTAGGAAATAGCTTAATCTAGAAATGGAAATCCCATGAATTCTTTGGGAGTGCTTTTCAAGAAAGGCAGATGGAGTGAAAAAGTGTAATTAAAATGATGGAAATTCCTAGAAACTTGCTTGGAAAGCTTTAAACTTTATAGAGTATGAGTGAAAATAAAGACTAGTATGACTTGGCTTTTCTGATCGGAGGGAAATTAAAGGGACTCCTTTAGTCTTGCATTGGTTTTCTGTGATCTTAAAACAAGAACATTCCATATTAGAAGGTAAATAAGCACAGTTCAATGGTTTATGATGGGAATTACAGTGGTAAATACAGAGTGGGATTAGAGGAGTTTAGAAATTCAAAAAAAGGAGGTATGTATGAAAGATTTTTTTTTTTTACTTTTTAAGGTCCCACTGCAGCAATGCTCAAAGTTACTCTCTGGCTCTACACTCCAAGTTTACTCCCGAAAGCGGTGCTCGGGGACCATATAGGATGCCAGGAAGAATCAAACCCATGTCAGCCGGCTTGCAGGCAGCACTGCCACCGCTGTACTATCGCTCGACACTCACAGTGTATGAAAGATTTTGAAGTGAATATGGAAAATGCTATTCTAAACCTTTTAAATCAACAAATGGGAAAAAGAATCTCTACTTCCTTCAAAATGTATTCTGGTAACTTCAGCAAGAGAAAGAACCTTAGTATAGGATGCTGGTTTAGACAATGAGCATATTAGCTCATTGTCCCATGCTTCTATATAGAGATTATTACTTTTCTGGAACAAAGAAAGCAGATGCTGTCTATTTAAAGTTCACTATAATCTGCAGATTTATTGTTCCTAGAATGATATAATTTCCAAGCAAGTTCTATACAGATGTATAAAACTGGCACCCAAAAACAGAATCTCTGAGTGTGTACTGTAAATTCTAACTGTGCATAGATGCAGGCTTTTTTTAGAAATGTGTTCACCTATTCACCTATATTCAGCAACTGTGGACCTAAATACAGCGGGCACTGGTGGCCCTTGAACTCTGCAAAGGCTTTGAGGAGTACATCAAATTCTTTTAGACTCAGACTTATTCAAGTGTATTTATTCTAGAAAGTGTCCAGGGGACAGCCCAAAATTACATATATTGTATAATAAAACAATGGAGTTAATAAGGCACCATGAAAAAAATTATCAATACCACCTAGAAGGGAGTAAAAGAAAATGGTCTTGAAATTTAAAAAGATAAGGACAGAAACATGTACTAAGCACTTATAGGACTGATGACATCAATTTTACTCATTCTAAAGTGACTGTAGGATCACTAAGGGAGGAAAGTCATTGATAAGTTCTCATTATATGAAGTTAATGAAAGATTAATGGAAAGTATTCTTTTTAAAAATTTTTATTATACCACCAGTGAGACATACAATTACAAGGATGTTCAGAATTGGAGTTCTTGATATTACAGTATTCAGCACCCCTCCCTCCACCAGGTGCTTCCATTTCACCACCAATGTACCCCACCCCCTCCGCCCTTACCCCAGGCTGCCTCAATAGCAGGTACCCCCCGTTTCCTCCTCTTTCTCTCTCTGTCTCTCTCTCTGTCACTACATCTCTCTCCCTCTTCTTTCACATTCTGGCTAGCCCTGCAGATATTTAGAGTTTATCATTTAAGTCTCTTTGTGTATATTCAATGGTGAGTTTTTTTCTGCGCATTACCATTTCCCACATTAAGTAAAACACTGGTATCTATTTATATCCTATTGTGAATGCAGTCCTTCTATATCCTGTCCTTTCCTTTCTGACTAATTTCACTCCCAGGAGTCTCCATCTCCATCCATTTGCAGGTAAATTTCATAATTTTTGTCTTTTCTGACAGCGCATAGTGTTCCATAGTGTAGATGAACCACGTTTCTTTAGCTAGTCTCTATCTGTTCTCGGGCATTTAGGTTGTTTCAGATTCTGGCATGAATAGCGCAGAGATGAATAAGAAGTACAGATAGTGTTTCTGCTATGTGTTGTGAGGTCTCTCGTGGTATATTCCCACGGAGTACTTTGTGCTGGATCAAATGGGGAGCTCAATATCTAGTTTTGGGAGGAATGCCCATATTGTTTTCCAAAAGGTCTGGACCAGTCGGCACTCCCACCAACGTGGATGAGAGTCCCTTTTTCCCCCAATCCATGCCAGCGCGGGTTGTTCTTGCTGTTTTGGATAGCATGGCGCAGTCTCTGTGGTGTGAGATGGAGTACCTTCTTTGTTGTTTTGATTTTTTCCATCATTTCACAATGATTAAAATACTTTTTCATATGCTTTTTGTACATTCAATTATCTTCTTTTGGAAGCTTCTGTTCATTTCTTCTCTATATTTTTGATGGGGTTGGCTGTTTTTTTTTGTGAAGTGCTACCAGTGCCTAATATATCCTGGATAGTAACCCCTTATCGGTGGGTATTGGGTGAATATCCTTTCCCCTCTATGGATTGTCTTTGTATCTTGGTCTACGTTTCTTTTGAGGTGCGAAGCTTTTCAATTTTATATGGCCCCATTTGTTTATCATCTTACTTCATGGAGAATATTCTTAATTTTCATTAATTCCTTCAACTTCTAGAAATTTGATTTTTTGTTAATTTTACTCTGACAACTCCAAATTTTAAGTCAAGGAAGAAAGCACCTTACTATCAGTATCCAGGAAGTGAACAGTCAACCATTCCATTGATGCCTTT
>JAJIBD010038037.1:0-208102 GCA_021461705.1 Cryptotis parvus | reverse complement strand
AAATGCAGTCATTCTATGTCTCTCTCTTTCCTTCTGACTAATTTCACTCAACATGATTTTCTCCATGTACATCCATTTATAGGAAAATTTCATAACTTCATTTTTTTCTGACATCTGCATAGTATTCCATTGTGTAGATGTACCACAGTTTCTTTATCCAGTCATCAGTTCTCGGGCATACTGGTTGTTTCCAGGTTCTGGCTATTGTGAATAGTGCTGCTATGAAAATAAAAGTGCGGATTGTGTTTCCGCTGTGTGTTTTTGGCTTTCCAGGGTATATTCCCAGGAGCGGTATGGCTGGGTCAAAATGGGAGCTCAATTTCTAGTCTTTGGAGGAATGTCCATATTGTTTTCCAGAAAGGTTGTACAAGTCGACATTCCCACCAACAATGTATGAGAGTTACCTTTTCCCCACATCCACGCCAGCACTTGTTGCTTTTACCCTTTTGGATATGGGCCATTCTCTGTGGTGTGAGGTGATATCTCATTGTTGTTTTGATTTGCATCTCTCTGATGATTAGTGATGATGAGCATTTTTTCATATGCCTTTTGGCCATTCGGATTTCTTCCTTGTCAAAGTTTCTGTTCATCTCTTCTCCCCATTTTCTAATGGGGTTGGCTGTTTTTTTCTTATATAGCTGTACCAGTGCCTGATATATCCTGGATATTAACCCCTTATCATATGTGTATTGGGTGAATATTCTTTCCAATTCTGTGGACTGTCTTTCTATCTTGGTCACTGTTTCTTTCGAGGTGCAGAAGCTCTTCAGTTACATGTAGTCCCATATATTTATATTTTCTTCTAGTTGCTTTGTTAATGGTGTTTCACCTTTGAAGATGTCTTTAGCTTCAATGTCGTGGAGGGATTTTCCTATGTTTTCTTCAACGTACATTATGGAATCAGGTTTGATATTGAGATCTTTAATCCATTTTGATCTGATTTTTGTGCAAGTTGTTAGACACAGGTCCAAATTCATTTTTTACATGTAGCTGTCCAGTTTTCCCAGCACCACTTGTTAAAGAGGCTTTCCTTACTCCAGTTTGGACTCTTTGCACCTTTATCAAAGATTAACTGTTCATGTCTTTGAGGGTGGGTGTCAGGATACTCAACTCTATTCCATAGGTCCACGGGTCTGTTTTTATTCCAGTACCACGCTGTTTTAATTACTGCTGCTTTGTAGTACAGTTTGAGGTTGGGAAAGGTGATGCCTCCCATCTTCTTCTTCCCAAGGATTGCTTTAGCTATCCGTGGGGGGTTTATTATTCCATACGAATTTCAGGAGTGTTTGGTCAATTTCTTTTAAAGAATGTCATGGGAATCCTTATAGGAACTGCCTTGAATCTGTACAAAGCTCTAGGGAGTATTACCATCTTGGACAATGTTAATTCTCCCCCATCCATGAGCAGGGGATGTGTTTCCATTTCCTCGTGTCCTCTTTTATTTCTTGAAGCAGTGTCTTGTAGTTCTCTTTGTATAGGTCCTTTACACACTTGGTTAAGCTGATTCCTAGGTATTTGATTTTCTGTGGCACAATTGTGAATGGAATCGATTTCTTAATATCCCTTTCTTCTCTTTCGTTATTTGTGTATAGGAAAGCCACCGACTTTTGGGTATTGATTTTGTACCCCTGCCACTCTACTATACATATTTATTGTTTCTAAGAGTTTTTGGGTAGAGAGTTTATTGTTCTCTAGGTATAATATGTCATCTGCAAATAATGATAGCTTGATTTCTTCCCTGCTTATCTGGGTGCCCTTAATGTCCTTTTCTTCTCTGATTGCTATGGCGAGTACCTCCAGTACTATGTTGAATAAAAAGAGGTGAGAGAGGGCAACCTTGTCGTATTCCTGATCTTAAGGGGAAGGCTTTCAATTTTTCCCCATTGAGAATGATACTCGCTGTGGGCTTTTGGTAGATGGCTTTGATTATCTTGAGGAAGCTTCCTTCAATTCCCATTTTCTGGAGGGTTTTAATCATGAATGGGTGCTGGATCTTGTCAAATGCTTTTTCTGCATCTATCGATAGGACCATATGGTTTTTATTTTTTCTCTCTATTGATGTGATGTATTATGTTGATTGATTTGCAAATGTTGAACCATCCTCGCATTCCCGGGATGAATCCTACTTGGTCATGATGTATGATCTTTTTGATGAGTCTTTGGATTCTGTTTGCTAGTATTTTGTTGAAGATCTTAGCATCTGTGTTTATCAAGGAGATTGGTCTGTAATTTTCCTTCTTTGTATTGTCTCTCCCTGCTTTGGGTATCAGGGTGATATGCGCCTCGTAGAAGCTGTTTGGGAGTGTTTCTGTTTCTTCTATTTCCTGGAAGAGCTTGAACAGGACTGGCAGTAGGTCCTCCTTAAAGGTTTGGTAGAATTCGCCAGTGAACCCATCTGGACCTGGGCTTTTGTGTTTGGGCAGACTTTTAATTACTGTTTCAATTTCCCGATGGTGATAGGCTTATTTAGGTATTGGAGGTCTTCTTGTTTCAATCGTGGGAGGTTATAGGACTTCAGGAATTTATCCATTTCTTCTAAGTTCTCATGTTTTGTGGCATACAGGTTCTCAAAATAACCTCTGATGATGTTTTGGATTTCTGTTTTTTCTGTTGTGATGTCACCATTTTCATTTCTGATTCTATATATTTGGGTTCTCTCTTTCCCTGTCCGTACAAGTCTTGCCAGTGGCTTGTTGATCTTGTTTAATTTTTTCAAAAAAAACAGCTCTTGGTTTCATTAATCTTTCGGATTGTTTTTTTTGGTTTCCAGCTCGTTGATTTCCTCCCTAAGTTTCACTATTTCCTTCCTTCTGCCTGGGATTGGGCTTCACTTGTTGGTCTTTTTTAATATTTTCAGCTGTGAGGTCAGGTTATTCATATGGGCCCTTTCTTCTTTCCTGATGAATGCTTGCAGAGCTATGAACTTTCCTCTTAACACAGCTTTTGCTGTGTCCCACAAGTTCTGATAGTTGGTATCTTCATTGTCATTTGTTTTTAAGAATCTTTGGATTTCCTGTTTGATTTTTCTATGACCCATTTGTTGTTCAGCAGTGAGTAGTTTAGTTTCCAGGTGTTTGGTTTAGCTCCCTGCTTCTGTGTATGGTTCACTACTATTTTTAGTGCATCATGATCTGAAAAGATAGTCGACACAATTTCAATCTTTTTTATTTTGTTGAGGTATGCTTTGTGGCTCAGTATATGGTCTATCTTGGATTATGTTCCATGTGCACTGGAAAAAATGTGTATTCAGCTTTTTTGGGATGAAAAGCCCTGTATATATCAACCAGCTCTCTTTCTTCCATTTCTTCCTTCAGGTCCAGTATTTCCCTGGTGAGTTTCAGTCTCGTCGATCTATTCCTAGTCGATAAGGCAGTGTTGAAGTCTCCGACTATTATTGTGCTACTGTTAATGTCTTCTTTGAGGTCTATTAATAGTCGTTTTAAGTATTTTGCTGGCCCCTCGTTTGGCGCATATATGTTTAGCAGTGTGATTTCTTCCTGGTATACATACCCCCTTAATTATTAAGAAATGGCCTTCATTGTCCCTTTTGACCTTTTTCAGCCTGAAATCTATATTGTCAGATACGAGTATGGCCACACCCGCCTTTTTGGAGGGGCTGTTTGCGTGGAGAATGTTCTTCCAGCCTTTGACTTTGAGTCTCTGTTTGCTCTGGTTATTCAGATATTGTTTCTTGTAGGCAGAAGAATGTTGGATTCAGTTTTTTAATCCATTTTGCCACCCTGTGTCTCTTAATTGGTGCATTTAGACCATTGCTGTTGAGAGAGATTATTGTCATTGGATTTTGTGCCATATTTCTGTTTAAACTTGTTGTGGTTTTGGGTTGTCTTATTTTACAATAGACCCTTCAATCCTTCTTTTTAGAGTTGGTTTTGAGTCTATGAATTTCCTGAGTTGTTGTTTATCCATGAAGTTGTGTATCTTTCCTTCACATCTGCAAGTAAGTCTAGCTGGGTAAAGAATTCTTGGTGAGGTCTGAAGTTCATTGAGTCTTTTCACAATATCCCACCATTGTTTTCGGGCTTGGAGTGTTTCATCTGAGAAGTCTGCTGTAAATCTCAGGGATGCTCCTTTGTATGTGATTTCCTTCTTTGATCTTGCTGCTTTCAGTATTCTGTCTCTGTCTATCGTTTTTGTCATTTTAATAAGGATGTGTCTTGGAGTATTCTTATTGGGGTTTCTTTTAGCTGGTATCCTTCGGACCTCCTGTATCTGGGGGCATGCTTTCTTCAGTTCAGGAAACTTGTCAGCGATGATGGCTTTGACAGTTTCTTCTTCATCAGGGTTTTCTTCTTGCCCTTCTGGCACCCCAATGATGTGTATGTTGTTCCTTTTGGCTTCATCCCGATTTTCTCTGGTAGTCTGTTCGTTGATTGTGAGTCTTTTTTCCATCTTCTGGTGTTGTCTACAGAATCTCTGAACCTCGCCTCTCGAGATCACTAATTCTTTCTTCAGTAGCTGTTACTCTGCTTTGGAGGCCTTCTCCTGTGTTTTTTAGTTCACTTACCTCATTTTTAATATCTGTCATGTCTGCTTGTACTTTGGTCTGAAATTTACTAAATTCTGCTCTAATTTCCTCCTATACTTTGCTGACTTTGTATTCCATTGTTTCTTTTATTTCCTTGTACATCTTTAACAGTTGCTTACGAAATTCCTTTTCATAATGACTATCGTAGGTTGCAAATGAGTGTTCTGGGTGACTAGTCAGTAAAGTTAGTAGGTGCCTGAATTACTTTGCAGCTAGGGACGTATAGCAAAGAGTGTAGGGGACAATGCTCAGTGTTATGTATGGTAGATAGAATATAATTAGTGCGGACACTTTGAATTTTGTTGTGCCTGTGGGTGGTTCCGGTGTCAGGGGGGTTGGGGGTGGAGGTCTTGCAGTGGGAGGTCCTACGATGCTGGGTGGGGCTCGGTCCCCTCATCAAAGCTGGAGCCTTTTCTCCTGGAGCCGAGTCGTCAGGGACTGCCCGCCGCGGAACGCACCTGGTGGGAAGAGCGCGGGGATCTGCTTGGCGTTTGGGCTGGATCTGACGGTTTATATTTTAAAGGGATTTACTTTTTAACCCTTCATTCATGGAAAGAGCAGAACTAGGAAAAATTGGTGTTATAGATTTTCTATTTTCAGAAAGCTAATGCATTAATGGAGGAAAATAAATAGCAGATTATGTAAAATAATTTTCTCTCTAAATAAAATTACAAAACCTAAATATCAAAAAAACTGACAATTTAATTCTATTTTCACATTCTTCCAAATGTTACAAACTAATTTTGTCCTTAATTACTAAGTCTTTAAGATATTACACATCTTAAAATGTATTAACAAAATCACAAGCCCTTAGAGACGGCTATATAGGAAAAGTTGTGGTTTTATTTCTACATACGTGGTTACAGTGTGAAATATAACTGTGAAAATGACATTGTGGGCTGCTATATTTATTCTCTCAGTAGATTGAGCAGTACATCAAGTTTACTTGGTTTATAATTATTTTATCACTTGGGGCTGAAGGCACAATATTAGAGAGAGATTTAACATTTGTTTTCTTAATTTTACATCACTACCCATAATAAGAAGATAACACTTAAGTTACTGAGTGTACTGAATATATTGAGTATACTGAGTACACAGTAAATTTGTATTTATACCCTGGCCCCAAAGAAACTTTTAGAAAAATAGAAGTTTTAATATAGTGTTAATTCGAACAATACTATCAAGCCCAAAAATATAATTTTTCTAAATATACCTAAAAGAAATATATTTATGAGAAATGTTAATTTTATTAATAACTAAATAGAATCTTGAATTATTTTATATAATCACTTTATTTTTTGGAAGTGGGTAACACTTGGCT
The DNA here is from genome assembly GCA_021461705.1 of Cryptotis parvus. NCBI lineage: Eukaryota > Metazoa > Chordata > Mammalia > Eulipotyphla > Soricidae > Cryptotis > Cryptotis parvus. The sequence continues at coordinate 202,232 of JAJIBD010038037.1, read as the reverse complement.
GTGTTCAGTGATTAATCCAGACCTATTACTCAGAAATCACTTGTAGCATGTTCAGAGGATCACATGTCCTACTGGTGCCAGGCCACTGATAATAAGCTTATATTGTTTTCCTGGTTTTATATAATATTTTGAAAGAAATGCATGAATAGCATACCTGTTTTAAAAGCTACTTGCAAGACTTTGGCATTAATATAATGGAAAGAAATTGGATTAAGTATAAGACTAACATAAAGGAGAGCTTTAATAGAAAAGATGATGGACCTGCTGCTGCTGCTGCTGCTGCTTCTTTTAATTTTGAAGGTCATACAGCTGGTGATACTCAGGGGTAATTCCTGGTAGCTCCTGCACTGGTGAATTACTGCTGATAGTGCTCAAGGGACCATATGAGATGGTGGGGATGGAAGCTTGCTCCACTCTGTGCAAAGCAAGCACCATCTATACTACATTACAGGACCGATATGTTAGTTTTTAAAAGAGATTTATTTTCTACCTGTATTTCAAAACATCAGTGTTGAGAAAATAGTTTTACCTCATTATATTCTGCTATAAGCATTCTTTTGAGAGTGACAGGAACTTAACCACAATTCAGTCATAAAAGCATACTTACTTTATCCCTGGTATCAAGGTAACAGAAATCAATTGTCAAAAGCATCAAAAAATTATAAAATAGTAAAAACTTTGAAAATAGGAATGAAACATTAAGGATTAACAATTCATAATCATCTATGATATTAATAAATCTAAAATTCTGACAGTTCTAAATATTAGCCAAGATGTGAAGCAAAGAAAATCTTAAACTTTGATGAAATTTTTTTTGGAGGAAAAAATGCATTTGGAGAAAAAATAATAATGTCCGAGAAGCAGAAATGTCCCCAAAATATCCCAATATAAACAGTCCCAATAATTCATCTTGTTTGTTGGATAAAATATTTCCAAGGAAATTAAATAGTTATTGATCATAGATTGTGACAGAAAAATTTGAAAACAACCAACGTACTTGCATGTTCAACAGCAAACAAGTAAATAATAAATACTATATGCACACGTTCACTCAAAATTAGAAAAGTATTGTTAGGCATAGTCAAATGAATCTGCTAGAATCCTGGTATATACCATATGCCATAGATGATATGAAACTTTAAAAAGAAAACTGTAGCTATTTGATGAAATATAAACATCAAACTCATTTATGTACAATAAAATTTAATAACTATTAATGCATATGATTTATAGATTATATGGATAATGTTAATTTAAGTTTTTACTTCTATATCTTTATATATTTATTTTAGCTATCTGCATATGTTTCTATGTTTTTTTTCTTTCATTTTTAAATTAAATCACTGTGAGATAGAGTTACAATGCTGTTTATCATTTAGTTTTAGTTATACAATATTCCACAACTCACCCCTCCTCAGTGTACATTTCCCTGACGAATGTCCACAATTTTCCCTCCATCCCTCCCCAACACATAAACAAACAAACAAACAAGCAAAACACTAGACCTGCTGGACTCTATCGCAGGAAGTTATCTTCTCTCTTTCCTTTTGGGCATTTTGGTTTACAGTATAGGTACAGAGAGGTTGTTATGTCTATTCCTTTACCTATTTTCAGTCCTCTGTTCATATCCAGAGTGATCATTTCCAGTTAATCCATTATCATAGTGGTCCCTACTCTGTCCCAACTGCTTTCTCTCTACAGGCTTGAGGCAGTCCAACTGTGGACCAATTATCCTGGCCCTTTTAGCTACTCTCCTTGGGTATTTGTCTTATACAAATATGAGACTCATATTTTATATCCTCACAGAAAAAGTTTGCATACATTTATAGCAAGCAATTAGTAAAGTGAAATTTCTGATAAACACAAATAAAATTTGTGAAAAATTAGACATAAGTCAATTAGGGAAGTTGTAAAATATTAGACTTCATAAGATCGTCATCTAATTTAATCTAGGCACCGAGTACTTGCATGCTAAGAGTAAAAGAAAACCTTTAATGGGGTGGAGTGGTAAAAGTGATACCCTTGCACCGGCTGATCAGGTTTCAATTTTCAGCATCTATTATGATATGCTGAGCCATCCAGGAGTGATTCTTGAAAGCACAGTTACGAGCAACCTCTCAGTAGCATGAATGTGACCCAAGACAAGCAAAATACTCTACAATACTTAAAATACATTCTTAAAAGTTGAGATTGTTTCAGGAAACAGGAACTTTTAATGCGATAACGAGTCTGATTGACACCTCCTCACAATTGACTCCACCATCATAGTAATAAAAATTTAAGATAGATCTACAGACTTTTATAATTTGGTAGAAAAAATCAGTTATTTTTATTTTATTTTACTTTATTTTGTTTTATTTTTTTATTTATTTATTTTTTGGTTTTTGGGTCACACCCAGCAGTGCTCAGGGATTACTTCTGACTCTTCGCTCAGGAATTACTACCTGTGGTGCTCAGGGGACCATATGGGATGCCAGGAACAAACCCTGGTCGGCCATGTGCAAGGCAAAAGCTTTACACACTATGCTATCGCCCAGGCCCATATTTTATTTTATTTTTACGCCTTAATTAATTTTATTTAAACACTGTGTTTTATAAAGTTGTTCACAGTATAGTTGTTTCAGTATTTCTTTCTACATTCCAACACCAGTTCCACCACCAATATGCCCTTACCAACACTTGAACCCCTTATTCCCCACATTGCCATGCCTGTCCCTTAGCAGGCACTAATATATTGCTTCTTCAGGTATTCTAAAGATAACATCAAAGCTTACCTTACAACTTCCTACTCAACCTATTTTGGTGGTATACAAATTCTCATGATTTCTGAAAGTGGTACATTACATATTTATGGACTTTGTAATACATTTGTTAAAATAGTGTTGCTCAGTTTAGATAGGGGTATATAAACATCATATAAATTATGCAAATAAGGATTTTTCTTTAAGAAAAATATATTTATCACTTCGTAGAGTCAAGTTAATTTTCCCTTTAGAGTCTATTTAGGGACATAAAATTACTTGAATTATCTTTAAATCCTTGGTAGAAAACAATTTTTTCTAGTTAGAAATACCTCTACTTCTTGTTGAGGTTACTTTAAGTAATATTAGATAAATAAATATGAAGTTAAACACCTGTAATAAAACACTAGTATTCTCTTCTTAATTTATTACTTAATGATTACTTAATAATTACCTCTACATTATATAATACACTGAGGAATAAATATGAAACACACTGAATCTCAATTAAAAATTATTATCATATGCCTTAGTCTCTTTGGGTACTAAATTATTTTTTAGTATAATTTTAACTCTGAATAGTCTATACTTATCTTTTAAAATATGTCTTTTTCAAGGAATACATTTATGATTTGTGAAAAAGAACAGGTCTTATATTTTGAGAGAAACATAAAAATCAATTTTATATTCATAAATACTGAAAAATAAGACAATCTGAGTATAAGCACATTATGATGTTTTTATTAATACTCTAAGCAAATTGTCTCTGAAAGTATATGAAATGACAACATTTATGAAAAAGAAAGTTATCAATATTTAAAGTAGAATTCAAATTACTTAATTTAAAAAGGATGTATAAAGTTCATAACACTTCAATTTGAAATACATATGAAACAAATTATGAATCTTAGGATTTTTTAAAAATACCATGATTTTATATAGTTTTTTACAGTAGTAGCATGTTTCTCTGCATTATAATTTTATTCTGTTTAAAATTGTATAATCCTGGGGAAATTATTCTATTTCCTTAGTATCCTCCTCATAAACTATTTACAAATTAAGATATTGAAAATATCTTGAATACTTGATTAAAGATAGCTAGAAAACATTGAGCTTTAGAAGACAGTAGATTAAAATATAGTATTTTTATTGTTCCTAAATATAAAATAAAAATTTAATTATGCTATTACATCATATAGATCTAGTGTTAGTGCAGCTTAGCCTAATGCCAATCATCAATGTTACCTATATAATACTGACAATTGATTTCTTAAAAGGGAGGGAGGGAGGAAGGAAGGAGTGAAGGAACAAAGAAAGAAAAAAAACAAAACATAGCTGCATGTGGGGGAGCAGTGATGTTGAAATGGCATTTACGTGAAATGCTTCAAGTGTGTTAGGAATCAGTGTCTGTCTTCTGAGTATAGAAATTAGAAATTATGCTAACTATATGCAATACCACAGAGTTCTAAGGAAAGCTATTTTGGTTTGAAAGTTCTCAATTGTTAAGCTTTTATTTGAGGGAATAACATCTAAATGTCAGCCATCTGTGTTCCATTACTTCATATATATATATATATATATCTATGAAGTAATATATATGCCTTATTTTTAATAAGCACTGGTTTAAAACTAGGTATTTAGCTAAAATAATCTGTCATGAGAGGGTCCTCAACAACAATCTTGATAATAAACTGAAACTCTTAGGTTTGACCTTAGCCATCATTGCCTTAAGCATTCCTTAGTAAGGTTAAAAGATCCCCTTTTAAGTTTTTCTTTCCTAATAGCTAATTAATAACGGTTTCATTTCTTGACAACATTTAACTCATCAAAGTCTATATGATGATCTAGACTTCCAAATTTTAAAAAGGCACACAAATTTTGAGCATCATCCCCTAAAAAAGTCATTAGTAAGGAACCAAGCAATTATCTTAGAAAAAATAATGAATGCATGGTGCATTAGATTAAATAAAATACTAAATATCACCCCATTGAGTATAACTATAGTTTATTTACTTATTTATTTGGTTAGGAGGCCATATCAAGAGATGTTAAATAAATGGTGCTGGCTTTGCACTCTCAGAAATTACTCCTGAAAGTGCTTGAGGAACAACATGGGATGCCTGGGCTAGAACTTGGGTCAGTCAAATGCCAGGCAAACAACCTATGTGCTGCATGCTCTCTGGTTTAAAGTTAGAAGACTGTACAGGACAGATTTAAATGAAAAACAATTTTAAAGGAGTTATATTTTGTACAATTACAAGATCAAACTCACAACAAAAAATGAACTGACTTTAGGAAAATGAAATAATAAAGCTGCCACTATTTCTACTTATTCTGTTTTCTCTTAATGAATGAATATACTCAGGAATATGCACATTTCACTACATAGTCATATCCATATTTAGAGTATAATCCAAGTATTTTATGAATCCTAATGCTGTACCAAAGACAAATTTGTAATGAATGATTAATTTTCTAATTGAGCTAATTTGCAACCCTGGAAGAGATCCAGACCCATCCACCGCAGACCCACAGCTGTGCTGCTCGGCCAGCCCCATGTGGAAGCAACCTATGGAGCTTCGGACTCGGAGTGGAGTTTGGGCCCTGCCCTTTCCTCCACCTCCATGCCAGTTGCCCCAGAAGAGAGAGAGACCCACCCACGCCAGACTCAGTTAATTTGCAACCCTGGAAGAGATCCAGACCAATCCACTTCAGACCCACAGCTGCGCTGCTCAGCTGGCCCCATGTGGAAGCAACCCATGGAGCTGACCTCCCAGTAAGGGGCTCGGCCATCCCCTGGCCATGTCCAACATTGCTCCAAGGGTTTGCTCTCATGAGCGGGGAGAGACCATGCTAGAGTTTTGGGCCCTGCCCTTTCCTCCACCTCCGTGCCGTTGCCCAGGAAGAGAGAGAGCCACCCACTCCAGACCCACATGTCCCTTGGCATGCGGCCACTTTGCAGTCGCATGATAATTTTATAGGATACTGAATTTTGCACAATGTTCTTCCCAATTTCTTTCATATTTATACATAGTGAACAGTTATAGACATGTTTTCACTGATACCAGTAAGCCTGGCAAGAAGCCAGAGCAAAACCACACAACATGCTGTTGGTCATTCTCAACATCCAGACTCCATAGTTCCTCAGAGCTCCATCCAAGAGAAAACCTGATCTTCCCCCTTTCAGTTTCATCAGTAAATGCTCAGATTGCGAGCCTTCTACTGAGACTATACCACCTACACAGTAAAGTCTGGCAAGCTACCGTGTTTTATTTAATTTTTATGCCAAAGACTAGTAACTATTATGGACCTCAGTTCCATAACCTGAATGGTTTCAGGCTCCTCCTGTCCCTGTAGCAAGTAGATGCCCTTGGGTTGCACTTGCTCGTGACAGGACTAATGGAGATGTTACTAGTGCCCACTCGAAGCAAATCGATGAACAATGGGAATACAGTGAAGACAGACGGTGATTAAATCTCAAAATATTTAAACTATAATATGTTTTAAACATTATATTACTGTTAAAAATTAATAAAATGAACCTCCAGCTCCGGGCACATCTCTTCAACTCCACCATTCTCCCTGCATTAACATATGCCTCGGATACCTGGGCCCTCGAAAGCAGGATGAGAATGCTATTCAGGTCTCCCAAAGAGGAATCGATAGGAGCTAAGCTTGGAATATCACGCCTCACTCAAGTGAAAGAAGGAATCTGGAGCTTCAACCTCCGTAGCTGTTCCAGAATCAGGGATGCTGTCTCGTTTGCCAAGGCATCGAAATCAGATGGGCTGGACATGTAATGCGATTTGGAGATGACCGCTGGACCAGAGCCGTTACCTACTGGATCCCACAGGATGTCAAAAGATCACATGGCCACCCATCTACAGGATGCTCAGACTTCGCCAAGACCCTGAATGTACGGTTTGAGGCTCTTTGTATTCCTGAAACAACCAGATGCCATGGGGTTACACTGGCAAGTGATAGGGTCAAATGGAAATTTTACTGGCACCCACTTGAGCAAATCGCTGAATAATGGAATTCAAGTGATCTAGTGATCAATCTGTTTTAAAAACAAGTATTAACCTCTTTGCCTTTGATGTATACTTCACCACAATAAAAGTGCCCACGACTTTCCACCACTGTACTTATACATAATTTTCTGCTTATCTCTTTATGAGAGACTCACAGACATGAGGCAGAGCTGCTACTGGCTCTCCCTGTGCCCAGCCAAGCTCACAAGGCACCCAGGGGGTGGCGTTTCTCTGGCCTGCCATCCCAGCAGAACCTTTGCAACAAGCCAGATGACCCCCCCCCACTCCATGAGGGCCTCCATTTTCCACATCCAGACTTCTCTCTCGTCAGAACTCCACCCAGCAGACCAGCCTATCACAGCCCGGCTCGCACGACCGCAAAGCGGCCGCACTGTTCATCAATAATAGCTGGACTTAGAGATGACTACAAGAGTATGCTGCACGGCAGAGCCTTGCAAGCTACCCGTGTTGTATTTGATATGCCAAATACCAGTAACAATTATAGACCTCATTCGGAATGGATTGAGGTTCTTTATATTCGTGGATCAAGCAGATGCCCTTGGGCTCTACTAGCATGAGGCGGGACATATGGAGATGTTACTGGAGTCCGCTGAGGAAATCAATGATGAACGGGAAGACAGTGATACAGTGATACATTTATTAATTGATGTTAAAGTTGTTTAAGAATTTAGTCTTAAACTAAAAAATACGTAATTTACAAATTATTTAATACAATTCTGACCCAATAATCTGATGAAAACGAAGATTGGAATGACAAATGGGTCATAATTATATATACAAATATATTTAAGTAATTTTAATTATACAACACTATGTGTACTATAAAAATTATGAGATCACAAACTTAAAAATTATCATCTCAGATGATATAAAGAATATGAACAAATGTTATTTTTGAAAAGTATATATAGTTTATTTATTCATTTCTTTATGAAATATGATTAATATTCCTTATTGTCAAAGATACATTTTTGTAAAATCATAATAGAATTGTAGCATATTTATTAGATGTATTTTTAGAATATATATCATATAACAAATTGTATATTGCATAATGTACTTTTTAAAATTATGATAGAAGTAACAATTGAGTCCATAAAGAAGTTTTTGACTATAAGAACAATGTAATACTATTCATCTATAAGAAAAGATGAAGTCAGGCCAGAGAGATAGTATAGTGGTTAAAGAACTTGCCTAGAATATGGCCTAAACTTTTGATCCTCAGCATTCCATATGGCTCCCCAAGCACTGCTAGGAGAGATAAATGAGTAACAGAATCAAAAGCAAGCCTTGCTTACACCTGAGTAAGGTGTTGGGTCATATTTTAGGCTATATTAGCATAAAATTAAGATGTAAATATAATACCGTTATTTTGTGAATAGGGAGAGACTATTCATAGTTATTCCCTAAATACTCTTGCAGTCTAGAAGGTGATATTTTAGGTATCCCAGAAAACAGAAAAAAAAAATCACCAAAATAAGTTTTGATACAGCAGGTCTGAAATATGAAACCAATTTGTACTTGATTACTTTCCTAGCAAGCTGCGGTTTTCTGCATGTACTTTCGATTCAATTTCATGGAGATTTCCTAAGCAGGTTGTGTTTAGATCCACCATGCTATTGAACTGATAGCTATCACTTGTCTTCTGAGTGTCAGAGGATGAGGTTACATTATAAATTAAAATGGGAAAACATTTTAAAAGAGTTTCTCAATAATAGTTTCAGTTTTTCTCTCTTAAATTTTTGTGATTTGTGTTGATCTCTCAACTGATGAGTGTTGCTATCTTTTCATATTTTTAATAATCTTATGTATGCTAAGTATCACTGTATCACTGTCTTCCGTTGTTCATCGATTTGCTCGAGCAGGCACCAGTAATATCTCCATACGTCCTGTTGCAAGAAAGTGTAGTTAAAGCACATTTGCTTGCTTCAGGGACAGGGAAGAGCCTCAAACCATTCTTCAGGTCATGGAATTGAGGTCCATAATTGTTACGGGTTTTTGGCATATCAAATAAGACACTGGTAGCTTGCCAGGCTCTGCTGTGTAGGATTAGAAAGGTTGAGTAAGTATGCGAAATATAAATTAGAGAACATAGTTAACTGTGATTAATGAGTAATAGAAAGTTTAAATTTGACTGACATTCTAATAAACATTTGCAAATGTTTTAATATATCTTTATTTTCTCATTTTTTACATATCTGTTCAAGTGTTGCAAGCAGATGAGCTTAAAACAAACCTTAATTATTTTACAACTGTAAAAATCTAATAATAAGAAAATATCTTAGCACCAAATTCACTAAGAAGAAAATTAGCTAATGTAACACTTAAGAAAAATAAATGCTAAAAATATGTTAAAATCCTAGTATTTTGAAGATTTGAATTGATGTAGTTACTACTAAAAATACTTCTGCAGATTTATTAAAAAATTAAAAAAGACTTCCCATATGATCCAATTATGAACTTCTTGGTATTTCCCCAAAAGAATATTAGAACACAAGTTTAAAGGATTATAAACATTCCCATGTTCATTGCAGCACTGATCATAATAAGTTGGAAGCAACCTTTGTGCCTACTGGACATGTTATTGGATAATTGGATATGGTACACATTCCCAATAGAATATCATTAAAGTAGATGAAATCTTGTGATCAATAGCACAATTTTATCTATTTAGCATTAGTTTATCTTCATATACTTCCTTCAGACCTAGCTTCACATTTAATTATTATCATATTATTTTAATAATGTATTTCAGCTTTTTATGTACTTAATCCAACAATAAAACAACATTATTGTTTTAAAAAGTCAATGTTCAATGTTCAGTTTCCATCAATGTTTTACTAGTTGTTGTGAGAATAACACCTAGTAAATATGTTAGGTAGGTAATATTTGACAAAGATACGATACCTAACCTGAAGGAATTGTCAAATAAGTATAACTTCAATTATTATAAAGAAATAATTTCAAGGAGAATATTAATTTTGCTATAAATTAATTTATTTTAATATTTAAAATACATGTTGAAAGCATTATATATTTGTTATACAAAGTCAATGGTACTTCTGTTTGGTTGATTTGGTTTTGCTTTTTTGTGGTTTCCTAAGTTGCACTCAGAAGGTATTGAAGCCACTGCCATGACATTTATGCCAACTGGTTTAATGCTAGGCAGGCCAAACCATGCAGTGCTGTTCAGTCCTTATGGTTCCAGAGCCTTCAAGGCTGCATGTTTAAGGAGGCCACCTGGGATGGCAAACCCAGGTCTGTACATACCCCCTAACCCTTTTTCATCACCCTATTACCAGGAAAAAGTTTTAATCATAAAACAAATTGCTTTACTGCAGCAAAATAAATCTTCTGAATTAGTTTTAGGCTAAGATTTTAAAATTTGATTTACTAAATAGTTGCTGAGTTGTGTAGAACTGAGCATTGAAAGTGGGGAAAAGGATATACATGATAACCTTTAAATGTATGTACCGCAGTGCACAATGTGTAAGAGAAGAGAGAGAGAGAGAGAGAGAGAGAGAGAGAGAGAGAGAATTGAAAATTGCCTGCCATAGACACAGGTTGGGGAGGGGGAATCAGGAGACATTGGTTGTAATATTTGACAAAGATACGATACCTAACCTGAAGGAATTGTCAACCTGAAGGAAATGGGTGCTGGTTCAGGGATGGGTGCTAGAACACTGTATGACTGAAACCCAAATATCAACACTTTTGTAACTCTATATGTCACAGTAGTATAATAAAGAATTAAATAAATAAATAAATAAATAAAATAGTTGCTGAGTTAACTTTAATTTGTTGTAAACACAGCTTTTATATGTCCTTGGGGGAATTTTTTTTAATGAGATATGGTTACTTTGAAAAGGTGACATCTAATAAAAATTTAAAGGGCCTACTTTTATATTATTTATACTAGTTTTGTTAATATATCAATCTGCTATTATTGTTTTGGTCACTATTTCATATTATTAACTTTCCAATTAATTATTTGTTCTTCTAGAGTTTGTTTTAGTATATTTACTGTGCTAAAAATCCTTTTGCACAATGTTTTTTTTTTCATTTATTTAAAAGTGTTCATGGGACCAGAGTGAGTACAGCAGGCAAGATGTTTGCTTTGCACATGGCCTACTGGTTCAATCTCCGCATCCCAAATGGTCCCCTGAGCAACACCAGGAGTAATTCCTGAGTGCAGAGACAGGAGTAACCCCTGAGCATCACCAGGCGTGATCTAAAAATCGAAAGCAAATAAAAATAAAATAAAAAGGTTTGTGCCTAGCAAAGTGTACTTCCTTTTGAAAAATAATAGAAATGAGTTGATAAAAATTTAAACACATTAATTTCCTCACACCTTTTAAATTTTGTGATAATATCTGAATTAGTAAATCAAAGCAATTATATTTGTGACAGCATTAGAAAATAATTATTTTCTCTTTATTCCCAAAATCTGTTTTGAAACATTTCTTTTTTTTTTTTTTTTTTTTGGGTCACACCCAGCAATGCTCAGGGATTACTTTTACTCTACACTAAGGAATTTCTCCTGATGGTGCTCAGAGGATCACACGCTGTCCATTGCACTATTGCTCAAGCCCCTGTCCTGAAACTTTTCAACTTAAATACTATTCAATATAAAAATACCTCACTAGTTACTCATAATCATGTCACAAATATATCTTTATTTTGTTTTACCTTCTCCAATCATATGATACATGTATAAATTTATATGTATGTACATATAACATATATAGCACATTTTTTCTTTTTTTTATAATGGGCCATAACTGACAGTGCTCATGAATCACTCCCGGTGAGTGGAATATGGTGCTTGAGGAACCATATGCAGTATTATAGACTGCTGCATTCTGTCATGTGAGAGGAGAATGCCTTGCTTCTATCTGCTTTCCTGCTTTTATATGTTTTCTTATTCAGTTCAAATCTCTCATAGTAAAGGAGATAGAATCTGAATAAATACCTTAGAGTTATTTATTTTTGTAAATATTGAAGGGATAACACTCCAGATTGAAAAATCTCATCTAAGAATTTCTGCTCATGTGGATTATCTTTATGTTAAGTAAGCTAGTATTTAGGTATGATAAGAAGCTTATTTTAAAGGCTCCGCTCTTCTTTAGCTGCAAAAATGTCTGAAAACAAATGGTTGTATTGACAACAGAACATTTAAAAAGGAGTACCACTTACAGACCTCAGCAATTCTTCCTAAGCAATTGCCAATGTCACTCATAGGGAGTCAGGAGTTCAAGTCTTAATGCTCTAATAAAGCTGCACACCCCAAAGTAAGTCATTTGCAGGGATACCGCATCATCAGTAAAGTGGATCCAGATAACCAATACATTATGGTGAACAGTTTCAAATCTTATCACCCTACAGCACTCCCAGTGAAATGGAGCTGAATAAAACAAATCCTGATTTTTCACATTTACTGTTATTAAAGAAAGGAACAAAATAGTGCCAAGGGAATGAAAGAATAAAGCTATGGCTATTCAGTTGTGAAGAAAGTAAATTAATAAAACTAACCTCATTTCTTTTGTTCATTCTTTCAGTAGATGCCCCCAGAGAACATCCCTCTTTACACAATACGGTAGGCTGGGGGAGGAATTTTGTAACTGGATTTTTTGTGTGTGCCAATATGTGCACTAGAGGTGTCACAAGAACTAATATGTCATCTTGTTTGCCACACAATGCTTATTATATTTTCTTGTGAGCTATTATTTTTATAATGCTGCCTTGAAACTTTGGTATATTTAATTTCATTAAATATCATGTAAAATTAATAAAAGTAATGGCAAAACGAATTCTGTGGAAAAATCATTTATTAAACTTTTAATGTGTGTATGATACATGCTACTGTGGTGTTGCAGACATGCTTCATGTGTAGTTTGTTCCTGCTTGGTAAATTTAATAAAATATGCTAAACAAGCTTTTATCCATTTTGACAAACTGAACAACCTCTAGGCTGTTCATCTTCCACAAAAAGGTATTTTTTTTATTTCAATGGATAGTCAAGTGACGTGTGTGTAGATATATTCTATTTTTTTTCTTTTTTCTTTCTTTCTTTTTTTTTTTTTTTGCTTTTTGAGTCACACCCGGCAATGCTCAGGGGTTTCTCCTGGCTCTGCACTCAGGAATTACTCCTGGCGGTGCTCGGGGGACCATATGGGTCTCGGGAATCGAACCCGGGCGGCACAGGCCGGCCGTGCAAGGCAAACGCCCCTACCTGCTGGGCCACCCTATGTGTCCACCGACCCCACCGCCGCGCAGCTGCTGTACCTGCCCCTGCCGGCACCGGTGCTCTTCCAGCCGGCCGCGACCCCCCACGCCCTGTACCGGCTGCCCCGCTGCCCGCTCTACCCTGTGACCCCTCAGCCCCCAGTGGTGAGTGAGGCCACCCCAAGCCCCTGCTCCCAACCGCGGGCCCCTCCCTTCTCCCTACTGGCTGCCCCAAGAGTGGTCCTCATAGATACCCACTAGAAGGGCCACCGGTGCTCAGCGGCCGAGGTCGGGTCTTCCTCTGCCCCAGGAGCCGGAGTTCTGGGGTTTCCTAGAATTGGAGATATTTGAGGGGAGTTCTGAGGGATGACGTGTGTGTAGATATATTCTAAACTCTGGCTGTTTCTTTGATTTGATGGATTCTACTTGAGATACCGTCTAGCATCTTTTATTAGTATACAATATAGATAGAGATTGAGTTGCTTCTGAAACTTTGTTGCTGGTATCCTTAAGACTCATATTTGAAGGATGTCATCCTGAACCTATTTCCTTCTGATTAACTTTACTCAGCATTGTACCCTCTAATTCCTGTGTTGTAGCAGATTTCATGATTTAAAAAAAAATTAAGAGCTGCATATTATTCAATTGTATATATGCAAGAAATCTTAATCTATAGTTCTGTTATTGACATTTGGGTTGTTTCTGCAACTTGGCTATTTTACTAAGTATAATATATCTCATATTTTATCTTTATGGGTTTTCTTGAGCACTTTAAGAAATGTAGTCTTATATTTGTAATATCTGGTTGCATGTTTTTCTGTTCATGAATCATGGATAGCTTATTTATTTTCCTGAAAATGTTTTTTTTTAGTTTCAATGCTGGAATTTCTTTTTTGTTTCCATGACAATCATGGGGATATGAGGCTTTAATGTAATTAAATAGAAAAACATAAAACTACAACTGATTTTAAAAGTTTCTGTGAAGAGGTGAAAACAGTCCAGAGGGATATTTCTATAATTATCCTCCCTATTATGTTCATTTTGACCTCTATTTATGCCAAAAATCTTTACTACTCTTTTCTGTCTTTGGATCATTGATGGCCAACTGTTACTAAAGAAGCAAGAAGCAATTTAACTCTTTCTGCTGCTACTAGCTCAAACATAGGACTCTGCTTTTCAATTTTAGTGTGATTAATTATTTTGCATTTTAATTTGCTTGTGCTGATCAGAAAGCAATATATCTGATGGCAACTCAATCATTTTATTTATGTCCAAATATAATTAATTTTTACAGGACAATTTTGTTCCTTCCATCAGAGTTAAATCTTCCAGCAGTAAAGATAAACACAAAATCAAAGTGAGGATATAAAAACCAGCTGACCATTAACAGTACTGAGATCACTCATCTCAAATAAAGAGAAGCATGTCAGGTAAGCCAGGCTGTGAAGTGATGAAGTTTATTCTGTGATAAACAGTTCATTTAGGGTGATTCTTTAGTTGGTGTCTATTTAACCATTTGTAAAATATAATAGTTTAATTTTAACAGTGTGCTTCTCTAGAAGAATAATTACAAATTTTTATGGTCATCATGAGAAGATAGTACAGTTCTCTTCCAAGTAGATTATATAACAACAGAAATAATTAAAATACACAACTATTATTCGCATCACTTTTTTAAGGCAACAAGGTAGAACACTACCTTGTTGCCTTAAAAAAAGTGATGCGAATAATAGTAGTGTATTTTAATACAAGGTAGTGTTCTACCTCGTCCAGAATTTGTTTTACTTGAGAGAATGAAGAAGTTAACCGTCTCCCTTTGCAAAGTGGGGTGAAGTGACATTTCCTAACAGAGATTGTTTGGTTTGTCCAGGGGCGGTAATGAAGTATGAGAATATGAAAAGTCGAAAGGATGCCTTCTTGTTTTGTTTTGTTCGTTTGTGTTTTGGTTGTGGTGGCATGGTATAGCTTACCCAAAAAGTGCTAAGTGATCTTTCCTGGAAGTACTTAGGGAACGATTGGCACACAGGGGCTGGAAGCCAAGCACCTTACTAACTATACTCTGTCCAGTTCCTGAACAGGTCTTCTGACCAACTTGCTCCATCAAAGGGAGCATTTCTGAAGAGTGTAAGATTTCATATGGAAAATGGCTAGCTTCAAGTATACCTTTAGATAAAACTGTAGAACTTGTAAGAAAAAATAGAAAATTAAAATGATGAAGAGTGACTGTTTTATTTGTTCTGTCTTTCTTGTTCCAGTTCATGCATAAATGGTTGGTCACACCATTTACAGAATTAGTGGTGTAAAAACAATTATTTGTAAGAACACTAATTGTAAAGTGAATATTTGATACTTAAAAGTAATTAAAGCTTATAGTTATTTATATATGTTTATCCCAAGCTTAACTTTCAGTATGCTATGCTCAGCCCCACATGGAAGCAACCCATGGAGCTGACCTCCCAGTAAGGGGCTTAGCCTGCCCCTGACCAAGTCCAATATTGCTCCACAGGTTTGCTCATAAGTGCGGGAGGGGCCATGCTAGCGGATTTGGAGCCCAGATTTGGGCTCCTCCGCCCCTTCCTCCACCTCTTTGCCAGCTACCCCAGAAGAAAGACCCATGCCAGACCCACAGCTCCATCAGCAACCCCAGAAGAGATCCAGACCCATCCACTCCAGACCCACAGCTAGGCTGCTTGGCCCCAGGTGGACGAAACCCATGAAGCTGACCTCCTGGTAAGGGGGCTTTGCCAGCCCCTGTCTGAGTCCAACATTGCTCCAAGGGTTCACTCACATGTGAGGGGAGGGACCACACTGGCCAGATTCGGAGCGGTGATTTGGGCTCCTCTGTCCTTTCCTCCACGCCGGCTAGCCTGTAAGAGAGACCTATGCCAGACCCGCAGCTCTGTCGGCACATGGCCACTCTGCGGCCTTGTGACATTTTTAGATAGTAGTGATTTTCGCATTAGGTCCTTCCCAGGGTCTTTCACATTTATACACTGTATAAAATTCTAGGCAGGGTCTAACTGATACCCATCATCCCAGTAAGCCTAGTAAGAAGCCAGAGCAACCCACACATCATGAGTTTAGTCATTCTCAACATCCAGACTGAATAGTCCTCAGAGCTCCACGGAAGAGAAAACCTGATCTTTCCCTTCATGTTTCATCAGTAAATGCTCGAGATGAGAGCCTTCTACTGAGAGCATACCACCTACACTGCAAAGCCTGGCAAGCTACTCATGTTTTATTTGATATACCCAAAACTAGTAATAATTATGGACCTCAATTCCATGACCTGAAGAATGCTTTGAGGCTCTTCCTGTCCCTGGAGCAATCAGATGCCCTTGGGCTACACTTGCTTTCGACAGGACTGAAGATGTTACTGGTGCCTCCTCGAGCAAATCAATGAACAACAGGAAGACATTGATACAGTGATACAGTGATAACTTTTCAGTAGGCAACTATTGATCATCTATGATGTAGTATATAAAATTACACATAATGCATGTGTTTACTACTTTTTTCTGTGATATTGACATTCATTCCTGATTGTTGTATCTCTTTTGATAATATAATAGTAATTAAAGTACATATTTACTGTGAAAATTATCATAATCTGAGTTATAAAATATTCAAAGTGTTGTAGTAAATATCAGATTAAGACTATTGCTCTAATTCCTTTTAGAAAGTCTCTTCTTTCCAAAGTCATTTACAAGACATTTGTTTTATTTGCTTGCTTGTTTTTCTAGGGGCAATACCCAGCAGTGCTTAAGGCATTCTCTTAAATCTGCATTCAGGAATAATACTGTCCGGTTCATGGAACCATATGGCGTGCCAGAATCAAATACTAAGTTGGCCGCTAGCAAAGCAAGCACCTTACCCATTGCACTATCCCTCCGGCCCCTCCAATATAATTTTAAAATGCTTTTGTCTAGTCTAGTTTTATTTTAAGACACACACTAATAATGCTGTCTTGCAGTAACTGCTTTGGATCACACCAAATCCTGCAAGATTTATGTTTCACCTGTAGGTATAAAATCATGACAACATGTATTTTTCCTGAGAAGTTTTTATATTATCACCTTTAGCCTCAATCTAGTGATATTCCTTTTAATGTGAAAGAGTTGTAAACTTGAAATATCTCCTTACTAGTTTCTTATGGAATATATAATATCTTATATATCTAAGATGCTATTTTGTTCATGGTATTGAACTCACATTGTCCACATGCAATGCAAGTGGATTCAATGTACTATCTTTCCACTTCAAAACCCAGTAATTAATTCAGTTTTATCTTAATAATAAGAATCTTCTCTGAAGACTTTAGTTTTTAGTTTATTATTTGTGATCATATGTTCATTAGTTCATTTAAGTGATTGATGTGGTAGGTTTAGGCATAAACATATATATTCATAAATGGAGGATTTTCAGTGTGTAGCTTTATATCTATGAATTTTATTATATTAAGGAAATGGAAAAGGGAAAGACATACTTAGGCTATCCAATATGTAAAACCTTTTCTTTTTTAAATTAGACCAAGACTGTGAGAATGAGAGATTGGGAAATTAAAATCAGTACATTATGCAAAGAACATATTATCGCTATTTAGAATAAGGAGAAAATTATTCCTGTTGGTTCCTATTTCAGAGGACTATGTTTAGAATGAGAATTTGAGTCATGAATTTGAGGATGAGTTGGATTTAAACAAGCCTCTATAATAGCTTAAGATAATACCATGAACATATCACAGTTATGAAGAACATTAAAATCTGTGCTTCCCTAAGTACAAGAAATTGGTACGAGAACATGAATTCTAAGGAATAAAGAATAAAGGAAATCTTGAAAAAAATGGGCAATTTTTAACAGGTTTTTTTTTGATACCTTGCTACTAAATTAAATTTAACTTGGTTAATTTTGTATAGCAACAATTTTGGAAAGAATATTAGCTACACAGCTGATATAAATAAAATTTAGACTTAGAATTTGTGATTTCTTTCCATATAAGTTATTTTAATATCCACAATTAAGATATACATTGTTTATATTTATAATATATCAAAAACCAAAGTTTAATATTAATCATATGACACTTTGATACTTAATAATTATTCTTAATAGATATTATAACATTCCAGAATCAGGGACTCTGTCTCGTTTGCCAAGGCATCAAAAATCAGATGGGCTGGACATGTAATGCGATTTAGAGATGACCACTGGACTAAAGCCATTACTGACTGGATCCCACGGGATGTCAAAAGATCACGTGGCCGCCCATCTACAACATGGTCAGACTTCATCAAGACCCTTAACAAACAGTTTGAGGCTCTTTATATTCCTGAAGCAAGCAGATGTCATTGGGCTACACTGGCACGTGATAGAGTCAAATGGAAATGTTACTGGCGCCTGCTCGAGCAAATTGATGAATAACGGGATTCAAGTAATCAAGTGAAGATATTATAACATAGCTCTTTGTCATAGAGACAAAATATTCACTGTGATATATACGGCTAATAATAATATGCCAATATCTGAGCCTTAACTTACCTTTGTGTACTATCTGGCTTTCCTACTCTACCCATTTCCCGAAGGACAGATTAAATTTCATCTTTCAAACATCTCATGTTGATCTGAGAAATAACACAGTGGGTATGGGTGCTTGCCTTGCAAATGACCAACTAGGTATATTCTGTGCACCCCTGATAGTCATCCCAAACCAACAGGAGTGGTTCACTGTACACAGTGCTAGTGTAAGATCTGACCACAGATGGGTTTGACCCAAAATAACAACACAATTACTATAATGATAATAATAAATTTATCTTATAATTGAGGTTATTTATCTTCATTAACTGATTTTAAAGGCAATTTTCAACAGTGATATATACATGGTTTAGTTGTGTGACTGGAAAAAGAAACCTCACTAAAAATATTAAATTGATTATAAAGTGATTAATTAATGAGAGGTGTTTAAATAGAATAAGCAGTGATAACAAATAAAACACTGGTATTAGAAGTAGCTGCACAAGTAATGTCAGCATTTAGAACATTTACTTGTAGCATTTACATGTACCTTTTGGGCCTTTTAGCTTTAAGCTTTTGGCTCATGTGGCTTTTGGCTCCTCAGCCTTTTGCTTTTGGCTTTTGGCCTTTTGCTCCTTCTGGGCAGGACTCAGCTTGGGTGAGATCCTCTCTTTTTGGTGGCAGACTTAGGTTCTTTTGTATGGTCTAAGTTCGGACCAGAGCTAGAGTTTGTTCATTATATTGGAGTGCTGTGGAAGAGCTTTAGTACTATTAAAAGCCTTTTTTGGAACTGCACCAGTGTTGGAGGACATGTTTAGCTAATCTTGGAGTTTTGTTGTTTTGCTCACTCCCAGATTAATCTTATTAAAACCAAGGTTCATTCTAATGAGATCTCTCTTCTATGTAAACACTGCTAGAGGGTGTGGCAGTTACAGAAGTCACATTGATTGAATAACTTCTGACTTACAAAGACTTCTATGTTTTCTAGATTGGGCACAGCTCCTCTTTATACCCACTGCACCCAACGTGGGACAGTTAGGATTTATCAGGAGACTACCACCCTGGCTACGCTGAGACTAAAGGAAGACTATAGGAAGGATCATACTAGTTTGCTCTAAGCAGGCGAGTATGACCCTTTCAGTACATGAGAACAAGATATTCAGAATCACCCTGGTGCAGATAATAATAAGGACCTTGTGGGTACCATCTAGATTACATGAAGCTCAAGAAGTTAAGATGTATTACTTTATATCAGCCCCCTCTCTCTCCAGTCTTTTACATAAGAGATAATCTCGGGATTAGTCCTTGGTGTAACCTTTGTTTATACCTGCAATAGGGTGTGGCACTACACTCTGTTTAGGGTTCTTTGTTGGCATGACCACCTCCCGATTGGATTACTTTGGTGTATATAAAGGGGCTGACTTGAGGCCCCTTCACCTTTTGCCTTTTGGTTCCTCAGCCTTCAGCTTTTTGGTTGCTGCGGCTTTTTGGCTTTTGGCTTGGCCTTTTGCTCTTTGGCCTTTTGCTCCTTCTGGGTAGGACTCAGCTCGGGTGACATCCTCTCTCTTTGGTGGGAGACTTAGGCTCTTTTGTATGGTCTAAGTTCGGACCAGAGCTAGAGTTTGTTCATTATATTGGATTGCTGTGGAAGAGCTTTTGTACTATTAAAAGCCATTTTTGGAACTGCACCGGACTCGTGAGTTTTCATCTTTCTCCCAGCGTCCTCGGAGGTAGAAGACAACCTCTGTCCTGACACTGTTGGGGACCCCGGTGACGTTCCCCGACACACCGGACTTGTGAGTTTCATCTGTTGTCCCGGCGTCCTTGGAGGTATAAGAGAATCTCTGTCCTGACACTGTCGGGGACCCCGCGGCCATTCCCCGACAGTAATATGTACATATATATATATATATATATATATATATATATATATATATTATATATTATATATGATCATGTTGAGACTATATATATGTTATACATATATATACATTCATTACCATCTATTTTTTTTTCTTTTTTGGGTCACACCTGGCAATGCTCAGGGGTTACTCCTGGCTCTGCACTCCGGAATTTCTCCTGGAGGTGCTCAGGGGGCCATATGGGATGCCGGGGATCGAACCCGGGCCGGCACAGGCCGGCCGCGTGCAAGGCAAACGCCCTACCCTCTGGGCTATCACTCCGCCCCGGTATGCTGATCCAGAGACAGGCGTGGGGCAGAGCTGCTACTTGCTCTCCCCTGTGCCCAGCTGCTCACAAGGGAGCCCAGGAGAGATGGCGGGTTCTAGCCCTGGCCTGCCACCCCAGCAGAGCCTTGCAACAAGCCAGACGACCCCCCCCACTCCATGAGGGCCTCCATTTTCCACATCCAGACTTCTCTCTCGTCAGAACTCCACCCAGCAGACCAGCCTTATCACCATCTGGCACTCACGGCCGCAAGCGGCCGTGGTTCATCATTAAATGCTAGACTTAGAGATGACTGCAAGAGTATGCTACCTGCACGGCAGAGTCTGGCAAGCTACCCGTGTTGTATTTGATATGCCAAATACGAGTAACAATTATAGACCTCATTCCGAATGGATTGTGGCTAAGCAGATGCCCTTGGGCTCTATTAGCATGAGACAGGACATATGGAGATGTTACTGGGGCCCGCTCGAGCCAATCGATGAACAATGGGAAGACAGACTTGTAGCAGTATGGTGTCAGAACAAAAGTAAGGTTCAAATGCTGAATGAAGTTACACTACTAATTAACCTCACAGCTTTTATGAGTTCCCTGATTGTCCCTTCTTGTTTTTCTTAAATTTTACTGGAATACGTTAATTTCCCTTTTTAAAACAACACTCCTTTATTGAACTAGATTCAATTTCATGTATATATTTCAAAAGGCTCTTATAAATTTATTTACATAGTATAAGGCCTATCATTCTATGAAAATTCAAGCATCTTTTCAAGGATACTACTTTTTAGTTTAGAATTGGAAACTTTTATAAATTGCATTTTAAAGACTTAATATTCTATTGTATGTATATACCACAACTTATTTATCCACATGTGTTGTTAGGTATCTGTATGTTCTTATATTGACTAAAATAATCAAAGATGTGCATAAATGCTTTCAAATAACATTTTTTTCTGGAATTTTTGATGTGTGTGTGTCCAGGAATTTGAATTAAGTATATATTGACCAAAACAGAATTGATAGTCATGATTCATATGTAGTTTTAAATTGTTTTTTTATTATTTTATTTTGTCATTTTTTATTATAATACAATAAGATGCATTTACAAAGCTATTAATGATTGGGTTTCAGTCATACAATGTTGCACCCCATCACTCCACCAGTGCACATTTCCCATGAACAATGACCCCAGATTCCCTCCCCCAGTCTGCCTCTATAGCAGGCAGTCTTCCTCTTCTTTTTCTTTTCATTCTCTCTCTCTCTGATTCTCTCCCCTTTCTCTCTCTCTCTCTCTCTCTCTCTCTCCCCTCCCATATCTTACAGATAGTGTTTTTACCATATATGCATTTAGGGGTTATCATGTATATCCCTTTGGCTACATTTACTGCTCAGTTCTAGTCAGACATTAACATTTGCAACAATTAATAGAACACTAGTATATATTTATATTTCACAGACAAAAAATCATTCTATATTTGTCCTTTTCCTTCTGATTGATATCACTAAGTATAATAATCTCCATGTCCATCCTTCTGTAGGCAAATTTCATGTCTTTGTTTTTCCTGACAGCCGCATAGTATTCCAGTCTGTATATTTATTTTATTTTACTTTTTAAAATGTTTTTCTGCCACTTGTGGAAAATGGCATAAAATAAGTTTAGAAATTCCCAAATGGTGAATTATTTTAAATAACCAAAGAGAAGTTACTTGTCTCTTGTCTTCCCATTGATCTCAATTTGATCTAGTGAGTGCCAGTAACATCTCCATTTATTGGGAATGAGATCCATTATTGCTACTGTTTTGGCATATCAAATACATCACAGGTAGCTTGCCCTGCTCTTCCTCGGCTCTGGGTTCATCCCGGGGTCCAGTTTTTTTTTTTTTTTAATTTTTTTTTTTATTTTTACAATTACAAAGATATACAATTAAAAAGTTCATATTTGGGTTTTGGTCATACAGTGTTCCAGCACCCATCCCGCCACCAGTGCCCATCTCCCACCACCAACGTCCCAGGTTCCCTCCCCCTTCCCCCAGCCCTCCTCCATGGCAGGTTCTTTATTTCTTTCCAGTTCTCTCTCTTTCTCTTTTCCTTCCCTCCAGACTATGGATTACAGAACATACATTAAAGGGTTGTCATGTGTATCTTTCTGCCTGTATTTAATGCTCAGTTCTAGGTTGGCATTAGTACCCTCGACAATTGTTAGCACACTGTTCCATTTTCTGTCTTACCTAGCCTCTGACTCCCGCACGTTTGTGATAATTTCCACCTTTGACAAGACCTCCTGATATATGTTTCACTTGACCTTGGATATTGGTATAATAATATGTACATATATATTTATGTTACGCAGATAAATGCAGTCATTCTGTATCTGTCTCTCTCCTTCTGGCTAATTTCGCTCAACATAATCTTCTCCATGTCCATCCATTTATAGGCAAATTTTATAACTTCATTTTTCCTAACAGCTGCATAGTACTCCATTGTGTAGATGTACCAAAGCTTTTTATCCAGTCATCGATTTTCGGGCACTCTGGTTGCTTCCAGATTCTGGCTATTGTGAATAATGCTGCTATGAACATAAAAGTAGGGATGGTGTTTCCGCTGCGTATTTTTGGTTTCCCAGAGTAGATTCCAAGGAGTGGTATAGCTGGGTCAAGTGGGAGTTCAATTTCTAGTCTTTGGAGGAATGTCCATATTGTTTTCCAAAAAGGCTGTACCAGCCGGCATTCCCACCAACAATGGATGAGTGTCCCTTTTCCCCACATCCACGCCAGCACTTGTTGTTCTTGCTCTTTTGAATATGTGCCAGTCTCTGTGGTGTAAAGTGGCATCTCATTGTTGTTTTGATTTGCATCTCTCTGATGATTAGTGATGATGAGCATTTTTTCATATGTTTTTTGGCCATTTGAATTTCTTCCTTGTTGAAGTTTCTGTTCATTTCTTCTCCCCATTTTTTGATGGGGTTGTTTGTTTTCTTCTTGTAAAGTTCTACCAGTGCCTGATAGATCCTGGATATTAACCCCTTATCAGATGGGTATTGGGTGAATATTCTTTCCCATTCTGTGGACTGCTTTTGTATCTTAGTCACTGTTTCTTTTGAGGTGCAGAAGTTTTTTAGTTTCATGTAGTCCCATATGTTTCTCTTTTCTTCTAGTTGCTTTGTTAGTGATGTTTCACCTTTGAAGATGCCTTTAGCTTCAATGTCGTGGAGGGTTTTTCCTATATTTTCTTCAATGTTCTTTATGGATTCAAGTCTGATATTGAGATCTTTAATCCATTTTGATCTGATTTTTGTGCATGGTGTTAGACACAGGTCCAAATTCATTTTTTTACATGTTGCTGCCCAGTTTTCCCAACACCACTTGTTGAATTGGCTTTCCTTACTCCATTTTAGACTCCTTGCACCTTTATCAAAGATTAAATGATCATGTGTTTGAGGTTGGTTGGTGTCAGAATACTCAATTCTATTCCATAGGTCCACAGGTCTGTTTTTATTCCAATACCATGCTGTTTTAATTACTACTGCCTTGTAGTACAGTTTGAAGTTGGGAAAGGTGATGCCTCCCATCTTCTTTTTCCCGAGGATTGCTTTAGCTATCATCGGGGGTTCTATGCCGGACAATCAACCATCCAGGGCCCATGGGGAAGGGCCTTGGGTGTAGACAAGCCTGTCTCCTTTCTGCCACCTGCCAACGCAGCCGGGTACTGCAGGCCACACCTGCAACAGCTGGTGGAGCAAAGTAACTATACTACCTCCATTTAGTTATCTTTTAAAATACATCCATTCAATTATCTTTTAAAATATAAGAAATCAAAATAAATGAAGAATGAAAACAAGCAATGTATGGGCCAACTTTAATATTTGATTAGAATGTTAATGATCACATTTCCATAGAATGTTTAATTTCCTATAAATTTGTAAATTCATTAATACAAAAACTGTAGTCAGCTTTAAATAAATGCTTTACTCACCCAGTGACACCAGGTGACGTAGGTTTCCAGTGTCACATCCCAGTACAGGGTTTGCTGCTCATCACCCAGGTACTGATACTCTTCCCAGCTGAAGTCCACAGTGACACCTCAAATAATACCATTCCCTGTAGGGCACATTCCTCTTCAGTTAGCTCCATGAGGTCTGTGTCCCCAACCACAGAGAAGTAGTGGCATTATTTTATACTAATTTGCATAATTAGACTTAAGTATTTTAATTAGTATTAACAAGGACATTTACGTTTATGATTCCGTTTGGTGCTAATCAACTTAAACTTGGTGTAAATCAATTTTTGACCAACACTCTGGAAAGAGTTGGTTAAAACTTGCATGAAGTCAATTGTTATTTTCCATAAGTTTTAACATTTTTTTGTTTTTTTTTGGGGGGGGTCACACCCGGCAATGCTCAGGGGTTTCTCCTGGCTCTGCACTCAGAAATCACTCTTGGCGGTGCTCAGAGGCCCATATGGGATGCTGGGGATCGAACCCAGGCTGGCACCGGCCAGCCGCGTGCAAGGCAAACACCCTACCCGCTGGACTATCCCTCTGGCCCGAACATTTTAAAGAATCTATTGATGTACAATAAGCTAAGTATAAACACATACAGGACATTGTAAATCCTACACATGTCCATATATGTGTGTAAATCCTGCCCCTCGAGGTGTTGCAGTATGGCTGCAACGGCTGCATTGGCCGATGGCAAACAGAAGAGAGGCTTATCTACACCCAGGGCTCTCCCCTGTAGGCTGTGGATGGTTGAAGGTCTGGCATAGAAAAAGACTGGGGCCCTGGGATGAACCCAGAGCCATGGCAGAGCCTGGCATGCTACCCGTGGTGTATTCGATATGCCAAAAACAGTAACAATATTGTATCTCATTCCCAATGAAAGGAGACATTACTGATGCCCACTTAAGCAAATTGATGAATGGGAAGACAAGTGGCAAGCGATATGTGTAAATATGCATGTACACTAATATTTATATCAAAGTGACTTCATTAAAATGTTCTTTATACAGCTGTAAAACCGTAACGCCATAGGAAGAATTTGTTTTTATTTCCTCCTTGGTCATAGAAAATTTGCACCCAAACTGGGAAAAAGTTCCAAAACAACTGACTTGATACCTTGAAACTCTTACAATGCATGTAAAATAAAGGATAAATATTCAACATTTGGACTGGACATGTTAGATATTTCCTGTTGTCAACAAAGAAACACTTATACGTGACAATAGACTGCAACTATAAATTAATTTTGTTTGGTTAGCATGTTTTTGCTTTATATTCTATCACTGTATCCCTGTCTTCCCGTTCATTATTGATTTGCTCGAGCGGGCACCAGTAACATCTCCATATAACCTGTCTCATGCAAGTAGAGCCCAAGGGCACCTTCTTGCTCCAGGAACATAAAGAGCCTCAAACCATTCCATCAGGTCATGGGAATGAGGTCTATAATTGTTACTGGTATCTGGCATATCAAATACGACATGGGTAGCTTGCCAGGCTCTGCCATGAGGGCAGCATACTCTTGTAGTCATCTCGAAATCCAGCATTTATTGATGAACCGTGCGGCCGCTTGTGGCCACGCGAGCCGTGCTGTGATAGGCTGGTCTGCTGGGTGGAGTTCTAATGAGGGGGAAGTCCGGATGTGGAAAATGGAGGCCCTCATGGAGTGGGGGTTGTCTGGCTTGTTGTGAGGCTCTGCTGGGGTGGCGGGCCAGGGCTAGAACCTGCCATCCCTCCCGGACGCCTCATGAGCGGCTAGGCACAGGGAGAGCTAGTAGCTGCTCTGCCCCATGTCTGTCTTTATATTATTTCAATGTAATTAATTGTTTACTTTTTCTTTATATTCACTGTATCACTGTCTTCCCGTTCATCATCGATTTCCTCGGGGCAGGCCCCAGTAACATCTCCATATGTCCTGTCTCATGCTATAGTCCTTTTCTTTATATTATTTCAATGTAATTTAATTGTTTATTTTTTTCTTTCCCTCTCTCCCCTGTTCATCATCGATTTGTTAAAGCAGGCACCAGTAACATCTCCCTATGTCCTGTCTCATACTAGTAGAGCCCAAGGGCACTTGCTTGTTCCAGAAACATAAAAAGCTTCAAAACCATTTCCATTCAGGTCATGGGAATGAGGTCTATATTTGTTACTGGTATTTGGCATATCAAATACGACACGGTTAATTTGCAATGTTCTTAGTTCCAGACATACAATGACCCAACCCTCAAGTCACTATTAGAGTCAATTTCTCTACATAAATGTCACAAAGTTCCCACTGGCCCCACCCCCACCACCTTAGAAAAATTATTTTAAAATGTAATTATTAGGGCAAAAGCAATAGTACATAGGGTATGATGTTTGCCTCGCACTCAGCAAACCTGTGTTCAATCTTTGGCATCCCATATAGTCCTCTGAGCACCAGCAGGAGTAGAGTTCAGAGCAAGGACTATAGCTTTATACTCCCAAAACATTTAAGCCTCTTAATCAATGAGCTTATCTTAAAACTCATTTGCCTCCCCTTTCTCTGCATGCCCCTGCCACCAACACTATTCCTTGCGATTTTTATATTTTAAGCTGAAGAATTTAATTTTGAGGAGAAGAAAGGACACCAAGTAGCTGACATTACAACATATAATGTAACTTATGATGCTGGGTTGGGAAGTAATGATATATTAATATAAACAGAGTTCATATGTACTGTCAGAGGCCAGCTTAAGAGAACTTGTCATTTTGCTGTTATCAGCGTGGTACACCAAATGGAAACGCAATGCCCATAAGATCAACCTTCCTACAAAGTAGCTGAGAGAACTACAGCCTGATTGCTTACTCTTTGGAGAATAATAGTCCAAGACATCTGACTACCATCAAGCAAGTCGTTACCAGCCAGATAGAAACTGCCCACAGAAATGTTCTAGGCACTAATATTGAGAAAGGAAAATCCACAGCCTGGAGTGATCTGCTCCTTCCTCAATACCAGATTCTTCTCCCTGCCAGGCCCAGTTTATATGCTCTGTCATTAGCTGAAGTTGTAGCTTCAGTGTCTTCTAAGACATGTCCCAGAATCGGTTCCCTCGTCACCACCCATGTCTGCACAATGTTGACAGAGAAGACACTGCTGGTATTGATTATCCTGAACCTTGGTTTCTATTCAAGCTCGCAAGCTCCAAGAACTATTTTGCCAGACAAGGCCAATCTCTCTCCACACTCACTGCCCAGGCTCTCTCAAACTCAAAACACGGCAGGCTCTGAGCATTTGTTATGATTTACTCCTGAAAACCTCCCAGTCACAATAAATCTTTGCACACAATCTCCTAAGTCTCATGGTTTTGAGTCCGTGGTCACTGCCTTTTCAAACATGGTGCCACAACCAGGGGGAGTAGATTATGATTAGAAATTCCTTCTGCCTTTAAATATTATGAAATGCAAAGGTTACCCTGAATCACTTTCTCTTCTAAGAGTTGATATGCTTCCAAGTCAGCAGTTCTGTACAAGACAGTAACACTATAATGTTTATAGGTTTTTTCAAGTATTTCATGTGGTTTATAGTTGTTCTACATTAGTGATAATGCAATGAATATTAGTTTATTTCACCATTGAAATAGTACTGTCAATTAAAATATCACAATCACATCACAACTCCCGTGTCGTTACTCCTATTGTCTGTCTCATGCCAGTGGGGAGGGGCTGGGCTTGTGGACTAGAGCCTCAAACCATTTTTTTTGGTCGTGGGAATGGCCTTATTTAATTGTTTGGTTAAGAATATCAAATAAAAACTAGGCTCCAGGCTTCCGCCCGGGGGCAGACTCTTTAAACACCCCCAAATAAAGCATTTATTTATGGCCGCGTGCGGTGTCAAGGGTGTGATGGGCTGGTCTGCTGGGTGGAGTTCTGCGAGAGGGAGTCAAATGTGGAAATGGCGGGCCGTGGGGGGTGGGGGGGGTGGCTGGGTGTGTGGCTCTGGGGGGTGGGGGGGGGGTGGGCGAAAGCTGCTGCAGGGTGGGTGTCGGTGTCGGGCTGTGGGGTGGTCTGCTGGGTGGGGTGCTCGGGGGGGTGGTGTGGAGGGGGGGTGGCCGGGGGGGGGGGGGGGTGGGGCGTGGCGGGGCTGCTGTGAAGGCAAAAAAAAAGGGGGGAACACCCATTGTGCTGTTAAGCTTCCCAAATTTGTTCTGTGCCTTTGTGATAACATTAAAATATACACCCTTGTAAATGTCTTTTACTTACCTGATCATATTGTATTATACAGATTGTATAATTTCTTATACTTATCTGATATTTTATATCTTAGTATTATTAGACTACCATTCTCTCCTAACTCACCAGACAATTGATCTATCAGAATTCCAAACTAGCTCTCATTTATAATATGTTTGTTTTTACTTTTTATTGAAACTTCTCTACCTGGTTGCTTATGTTCATTATATTTTCATTTCATATTTCTTTAAACCATCATTATTTATTCTTCATAAACAGTCACATAATTATGTCATTTATTTAGATTTTGAACCAGGCTAAATTTTCAACAGTGGTAGACTAATCAGATTAATCATTGTATTGATAAAGCCTTAATATATAGCATTGGTGTAATATGCTTAAGCAATAGTAACACATTAATGCAAGAAGATAAAAATTTGAAAACTTGAATATGATGTGTATACTATCTTAGAAGTCACACTATTTTATTTTCAATGTTTTATATATATATATATTTTGCACTAAATATTAGTAAATACTGGTTTTTTCAATAGTGGAAACAGAGGCAATATATTCTATGCATATTTTCAATGAAAGTGTTGCTTTAAAAATTAGAGTAAAACTATAAATACTGTTTGAAAAATAAAGTATAATGAATCGAAGTAGAATTAGGTAAACAAACCACTGGTATCATAAGGCATTTCCTTCTCCAGCTGCTCTTCTGGCTCGTCATCCCATTCAGAGCAGTGAGAATCCATTAGAGCAGGTGGCTGCTCATTTTATTTTGATATGGAAGATTAACCTCAGAGCTATTTCTGCGTTTACTAGAAAACAGTGAGTCATGACAATTGTACAAACTATCTCTTCCAATATGCAGTCAAATTTTTTTTATATTAGCTCTTACTTGGAAGTGGAATGAGTGTTAGATGACATAAATTAGTTAAATTATCTATACTATTACTATTATTTTGGTTTTAATCATTTTGTCAGCTATTGTCTATGATAAAAAATAGAAGAGTATACATTGACTATGTCCTTGGATTAATGGTTTTATTTTCTAGTGTGTGAAAGTGTCATGTGAAAGTGCTCTGGCATGTGAATGTTATAATATATAAATTAACCAAATTATTTATTTATATCATTACTGTTATTTTGATTTTACACATCTGTCAGATATTTTTATGATGAAAAATAGAATAGTCATTTGCTGTGCCCTTGAATTATTAGTTTTGTTTTATAGTAAGAGAAAGTGGAATTATAACTAATGAACTTGTGTTGAGGCAAATCCAGAATTTATCTATAGCCCAAGACTGTGAAAAGCTTATCAGTTATTCTCACTAAAAATAATCTAAAATAGATCTTCCCACTTGTGAGTGTTTATTTCTGTTCTCAGTAATGACTCTGTTATATTCCCCCAGATTCCATTTCTTAATTAAATATTAACACATTCTAGGTCAATGTTAGTACTGAGTCTATTTTGACCTTGTATTTGAAATAGCCTTTTATTCTAGGGATAAAGCATGGAAGACAAATTTATAGTAAAAGGCAACTGACATTTTTTTACATTGTTTGATAGGTTCAAATAATTAATCTTTATAAATTTGGCTAGGACATTAATAATATCACACTGAAATTAGCATTTGTCTGTTCTCATCAAGATGATCATTTACTTCGATAGAACTATTTTTGGTGTTTTTAGATCTTGTAATGAGGAATCAATTGGTAATGATGAAAGGCAGATTGAAATTAAATAACGATAGAGCATTTAGGGAATTACTAGCAATAGATATTTGTCTTTGTAACAAAATAAACATCTGTTACACTGCCACAAATTCCCTATTGATACAAAAACAGAAACAGTATAAAAACAATGTTTTATTAAAGTCACTTGATTATTTAGCCTTTATAATATATATTATATTTAAAATTTACAATAACGCAATATAACATTTATTATGAAACACATTATGTTATAATACTTATATGATAATAGCCTTGACATACTATTAAAAACTAAAACCATGGTAATTCAATAAGTTTATTTTCATGTAAATAATTCAACTTATTTTGGAGTGGTAACTTTCAGTCACACCTGGCAGTGATGAAAGTACCCTTGCTTCTGTACTCAGGGAAAAGGTTAGAGTGCTTGGGGGATCATATGTGGTTCCGGGATTGAATTGTGGTTGTTCAAGCTAGGTAGGTAAACAGCTTAACCACCTACACTATTTCTTAGGTCCTAAAACATTCATCATTTCAATAATATAAATAATATTAAGTTTTGTTTGTCAGCTTAGCTTGAGGCTTCGTTGTTAGTCAAATGCTAGTCTAGGCATCACATATTTTCTAAATAAAATATAACATTTTTGAGTGTGCATGGAATTTATAGTATGTTGAAGTTCCTGAAAATCAAAGATTAATATTTCCTAACGAATCATTATTTTATCCAGAATCTGGAAGTAACCTGAATGCTCAATAACAGAAGACTAGCTAAAGAAACTATGGTACATCTAATACAATTGAATACTATACAACTGTCAGTAAATATGAAGTCATGAGATTTAACTACAAATGGATGGACATGGAGATTATCATGCTTAGTGAAATTGTTCAGAAGGTAAAGGACAGATAAAGAATGACTATATTCACAAGTGGGATATAAATATATACTAGTGTTCTATTAATTATGGGAAATAATAATGACACACTATAACTGAGCATTGAATGTACAAAAGGGATTTACATGATAATCCCTTACTGTCTGTAGGGCAAGCTACAATGTGTAAGAAGAGAAAGAGAGAGAGATAGAGAGAAATAGAGGGGCCAGAGCAATAGTCCAGAGGGTAGGGTGTTGCCTTGCACGTGGCCAGTCAGTGCTGGCCTGGGTTCAATTCCGGCATCCCATATGGTCCCCTGAGCACCACCATGAGTAATTCCTGAGTGCACAGCCAGGAGAAACCCCTGGGCATTGCTGGGTGTGACCCCAAAAATAAATAAGTAATAAAAAAGAAAGAGAGAGATATGGAGAGAGATAGAGAGAGAGAGAGAGAGAGAGAGAGAGGAAAAGTGCACACTGGGGGAGGGGGAGGAAATTTGGGGACATTATTGGTGGGAATAGGGCACTGGTGGAGGGAAGGGTGTTGGAACATTATAAGACTGAAATCCAATCACGTGTCACTTGTATCACTTGTATCACTAGTCTTCTGGTTGGTTGTTCATCAATTTGCTCTAGTGGGCACCAGTAACATCTCCATTAGTTGGGAATGAGTTTCATTATTGTTACTACTTTTGGCATATTGAATATGCCACGAGTAGCTTGCCAGGCTCTGCAGTGGCTTTGGGTTTATCCCAGAGGCCTCAGTCTTTTCTATGTCAGACCACCAACCATCCAGGGCCCACAGCATAGAGCCCTGTGTGAAGACAAGCTTGTCTCCTGTCTGCCACCTGCTGAAACAGCAGGGCACTATAGCCACACCTGAAACACCTTGAGGGCACTAATCCCGATCATGTACACCTTTTTAGTTGTATATCGCACAATGGCATAATATTTTTTAAAAATACAAATATTCTAAAAACACAAATAATACAGAAATATAAAACACATAAAAAAGAATCAATTTTTACTTAATGCTGACATATCTAAAAAAAACTAAAAAAAGTCTTTAAATTCAAGCATATAGGCTTCTTGTAAAGTTTTTTGAGATTATTTTAAGATTAACTGAATTTCCATTGATTTCCAGAAATGTGCTGGCTTGCTGTGCTTTTGGGTATTCCAAAATAAGAATAGTTTCCTGTAAAATTCATTGTCTAGATGACCAAAAAGATGTTACAAGAATAATAGTGTTTATGTTGCATGAGGTCAACCCCTGTCCCATACCATGTGCTGAACATGATCTGATGAACAGAACTAGGAGTGACTCCTGAAAGTAAAATCAGTAGTAGCAGCAACACCAAAACATATATCTGTTTGTTTCTGTCTCTGTAGAGAAATTGTTACTCTCTCAATCTCTATCTCTGACTCAGTCTCTTTTCTCTATATGCTTTGTTATTTTGTCTGTTTCTGTATCTTCTCTGTTGCTGACTGTCTCTCAGTGTCTCAGTGTCTCCCTCTCTAACCTTTGTTTCCCTGGAAAACATTAATAAACTCTAGATTGTGAGAGTTTTACTAGGGATATATATCTGTGTGCATAGATATATATGTGTTTTTATAGAAATATTTATATAGACTGTATTCCAAAACAACTATATGCACTGTTCTCTACCACTTTTTCAGGGTCTATACTCAATATGGTTATGTTAAAAATATTATCAACTTGGTAAATGTAGAATTATATTATCCATATTTTATATTTTCTTCCTCACTTAGCAGGTACACATCAATTAGAACATAACTTTATGCCATAATAAGAAAAAAATAACTAGTATGATAAAAATAAGCTGTATTTGTTCATCTACAGTTTTATTCTTGTCAACACATATTTATTTGGCATTTAATGTGTGAAATAGTATTAGCCACTTGGGAATCTTACATTTTGCATGACTAATCATGGCATTGGCCATATTTAAACTGGATCACATCATCATAATGATGCAGCCTGCCAGTATTTGACTGAAGATGGAAGAATTGGATGGTAATTTTAATTTTAACATTAGACAATTATTTGTATGGTAAGAAAGACTAAAAATAATGTTTCAGATATTCTGACACAGAAAAAAAACATTTTGAAACAAAGCTTAAACTTTTTGAAGGAAAATAACATATTTAGAAAGAAAATATGTCCTAGGGTTATTTAAAAGCAGTTACAGAAGACAGGTAAAGAGTAAATATAAAGTTCTTTGGAGTCTTTCTTAAGGATGTAGTTATAGCTTAAGCCAATAAATTGACAACAGAAAGCATGTAGAGATAAAAGAAGATAAAGGATCTAATATCATAGGAGAAAGGCCTAGAGAGAAAAACATTTTTCCAAAAGAAAATATTTGTTTTCTACAGCTGTATTGTAATCGGTTTCGTCTTTCTAAACTTATGCTCAAAATTTCCACATATATTTAAAAATATTTGTTTAGATAACAATAGGCAATATTAACTTTGAAAACAGTGGATAAATGGAAAATTAGATTTTCCATTAATTATGGAAAACTTTTTGGTTTCATCCATTTTATAATAAAAGGATATCTTACCACTAATATAAAGCAAGGGGATGAATATGTGACATATATTTTAAGTTGCATTCAATATTATACTATTTTGTTACTGGCATATGGTCCAATTGAGGATCACCAGGACAGGCCAAAAGCACAGGAAACTGTGTATTAACCCCTGAGCAAAATCAAATATGTACCAAACACTCACCCTTGACAAAGGGAAAAAAATCAGTCATTTTAAACAAGTATTTTATGAAAGATGATAGATAGATCGATAGATCGATCAATCAATAGATAGATAAATAGATAGATAGATACAGATAGAGAGATAGAGATAGATAGATAGATAGATAGATAGATAGATAGATAGATAGATAGATAGATAGATAGATAGATAGATAGATAGATAGATAGATAGATAGATAGATAGATAGATAGATAGAGAGAGAGAGAGAGAGATGTAACTATCTATTGATAGATATATAGGTAAACAAGATAGATTAGGTAAAAATCTAACAGTGCTTTTTTAATATGAATTAAATCAATTTTCCTTGGCAAGGGATCACTTGACATTCTGATGTTTGTCGATTTGCTGAGTGGGCACCAGTAATGTTTCGGTTTGACCCTATCATGTGCCAGTTGCACAATGGCATCTGGTTGCTTCAGGAACACGAAAAGCCTCAAATCGTTCGTTCAAGGTCTTGAAGAAGTCTGACCATCTTGTAGGTGGGTGGCCATGTGATCTTTTGACATCCCACGGAATCCAGTCGCTAATGGCTCTAGTACAGCGGTCATCTCCAAATTGCATTACATGTTCAGTCCATCTGGTTTTCCACACCTTGGCAGACAAGACAGCGTCTCTGACTCTGGAACGTCGATGAAGGTTGAACTCTGTATTCCTTCTCTCTTTTGAGTGAGGGTTTGATATTCCAAGCATAGTTCTTTAGATTCCTCTTTGGGAGTCCCGAATAGCATTCTCATCATGCTTTTGTAGCGCCCAGGTCTCTGAGGCATATAGATGGTGGAGTCGAAGAGATGTGCCCAGAACCGGAGGTTCTTTATTCCTTAGATGCTCTTGAAGGTGTTCTGTGCCGCTCTCTTCCTCCCTGCGCAGCTCGGGTTTTAGGTCATTCATCATGTTGTGAGGGGGTACTTAGAAATTATATAGGAATTTCTGGTATTTCTGGTAATTTTTGTACATGAGATTCTGTATCTAAGGATGTGTCTAATGGTCAGCAATAAAATGGACATTGAATAGTAGCTTAAAATATTGTATAAAATTCACATCTATATCATAGATAATATAAAGGAAACATACATTTTACATCGGGATTAATCAATAATTTTAGTTTCTTCTTTGGGTTACTTTGAACTGATAAAAATTAGAGATACTAAAATCTAAGGTCAACTCTTACAACATAGTCACTTTCAGAAAATAATTATTAAATTTAGTACCTTTAATATTTATTTGTGGAGAAAAATATTCATCAGTAAGGAACTGTATCAAAACGGCAAATTTTGCAACACTCAGATATCCATGATAACAACTTAATATATGGAAACCAAATATGAAAATGTCTTTTTGTTTTTTGTTTCGCATTCATCCTGGATGTCCGTATTAGCTTTTAGGTATCTCAGTTCTTCACTATTTTTTTCATACACGTTCATTGCTTTTCAGTTCCAGTGTTGGAGAATATCATGGAAGAAATCTATCTACTTCTATTTGGATGACTAAAGAACTACAGTAATTTACTGCTTTAGGAAGTAATGGCAATCCTGAAGCCATGCCTTCTTACTGGAAAACAAAAGCCACAAATCTTGGAGATCAATGAAACAATACTGTCACTCTGATAGTTGGTATTGTTGAGGGTCAGCAATTGTCCCCAAAAGGTACTTGAGGACCACTCGGGTCCCCAACACTTTTCAGGAAGCACCAGATGCCGGGGGTTCAGCAGGGTCCCTGACAGCCCTCACAATTCATTAAGGTCCTCATCCTGTCCAGGGCTGACAACTGATTCCCCCTCTCTTCCTGTAATCTCTCCTCTCAGGGACCCCTCCTCTTTACTTTTTATCTCTCTTAATTGACTTATCTCTTCTAGCAGACCTCTCTTGCTCTCAGGGCCTCTCTCTCTCTCTCTCTCTCTCTCTCTCTCTCTTTCTGTATCCCTCTTTTCAGGATTACTCTCTTCAGGGCTGCTCCAGGGTCTTTCTCTCATTCTTTCTTTCATTCTCTCTTTGTCTCTGTATCTCCTTTTCTTTTCTGTTATTCTGTCTCGTCTTTGTTTATCTTTCTCTTTCTCTCTTATCTGTTATTCTGTTTCATCTCTGTTTATCTTTCTCTTTCTCTCTGTTTCTTTATCTTGTCTGTGTCTTTCTCTGTTTCTCTGTCTCAGTCTTTTTTTCTTCAGGCTCTACTTTTCATATCCTTTCTCTTTTAGGACCTGGCTCAGATGCCCTGGCCTCTGAGCCTGGCACTTGCTCTCAGGTCCAGACAACAGGCACTGTGATATTCTGTCCTGGAGCCATGAATAGCACCCACACAGACTCAGAATCCTGGACTTCTTGTGTTTTTAGCAGTTTTCTTCACTGTCACCTATAAAACAAGACCCAAACTTGTGGTATTAACCATGTATGCCTAAATCACTACATTTAAGTTTTTATAAACAAAAATTATCTCAATGAATATTGGAAACTAAAATGACTGTGAATTTTTTAATTTATTACCACATGGAAAAAAGGAAGTCTTGCTTCTCTCTCTCCACACATATGTATATATAAAGAGAGACAAGTAAGTGTGTGTGTGCATGCATGTGTATTTATTTTTGAGTCACACGAGCTGTGTTCAGTGCTTACTCATGGCTCACTCAAGGGACCATATGTCAGGATTGAATTCATCTGGCCATGTGCAAGGCAAGCTCTCTGCCAACTGCACTATTGCTTCAGCCCCCTGTTTCTTAAAAAAGTCCTAAGTTTCTCTGAATATAAGAATATCATCACATACAAACCAAAGGATTGTAACTAGCATTGCAGGATAATTACTACCTGGCACTTGAAGTTCAGACATTTCTTTTTAAGACTGGGGAAAAATAAATCTCCACACAATCTATTTCTGTGTGACAGTTACCAAGTAACCAATGTGCGTCAGGTTTGTTACATTAGAAAAAAAAAACTGAAAAGAAGGCCTGTGATGTAGCTTAGTGGTAGAACACTTCCCTTTCATGTATGAATCTCTGGGTTTGATTACTTGTAGCATGTACTGGGCACTGGCACTGTCCACTGTGGCACTTCTCAACAAAAATCAAAACAATTTAGTAAAAGGACACATGAATATCAACTTAATATTGATATTCATGTTTGGCAACTTAATTTAATTGCCAAACTATATTAAACATGGAAGGGTACAATATCACAGAAAAATATATATAATTAGGTTTTGGTCAATTTTCCTAGAACTATTAACATTACTAAAATTGTATATTATTTTAATGAATTCAAAATAATATAGCAAACATTACTATAAATAGACTTCTATTAATTTATTTTCTAATAATAGTATTGCCTGGAGTGAGCAGATGCCCTTGAGCTACACTAGCTTTCTAGAGGACCTATGGAGATGTTACTGGTGCCTGCTCGAGCAAATTGATGAACAATGGGAAGACAAGTGACAAGTGATAGTATTGCCATTCCTTTAAGCTTTGTTGATGCAAGTAGTATAAACTAAATTTGTTATATTTCTGCTAAGAGGGCAGGCAGGGAAATGAGAGGGAAGTTTGGAACTTTGGTGGAGGGAAGTTGGCAATGGTAGTGAGATTGGTGTTGAACACTGCAGGTTAAAATTCGATTATGAACAACTTTGCAGATTGTGGTGTCCTAGTAGAAATTAAAAGAAACAAAGATAAACCAAGAAAGAAAATAAATCATGAGATTTTATTTACATATATTATGCAGAAGCTATACATGTCTCTGTTATCTAAGAACATACTTAGCTCATTAACATATCTATAACTCTTTTTAAAATCAGGATAATTAGGAAAAGGATAAAACTTCACATAGTAATAAAAACTAATTTAATTATTGTTTAACATGATAGTTAATAAATTATTTTAAAAGACTAAGAATATTTCTATTTTTTGATGTATGTGTATATGTATATTTACATATATTTTCATGTGTATATGTATAGTTTGTTTTGCATTGCTTTCTTTTTTTTCGGGCAATAACCAGCTTTTATCAGAGCTTATGTGAACTCGGGAATCATTCTTGAGGAGAATCAAGGGACCATATGGGGTACCTGGGATTGAACAGGGTAAACTGTTCAAGGCAAGTATCCTGTGACCTGTATGATCTATCTTACTCTTGTTTGAAATTTTTAAATATGATTACATTTTTGATTCTTATTTGCAACAGAATTTTTGGGTCTTCTCAAATAAACTTGATCAAAGGGGAAAGAAAGAAAGCAGTTTCTGTTTTTTTTTTTCTATCAGCATATTATATTCTTGGCATGCAAATTTAATTTATGGGAATAAATAATATCTTATTATTGTGTCTCGAGAATTTTAAGGTAAGAATAAGTAATCAATCCCATGTACATTAACAATGCTTTCTGATGGAATACATAATTGATGAAGTATGTAATTGATTAAGTGTGTTCTTTATTCTAATTTTGTCTATTTGTTTTAACTTTCTCACTGTTCTTAAATGTTTTGTTGTGCTTTGGTGGGGACATATCCAGCTCTACTAAGGGCTGACTATACTGGCACTGTGCTCAGTGACTACTCCTGGCTGGAGTAGGTATCCGTAGGTATCCGTAGTGTTGGGAAGCCATAAGCAGTACTGGGAAGAGAACCTGAGTCAGCCTGTGTAAGACAAATGCCATATCCAGTAAGTACTATACTTGAGACCACTCCCAATGCTCTTCATTTGTGTATTTTTAATTATATATTCTTATGTAAGTCAAGTTAAAGTCAGTGTATCTAATAATTTCAAATATAGTTTATAGTGTACCAATGATTATCTGAAGCTTAGAAATTAATTAGCATGGAGTTAATGCCTTGTTACTTTGAATCATTTTTTATTATAGTCACAATCTTTATTTTTCTTTTTAAAACACCATGATCTACACATGTCTTCACAGTACAGTTGTCACAAGTGTTCAGTGTTCAACACCAGCCCACCACCAGTGTGCCCAACCACCACCAAAGGCCACCGCCACCCAACTACTCCCTATCCCCATGCCATGTCTCCTAGCCAGCCACAAACACATTGATTGTTGCAACATATATATGGGAAATGGCAAATTTCCCTGACAAATGACCCTAAACTGGTCATTCTCTATGGAGGTACTGATCAGCCCTGGAGCATGGTTGTTTGTAAATGGTGTCTGTGAAGCTCGTAGTCACACCCTCTGGGTCATTGGAGGTGAGGGGGAGAGGAGGGTCCCCCATCCCCAGTCCTAGCCTGGATGGCTCACCCTCAGTAACAGCGTGTTTGATGGCATATATATATAGGTTTACATTCTTAATATAAACCTATATAGTATTTATTTGATGGTTAACTAAAGGCTTCAGAGTTAAAATAAATATTTATATGGGAAAGAGTAAAATAACTTGAGCGTCAGTGTTTTTTATTTTGCTTTTCTATTAAAAAATTTAGACCAATTTTATGTCTAACTAGGACACATTTACTTATTGTCGTCCATGAAAAATGGAATATTTTAAAATACTACAATTAAGATTTAATTTATTTAAAAAATTTTTGGGTCTAATAATAACTTTCAATCTGCTAATATGATCAAGTTCAACCCAAAATAATTAAAAGGAGTTTTATTTGATTCTTTATAAAAACATTTTTATTTATACAAAGGGAGAATAATACTTAAACAGAGTAAACAGTAAAAATGCCAAAATAAATGCCAGTTACATAGTGGTTTAATAAAACAAGTTTTATAAATGGGAATAACCTGATGTCAAAATTTAGACAACAAGCAATATTAATGATAGGAATTCAAAATGGCAAATGCTCCAAAATTATACAGTTAAATTAATAACAAAAGAAAATCTCAGGGGAAAAAGAAAATTAAATTGTTAAAGAAAGAACATTAAAAATTAATGATTATTTAATTCATTTGTAATCAAATTAAGTGACCAATTTTCGTGTCATAATCAGCAGACTTTGTGAAGAAGAAATCAGCCTAAAATTTAATTCAAATATCAAATCATAGGTATCAATCATTTAAATTTGCATAAGCTTCAAGAATTGCTTTGATTGAATCATCTGAAAATTCTGGAAAATTATTAAAATGATTCTAAGCAAAATTGTATCTTGTAACCCCCAGCTGATTGGACACTTACACAGATGGTGATGACAGATCTAGAATTAGCCTGAATGAGTAATATTCCCCAGAGGTCAGACCTGGTTTCATTTTTTAAAAATATCTTTTGATGACCTGGTTCAAAGAGTTCTCAGTATGATATTTTTTGCATGAAAATATATGTATTACTGTGGTAGTGTATTAGGAAAAATATAATTTAAAAACTTAAACTTATATAATCATACCATATATATTTTCAAAGCATTGTCATTACTCAAATAAATAATTTAATATAGAAAAGTAAAAATTTCTCAAATGATAAAAATGTCATGAATATATAACTAATGAGAAACTTCCAAATTCACACCTGCATAGTTTGATTTAAGTGAGCAAATTGAATTTGCGCTGAAAATTGTCTTCTAAGTTAATTGAACCAAAGTTAAGAAAAGCCTCAGGCAATATAGGAAGTACTGTATTTTTATCAGCCAACATCCTGGCATGCTGCATATTTGCTAGTTATGATGTGTTTATAAAGACAACAGAAAGATTTTTTTTCCTCAAATGATCAAATTATATCCTCTTCAAATATACATCACTTACAACTTATAATTATTTATATAACAAATCTAGATGACTATGTCTAAGGTAAGCCTAGTGACTATTTTAAATTAAGCCTTGAGATTAAACTCTGTAAGTGAAAGGTAACAAAATACCAGGAATTTTAATATTGCATCTCATCATTGGTGTTCTAAAATTGCTTCAAAATGGAGGCTGTAAATAATAATCTTATATTCTATTTTTATCAATGCCAAAATTACTTTTATTATAAAATTATTTTTATACTTCATAATGGATTGGATGTAAAGGAAACAGTTTTGATAAACCTGGATGCTTATACTTGGAATTTAAAGTATTGGAACTAATGAGTGAAAATAGACTCTTGGCAGAGTCGAGGTTTTTAAGTAAAAGTGACACATGCAGAAAAACCACATATAACAGTTTATTTCTTTGTTGTTAGAGGTATTCTAAATTCCTTAAAACATGTTTCCCACTTTTAATGTCAAATGAATAATAAATAGTATAGCATCTCTCTCAATATGTTCTTTATATGTATATGCAGATATAAGTTTATTTATTAAATGTAGAAAACATGTCTTCTGTCTTTGATCTTATCTTGCAAAGCAATTTCAATTGAAAAGTAAGGAAGCACACAAACACTTCCCATTAAAGCCACTGTACTAAGTTAAATTCTATACTTACTTTATTTTTCATGTTTTTAAAGACACTTTTATGCTAAAAAGTGATAGAGTTCTTTTCACCAATATATTATTTGTCATAACTTAATAAAGATAATGGTATCTTGCACTAATCGTTCTGAATAAATTATAAAGTTTAATAATTCATTAATAGAGGAACAATCTGAGTCATGAGAAAACTGTACTATTGCATATTTTATATATAAAATAATTAATGTGATATATTGAATATTTCCTAATATTTCTTTCTTGAAACATATATTTTATTTAGTGAAGCAAGCTTTAAAAAGAGTGAATATATTCACATTTAATTTTATTTATTTAATTTTTTAAGTATTTTATTATACCACCGTGAGATATACAAATAAAAAAGATACACAATTAAAAAGTTCATGTTTGGGTTTTGCTCATACAGTGTTCCAGCACCCGTCCCTCCAGCAGTGCCCATCTCCCACCACTTATTCAAGTTATAATGGTAATGTTCAGGGCTTACACCTAGATTAGGGCTGAGGGGACCATATGTGATTCCAATTATCTAACTGGGATTGAGTATATGCAAGGCATGTGCCTCGTTCCCTACACTATTTGTCTCATGTTTCTATTTTTAACGTTTAGCACAATCTTAATTAATTTTTGTTAGAATGAGAGATCTTTCCTTTTCTTTAGAGCATTGTTATATTAATAATAAATTTCATGTAGGAGAACAAATATTACCAACAATAAATAAATGCAATTTGAGATATTGTCATTTGCATAAATTATTTTGTTTTGGAAGTTAATGCAGACATAAAAGATTGCAAAGTTTAATTTCTAAACAATTACCTTTGTGGATAATGCTTTGGTCAACATAACAATCCTAATAAAATAGTTTGTTTTGGTTTTAAACAGTACTCATTGCATTATTTAACTCTTGTCAATTGAACATTTCTATAAATAATTATTAAAACTAATGTGGAGTTTGTAATATATGATATCACTTTAAATGGTTAAATTCAAGTTGACTGTAATAAATATTGCAGAAATTGAAAGTTTTGTGCATCAAAAAATAAAAGTTCCATAGACTTAAATACTTTAAAT
Source organism: Cryptotis parvus (assembly GCA_021461705.1). Lineage (NCBI taxonomy): Eukaryota > Metazoa > Chordata > Mammalia > Eulipotyphla > Soricidae > Cryptotis > Cryptotis parvus. The sequence continues at coordinate 159,553 of JAJIBD010038037.1, read as the reverse complement.
TCTTCTGCTGACAAGAATATCGAATACTTCTATGTCTAAATTTAGAAATGAATAATTAAATTTATAAAAAACAATCATCTGAAACAATATTCTGAGAGTTTAAATGCAACCAATGTCATTCTAATCAGTTCAAAATCAAACCTTAAACTAGTTCACAATTTTTTTGTGTTTTAATAAATATCTTGGAAATATATAGATTAAATTAAACTTAAATAATTGTCAGTAATCAAAGTTTTCTATATTTCCCACTCCACATATATACATTTTATGTGTGCAACTAATAATTTATTTGTGAAAATTATAAAATAAATCTTTTTTCCATAGTGAGATAAAATATCATGCTTACTTTGTCCTATATATCTTATTCAAAGTAATATTAGTAAATGAGAGGGGCAGGATTCTATTCAGATTGGCTTGAAGGTGAAGTTTCTCAGTGCAAAGTACCTCACAAAAGTCAGTAAAGAAAAACCAAAATAGATTTAATCGTCCATAATACATATTAACTTAGACAGAAACTAAACCATTAGATAAATATCATGGAGCACTATTCAAAAATATCTTGGTGTCAGAGGATGATGGGTTCCCCAACAAAATCTGGGAGCAGGGTCAGGGATTCCCTTCTACCCCGGGAGATCGAGGCCTACAGACAGAGAAAGACACACGGAGTTCAGCAAAGTTTCAAAAGGCTTTACTCACAATTGTTCTGGTATACAATTTAACAATAGGAAAACCCAGACTTAGGTTCCTGCCGGGCCCTGGCCAGTGTAGGTTTAGAACCCTAGCTCAAGGGGTCAGAACGATAGCACAGCAGGTAGGGTGTTTGCCTTGCACGGACCGACCCACGTTCGATCCCTGGCATCCAATATGGTCCCTTAGCACCACCAGGAGTAATTCCTGAGCAAAGAGCCAGGAAGTAACCACCCTCCCCTCCCCAAAAAAAAAGAATCCTAGCTAAAGATGGCCACTATTACGTGCTAAGTCCCAACAGGGAATAGAAGGGAGAGCAGAGGCAAAGAGCGAAGAGGAAGAGAGGAGAACAGGTGCAGAAGAGAGCAGGCTACAGCTTTTATATCTTTTCAGCCCTGACCAGCCCACATAAACAGATAGCAGTTAGGGTCAATTCTCTCAGGTATGCCTTTTCCAGAGCCTCACCTAGTTCTATGGAAATGTTAATATTGCACCAGCCAAAGTCTATCCTTGCAGTTTCCCTGAAGGCCCTGTGCAGAGTGGGGAAGGACATGTTCTGTACCAATGGACATTCTACATCCAGGTATTTATTTCTCCAAGTCTTCACAAGATTTTTGTCTTTGCTTCATAGTTGTTTTGACTATTAGTTTTGAGACTTATTACAGAGCCATGCTGCTTGCTTGGAGGCAAACATATTTCTCTCTGGTCTAATTATAACTATATTATTCTTAGAGATCCAATGTAGCCAGATAAAATTACTGGTAAGATCTGTCTAGTCCCACGATTGTTGCAGGACTCCTCTACGAGCCTCTGCATCTGCCCTGGCTTGTCTCCTGCAGGTCACTTCATAGATAGGGCGGTAGTCTAAATGTGGCAGTTTATCTGACCATGCATTCTATACTGGCTGGTATAAATATTCTCTGGTGCTACCACAATCATCGTGGGACTAGCAAGATCTTACCAGCATATTTGCCTGGACACGTTGGATCTCTAAGTAATTAGACCAGAGAGAAATGCTGTTTGCCTCCAAGCAAGCAAGCATGGCTACCTGATAACACAAAGGAAACTAAAATACAAAACTACCATGAAGTAGACAAAACTCTTGTGAAGGCTTGGAGAAATATTTAACTGGCATTAGTATTAGTCTTTGGTACAGAGACATGCCATCTCAGAAACCCCTTCTCTACCCTGTAAAGGCATTTTCAGGCAGATCTTGGCTCAAAACATTAGCATATAATAGGGCCTAGGTGAGGCACTGGGAGAAATCACCTAAGGGCATTTGACCCTTCCTGATTCCCAAAATAGTGGAGGTCTGAGTTTTAGGGTATAAAACCAGCCTGCTTCCTCTCTTGCTCTCTCTTTTTGGGCTCTCTTTTGGGACAGAAATTCCCAAAAGAGAATTCATCCATTCCCCGCCGGCTCGGAGGTAGGAGGGAACTTGTTTCCCGGTACTGTAGGGGACCCCGACGGCGTCCCCTACATAAGATGATTGTGATAGTATGAGAGAAAATATTTATACCAGCTAACATAGAATGCATAGTAAGATATATTGACACATAGTCACATATCTAAACTGTTTTCTGCCCTCATCTACAACGTGGCCTGCAGAAGGTAACTTCAGGTAAGATGCAGAGGCTCTGGGCAGCAGTGTACTGCAGCATCTTGGAGGAAATGGATACTCTTAGATATTAGTTAGATATTCAGTAAGAAGTATTTGAGAAGATATTAAACAAGAAATGTTTCTGGAATTATACAATAGAAACTCTTAGATATTTCTCTTATATGTTCAGTAAAATATTTAGCAATCAATACACTGTTCCTGTTTCCTAATTGTACAAATGGTCACTGACTGCTATATTTTCATTTAAATAAACATTTTTTGCTTGTGATTTTATCTCATCACCTTAATAAATTCTTTACAAAAATCATTCATATTTCCTCTCTGGGAAGTCTATGCTCACAATCTTAGCCTAGATTTAATCACATTGTGTTTTGCATTTTAATAAATGATTATTTTATTTTTTAGTTTTTACTTCAGTTTCAACAACATTGTTATAATTGTGCTAATTTTAATAGTTTCTCTGGACAAGATTACTGAATCTTTGCCACCAATAAAGTGTTCCAGAACTTGCACCTCTTTCTTTTTTTCATTACCTGCCTATATCTTCTCAACTCCCCAAACTGTACTTTTAGCTTTGCAATCAAAACTCAAGAATTTGACATCATTCAAAATTTCCTCTCCTGTTGTTTTTTCACCTGTCTACCACAAATAATGAGGTCTACCAGTATTTTTCTTCAACCAGTATTTTTCTTCCACTGGTTCTTTTATCAAAGTACCCTACATTTTGGCAAAACAAAATTTCATAGTTTCTTATAATTGAATGGCATTCCATTTTGTATATATGAAATACATGACTCCCTTATATGCTAATCTGTTTTTGAACCCCTGAGTACTGTGTATGTCCTAGTCATTGTATTTAGTGTTCCAATGACATAGGTATGCACATAAGTTTTTGAATTAAAATTTTCTGCTCAGTTTTAGAAATAGATGACAAGGCATAAATTTTATGGATCACGTAGAAACTATCATTATTTTGGTGAGAAAGCTCTATACTTTTTACAGAAGCCAAACTGTATGGCATGTACCAACACAAATGTGACTTTTCCATTACACTCCCTACTAACACTGTTTCCAGTCTTGTTGATATAAGTGATTCTCACTGGTGTATAATGATAACAAAACTTTGACTGCATTTTTTGATAATGAATTATAATAAACAGTTCTTCATGTCCCTGGTGGATGACTGTCATCTTCTCTTCAGGAAAAATGAATGTTTATATCTTCTCCTTATTATTTGAGGGGTTTATTGACTTTTCTGTTTCTGAAGTTTGTGTGTTTTTTTATTTATTTAGTGTATTTAATCCTATGAAAAGGGCACAGATTATTTTCTATCATTCAGTCCAGTGCTTTACAAATTTAGCCCAGAGTTATATTTGCCACATATATTTTTATTTTGCCATACATATATTTATTTTACTTTATTTTTTACTGATAGTTACACTCATTTATTTATTTTCATCTTTGCCAATGAAGTAAAATAACTGAAGACACCTCTGAAATTAATATCTTTAAAATTGGTTCCTGCTTTCTCAATGTATTTAATGAAGGGCAGTCTAGATAGAAAGATCAGCACTTTGATTAAAAAAAAAACTCTAGGAATACTTAAAATATCAATGTGACAATGCAGAGCAGAACCAAAAATTGAAAGTCAAATTTTAATCACAAAAGCATAAATTAAAGACAGAACTAAGATTAAATTAGCAATAAAACATCATTAAGAATAGCTCAGCATTTTCCCTTCATAAATGTGACTTCATATTGCCTTATGTCTGACCTCTGAACTGTTTTAAGTTATCATAATTTTTATTAAGGTTAATGTTACTCTTATAAAAATATTTTTAATGTTTTTAAAAATTACCACAGTTAGCCTTGAGATACAATAAGAGGCTTAGGCTTTGCATGAGACTCAGCCCACTTGATCCCTAGCACTGCATTTGAACTCTTGGTCTCCACTAGGAGTGATCCATGAACACAAAGTCACAAGTATGAAGCAGCGCTGGGCATAATTTCAACAAACTTTTCAAAAAAGTAAGCCATATTGCTAATTAAAATGTAGGTTCTGTGTCTTATTTTAAAGCAATGTTAATGGGGATTTTTTGAGGACACCAGTTATCTGTAAGTTAGTTGAAAACATGTTTTTTAATTTAAATTAAAACACTGTTGTCCACAAGTTGTTCATAATATAGTTGCTTCAGGCATCCAAACCAGTCCCACCACAGTGAAATCTTCCCTCCACCACTGTTCTCAGTTTCCCATACAATCCCCCAAGTCTGTCCCCTAATCAGACACAAAATTTATTTTATATTGCTTGTTACAACAAAATGGAAAGCAGAATTGTCAAAAAAAAATACAGTAAAAGAACGTTTGTGAAAATTGTTATTCCTCACAATGGGGTTATTAAAGTCACTGTCTGAAGATATACTGAAATGTTTGTTGCTAGTTGAACCTATTTGACATTTTCCTTACCCTTAGAGGTCTTGTTTCTATGATTCTTTCACATACAACTTGATGTGCTGCTACTGAGATATCAGTATTGGGCAATTTGGAGGTGTGTGCTTCAGGAGATTTAGGAGTATAGAACTGGGGCAATTCTCAGTCCATTCATTCCTGTGAGGGCCCCAACTTTTGATTCTGAAGACCTCGGTACTTGTGGGTTTCATCAGCTTAGCTTGTTATCTCTTATGAGATTAGTCAAGAAGCTGTGAGCCTGTCATTTATATGTCAGTGGCCATTGGATGAGGGTCTCCAAGGTGTTCTTGTTTATAAACTTCATAGAATTCAAACCAACTAGGTTAAATAATTGAACTATGTAAATTACAGCTGTGAATGTGTTGTTAAATTGTTTTTCTAATTTAACTAATGCTAATGACTGTTCTCATCAGTTTCTCATTTTCTGAAATTAATTGATAAATATGTCACTTAGCTGGAGTGACAGTATAGAGGAAAAGGTGATTGCCTTGCATTTAGACAACCTGGATTTGATTCTTGGCACACATATGGTCCTCCAAGCCTACTAGGAGTAAACCCTGATGCACAGACTAAGAAGTAAGCCCTATAAACTGTCAGGTGTGTCCACAAAACCTAAAAAATGTAGTACAAAAATAGTTAGATATTTTATTTAAGCTCATTAAATATTTTGTTAAAATACTATAATGATTACTTTTGTTAGAAAACTATAATTTGAATAAAATAGATAATTTATAACAAATCAATGTTTAAACTTTAAATTTGAAAACTTACAATTAAAATATAATTGAAACATAGCCTCAATCAGACAAGTATTATACATTAGTGTAGCCTTCATAAATGTAATTAAACAACTTTTTTTTTTCTGGGTCGCGGCGCCAGCCCCTTTAAAAACTTTTAATTAATATAAGATACAACAAAACTATCTATTTATTTATTTTTTATTTTTTGGCTCTTTGGGTCACACTCAGCGATGCTCAAGGGTTACTTCTGGCTTTGCACTCAGGAATTACTCCTAGAAGAGCTCTGGGGGCTGTATGAGATGCCAGGGATTGAACCCAGGTGGACTTGTTCAAGGCAAATGCCCTCCCGCTGTGCTATCCTCTGCACCACAGAACTATTTCTATGAGTTAAAACATTTTAAGACAATATGAAATATTTTGAAAAAGTGATACAAATTTGAAAAACTATTGATGGACAGAAAGAAAATTAAAGCAAGAATCATCTATATATATATGAAAAATTTCCAGTATGGTGAATATTTGTAATTTAGTTTATAATTTAGTAGGCAAAATATTAAAATTTTTAATAACACATTCCCTATTTATGACAATATAAAACATTGTCTTTACTATTACTATATCAATTATAATTATTTAGCCATTATACTTCTATAAATATATGATACTACAAAAATTATTGCTTATGTATACTGACGTGAGCTTTTTGTATTTGCTCTAATATTTTGTTCTTTGAAATTGTATAAGAAATTCTTCTATTTTAGTTCTCATTCATATACTCTTTCTGGAAATCTCCATTCCTGAGCTACTTCTTGAACTAGAAATGTTTTTCTTCAAATCAGATTTTACCAAGAAATCTGTTTAACAGAATTTCCACATACCCAATTAACTACTGGATGATTCTGGGATGCCCATAATCAGACAAGTAGACTAAACAAAGCAAAAATAAATACCATTTGACTGAAACTTTTCCTGTCTCAGTGAATGTCATAGCCTTAGCATTAAATTAATAAATCTATCATCACACTTACACTTTATTTCATCCATGTCATAGCTTCTACCAAAATTAGATTCATTCTAATTCCCAAATTATTCATCCAATTTTATGATTTTCTCTATTTCTACAACTTATTGAAATTATTATTTCATCCAGATTACCACACCTATTCTTTTTTTTTAATTTTTTATTATACCACCGTGAAACATACAATTACAAAGGTGTTCATAATTGGTTCTTGGTAATACAGTATTCCAGCACCCATCCCTCCACCAGTGCCCCATTTCCACCACCAATGTACCCCCCCCCCCCCGCCCCCAGGCCGCCTTAATAGCAGGTACCCCAGTTTCCTCTCTTTCTCTATCTCTCTGTCTCTGCATCTCTCCTATTTGTTCAACATTTCCACATTTTAATTCTTCATTTCTATGAAGAATTTAATAATGCAAATTTTAGGTAAGTCATTTTCCTGCTTAAAACTTGTTATTACGATTAATTATACTGAATAAACCATAGGCCATTCATCATAATAAAATCCCTGTTATTAATTGTTCACTGTTGAATGTGTAGTCTGTGAAAAACAGTGAGACCATTTCTCAAATTATTAAAAAAATAATGCACATAACCCAGACATCTCACTCAATGACAGTTATTGCAAGAATGCAAGGCATTAATTTAAAAATATACACAAACATTACAATGTGATACCCAATTACCAAATATTAGAAAAAACATTCTGATGACAAATAGATAAAGAAATTATGTTAGCTACACACAATGTAGTATAACTCAGCTGTTACAAAAAAAACTTGACTTTTGTTGCAATTGATGTGGAATTAAAAGGTATTATGTGGAGCTAAATAGAGAAAGAAGCTCAATTTCCATATGATCTCACATGTAAATCATTATACAGAAACATGATACCTATAAATGTATATATTGCAAACCACAATGTGTAAGAGAAGGAAGAGATAGAGATAAAGAGCCTACCATAAAAGCAGGCTGGGGAGGGGGGAGGTAATTGAGGACATTGGCGGTAGGAAATGGGCATCAGTGGAAGAATGGGTGCTGGAACACTATGAATAATAATCAAACATGTACATCTTTGTAATTGTATATCTCATGGTGGTATAATAAAACATTATATTAAAAAATTTAACTTTACCCCAAAATGTGTTAGTAAATATTTAATATATTGGCTTTCTTATTAAAAAAAAGAAAGTGTATTAACACTGGATAATAAAAAATCTAGCATTAGACAACACAGATTAAGTTACCAGGTGAAGGAGGGATAAGGAAGATTAGAAAGGGCATAATGATAGTGGTGCAGAGTCTTTGGCATTTTGGTAGCAGTGAGAATGCAGTGAAATTCTACACCATAAGTTTATAAGCTCAAACATTGATTTTTATAGCCTTAATATATCAATAATGTAATAATTTCAAAGGAAATAAAATACCAATTTCTTTTTTCCTTATCAGCTATAACTGAGTATATGATTAATGTAGGAAAAGAGTAAGAGTGTAGTATGATTTGGACTGTGATGAGAAGGATATTTTAGTTAGAAATGTTCATGTTTCTTTGTATGTGTGTCTGTGTGTGTATAGATATGTATATATATATAGAGAGAGAAATAAAGATATATATATATATATATATATATATATATATATACACACACATATACATATGGAGGGATGGCAGGTTCTAGCCCTGGCCTTCCATCCCAGCAGAGCCTCACAACAAGCCAGACGACCCCCCCACTCCATGAGGACCTCCATTTTCCACATCTGGACTTCCCCCTCGCCCGTCTCTCATGGCTACAAGTGGTCTCATGGTTCAACAATAAATGCTGGATTTTAAGATGACTACGAGAGTATGCTACCCACACTGCAGAGCCTGGCAAGCTACCCTTGTCGTATTTGATATGACAAAAAGCAGTAACAATTATAGACCTCATTCCCATGACCTGATGGAATGGTTTGAGGCTCTTTATGTTCCTGGAGCAAGCAGGTGCCCTTGGGCTCTACTTGCATGAGACAGGACATATGAAGATCTTACTGGTGCCCACTCGAGCCAATCAATGAGGAAAGGGAAGACAGTGATACAGTGGTACATATATATTATTCCTAATGGGTTTTTTGGCATATCAAATACACCATGGGTAGCTTGCCAGGCTCTGCCATGGCTCTGTGTTCATTCAGAGGGCCCAGTCTTTTTCTGTGTCATAAAATCAACCATCCAGGGCCCACAGGTCAGAGCCCTGGGTGTAGACAAGCCTGTCTCCTATCTACAACATGTCCATGCAACTGGACTTTGAAGCCACACCTGCAACACGTGAGGAGCAAATTAACTATACTACCTCCATTTAAATATCTTTTAAAATACTTCCATTCAATTATCTTTTAAAATATAAGAAATAAAAATAAGTGAAGAATGAAAACAAGTAATGAATGAGCCAACTTGAACATTTGATTAGAATGTGAATGTGATCACATGTTTCCATACAATGTTTAATTTCCTATAAAGTTGTAAATTGACTAATAAGAAAACTAGTTGTCTTTAAATAAACACTTCACTCATATATGTATATATAAAAATATATATACATGTATATATATTTATATGTTTATATATATTCTTACAAGTGTCGGTATGGTTAATTGAGTTAATGACAAATTGAAGATTTTCAAAACAATTTGACTGTATATTTGCTCTGTGAATTCAGCATGACTGATAGCAGATATTACTAAACTAGCTAAATACATAGCTATGTTATGCATTATTATTTATCATGTAATAATAAATTACATAATAATTTATTATTATAAATTATTATTTATAATTTATTTAAATTTAAATATTTAAATTGTTGTTAAGTATTTTATTATACCACCGTGAGATATACAAATAAAAAGATATACAATTAAAAAGTTCATGTTTGGGTTTTGGTCATACAGTGTTTCAGCACCCGTCCCTCCACCAGTGCCCATCTCCTACCACCAACATCCCCGGTTCCCTCCCCCTTCCTCAGCCCTGCTCCATGGCAGGTTCTTTATTTCTTTCCCTTTCTCTCTCTTTCTCTTTTCCTTCCCTTCCAGACTATGGATTACAGAACATACATTAAAAGGTTGTCATGTGTATCCTTTTGCCTCTATTTAATGCTCAGTTGTAGGTTGGCATTAGTACCCTCGACTATTATTTTTTATTGTTTTTTTAGATAATTGTTTTCTCTCCTTCAATATGAATATTTGCTTCCTCTTGCTAAATTGACCAAGGTCAACAAATGTGTTACCAATGATCTAATAAGTGCAGGAAAATCATTACTTTATTGAAAACTTATCATTAAAAAGCAAAGAGAAAATGAATATCCTGACCCATTCTCCAGACTTGTTAAATCATCTATGCTTGAAATATAATACATACCTGGTTCATGTTGGAGGACAGGTCTAGCTATTCTGGGAGTTTTGTTGTTTTGCCCACTCCCAGCTTAATCTACTTAAGTCAAGGTTCATTCTAATGATACTTATCTTCTATGTAACACTGCTAGAGGGTGTTGCAGTTACAGAAGTCACCTTGATTGAATAACTTCTGACGTATACATCTACTAAGACTTCTATGTTTTCTAGATTGGGCACAGCTCCTCTTTATACCCACTGCACCCAGCGTGGGACAGTTAGAAGTTACCAGGAGACTACCACCCTGACTACGTTGAGACTATAGGAAAACTATAGGAAGGATCATACTAGTTTGCTCTAAGCAGGCGAGTGTGACCCTTTCAGTACATGAGAACAAGATACTCAGAATCACCCTGGTGCAGAAAATAATAAGAAGGACCTTGTGGGTACCATCTAGATTACATGAAGCTCATGAAGTTAAGATGTATTACTTTATATCAGCCCTCTCTCTCTCCAGTGTTTTACATAAGAGATAATCTTGGTAGAAAGGATTAGACCTTGGCATAGCCCTTTTTTATACCTGCAATAGGGTGTGGCACTACACTCTGTTTAGAGTTCTTTGTTGACATGACCCTCCTGATTGGATTACTTTGGTGTATATAAGGGGCTGGTGGTGGTGTTTAAAAGAGTTTACCTCCCGCTAGGCAAGCCTGGCAAGTTTCTCTTGTTGTATTTGATATGCCAAATTCCAGTAACAATTACATTAGGTCATTCCCATGACCTAATATAATGGTTTGAGGCTCTTTATGTTCCTGTAGCAAGCCGATGCCCCTGGCTCTACTGGCATGAGACAGAACATATGGAGATATTACTGGTGCCCGCTCTAGCAAATAGATGATCAACGGGAAGATCGTGATAATGATCGTGATCGTGATATAAGTGGCTGACTTGAGGCCCCTTCACTTTTGTTTTTTGGGCCTTTTAGCTTTCAGCTTTTGGCTCCTGTGGCTTTTGGCTCATTGGCCTTTTGCTTTTGGCTTTTGGCTTTTTGCTCTTTGGCCTTTTGCTCCATCTTCTGGGTAGGACTCAGCTCGGTGAGATCCTCTCTCTTTGGTGGGAGACTTAGGCTCTTTTGTATGGTCTAAGTTCGGACCAGAGCTAAAGTTTGTTCATTATATTGGAGTGCTGTGGAAAGAGCTTTACTATTAAAAGCCATTTTTGGAACTGCACCGGACTCGTGAGTTTTCATCTGTTCTCCCAGCGTCCTCGAAGGTAGAAGAGAACCTCTGCCCTGACACTGTCGGGGACCCCAGTGGCGTTCCCCGACAGGTTCACATCAAAATTTCTACCTTAATCTACACCTTTAAGAGTTAATTTCCAAAACATATACTATAAAACATTATTTTTGTTAACTACACAGCTATGAATATGCATTATACTCCTTTTGTGTTTATGTTGAATACAGGTTAAAAACACAAATATTTTTCAAACCTTATTTTTCCTTTAAATATTTCAAACGTTTACTGACACCAGATTAGTGAACATGAAAATTACACCTTGTGTATTTATCACATTATTAAATTTTATAAATGTGAATACCAGTAACATTTCAAAGTGTTCAATATTAAAAGAAATTCAGCCTTCATTGACTTTAAGTATGTTTTCTTTGTGTATTTTCTTATGTAATGATATGGATATTGTTAGTTGTTGTAATCCATTTAAGAAAATGTATTTTGGGGGGGGCTTTGATTGTTTCTCTCTTTTAGGAGATGCTCAGTGCTTGCTTATTGATCTTTACTGAGGTATACTTCCTGGAGCGGCTTGGAGAACCAAATGTGCATCAGGGGATTGAACCCAGGCCAGTTCTATGCATCTGAAAGCCTTGTATCTGAGCTGTATCTCCAGTTCCTACTTGCATTTAAGATGATGTTTGTATATATTAACTTTTTTCTCATGTTTTGCTTGTCTTTAAGTATAAAATCTAATATTGAATTAAACAGAAAATATATCCTACTAATTTTAACATATACTTTATTATCATGCAACTTTATATCTATTTTAGTAGTAATAAGCCTTTCTCCCAATGATATTTCTTCATGTTACTTCAATAGTTATCAAGATGAGTGCTGTTGTATTGGTGCATATGATAATTTCCTTTTCATTTTTTATGCTTTATTCTAATAGGGAAAATCTTGTTAAAAAGATGAAAGGCACACAATGGTGCTTGAGTCTACTGGATGATGAATCAATTTGTATTGTACTAACTTAAATTACTTTGAATTGACATGACACATTTACTGTCATTTTTTATTTATTGGACAAGCACATATACCTCTGAACCTTATGAGATATGCAATTCTTTCAGTAATAAAGGAGTAATTTATGTTTTTTCACCTCATGTATTTCACATCACTCAGAAACACATAGGGGTCTTTCAATGAGGCATTCACAAGAAGAGTCAGTGGGATGTCTCACAAAATAAAGAGATAGGAGGGTCAGCAACTTGTAGGGTGAGTTATAAAAACACCATCATAGAATACTTCTATTTTTGTTTTTTGTCATCTTTTAAAATACATCATTAATTACAATAAAATTTGTGATCTGTGTTTTAAGCAATTTTTCACATATCTGTTTAATTCTGTGATTTCTGCCTGTTCCTTCTGAGTGTTAAAAAGCTAGCACTTCATATGACAGAAGAGGAGTTGTATGGCAGTTACAGAAGTCACCTTGACTCTGAATAACTTCTGACTTATACATCTACTAATACTTCTATGTTTTCTAGATTGGGCACAGCTCCTCTTTATAACGACTGCACCCAGTGTGGGACAGTTAGAATTTACCAGGAGACTAGCGCCCTGTTTATGTTGAAATTATAGTTTAAGATTATAGGTAGGATCATACTAGTTTGCCCTCAAGCAGGTGAGTGTGATCCTTTCAGTATACAGAGATCAATATACTCAGAATCACCCTGGTGCAGATAATAAATAAATCAGACCTTGAGGGTACCATCTAGATTACATGAAGCCCATGAAATTAAGATGTATTATTTTATACTGGCTTCATCTCTCTCCAGTGTTTTACATAAGATATAATCTCAGAAGAAGGAATTAATCCTTGTCATACTCCTTTGTTTATACCTGTAATATGGTGTGGCACCACCCTTCTACACTCTGTTTAGGGTTCTTTGTTGACAGGATCCTCCCTGTCAACAGAAAGGATTACTTTGGTGTATATATGGGAACTGACTTGAGGCACTCAGCCCTTTTCCCTGTTTTTCCCTTTCCCTTCTTTTGGTAGGACTCCTCTCAGGTGAACTCCTCTCTCTCTTTGGTGGGAGACTTGGGCTCTCTTGTATGGTCTAAGTTCTGACCAGGGCTAGAGTTCTTTCATTAGATTGGATTGCAGTGGTAGAACTTTTTGTACTATTAAAAGCCTTTTTGGACCTGAACTGGACTCGTGAGTTTTCATCCGTTCCCCAGGCAGCCTCAGAGTTTGAGGAGACCTTCTGTGTTGATATTGTCAGGGATCTCAGCTGGCTCCCAGACAGGTCTAGTTAAATATAATACTTTAAAAAATTGCTATTATAAATGTTACAGTGTATCCACTAGGTAAATTACAGTGTGTCACCACAAAGAAGCCTGATGATCTTTATGTTTTATTTTACCACAAACACATCCAACATCCAAATACATATATATGCTCCAAATATATATGTTCTTAGTGTATATTTAAAATAATTTAAAAGAAGAAAAATAAAAAATACACAAAATAATATTATAATATCACTTATGCAAATTGAAAGACTAAGCTTCACACATCTTTAAATTTTTTTAATAAAAAGAAATATTTCCATATTCTGGTTATTGTGAATAGTGCTACAATCAATATATAATATAATATAAGCATGTGGTATATAATATGTATGCAAATATGTATATATTTGTATATATATATATATACAAATATATACATATATACATCTCCAAGAAGATAAGGGAAAAAAGGCAACTTATATTTCTTGAAATCACATAGTGCCAGAAAGCGCTTTTCAGGCAATCCACTAAAGAACTTCAAATTCTGACAGAATTATCCTTTTATAAGGTCAAGAATATACCAACTGTCATAAATACATTATTAAAATAAATAATTACTAGCTTCGAGTAAGAATTTGAGAACATCATCCTCATTCCACCTTGTAATTGGGGGCTATTTGTTAGTTAATTATCATTAATCAAAGAAGTAATTTTCTCCTTATACCTTTTTGGTGATGCATTATTAGGATCTTGGAGCTAGTCCCTCATCAGTTAGGCTCTTACTCTCCCACATTAACTATCAGTTAGAAATCCTTCTCTTCCTTGATAATACAGCATTTTTTATTATTTAAAAAAAAACCTTTGATTTTATCTTTTGTTTTTCTAAAATTGAAAGTACCAAGTCCTACTTCCAAGGAGGATAAACAATTAAAGTACTGTAGCTAAACACAGTAGTTCTCACACACATGGGACAGAACTGCTACTTGTTCTCCCCTGTGCCCAGCTGATCACAAGGCATCTGGGAGGGATGGCGGGTTCTAGCCCTGGCCCACCACCCCAGCAGAGCCTCGCAAGAAGCCAGAGGAACCCCTCTGAGAGCAGCCATTTTCCACATCCAGACTCCCCTCTCCTCAGATCTCCACCCAGCAGAAGAGCTGATCACAGCCCTGCTCATCAGTGACCCACCCTGCAGCAGTCTTTTTCAAGTCCAGCCCAGGCATGCCGATCCAGAGACTCACACACATGGGGCATAGCTGCTACTTGCTCTCCCTGTGCCCAGCTGATCACGAGGCATCCAGGAGGGATGGCGGTCTAGCCTGGCCCACCACCCCAGCAGAGCATCACAAGAAGCTAGAGGAACCCCCACACCATGAGGGTCACCATTTTCCACTTCCAGACTCCCTCTCCTCAGAGCTCCACCCAGCAGAAGAACTGATCATAGCTGAGCTCATGCGGCCACTTTGTGGCCATGCGGTTCATCAATAATTGTTCTAGTTTTGACGTGACTACTAGAGCATCCCACCCACATGGCAGGGCCTGGCAAGCTACCCATGTTGTATTTGATATGCCAAATACCAGTAACAATTTTGGACCTTATTCCCATGACCTGATGGAATGGTTTGAGGCTCTTTATGTTCCTGGAGGCGAGCAGATGCCCTTGGGCTATCTTGCATGTGACAGGACATATAGAGATGTTACTGGTGCCCACTTGAGCAAATCAATGATATACTGGAAGACAGTGATAGAGTAGCTAAATACATTAAGCACACACCCTGTACAGAAGCTTGCGCCCTGTTTTACCATTTCACACCTTACCTGATTACCCTAAAGCACACACACTCTTTTAATCCCGCCTCACAACCTGATTGGCTGATAGAGTTCACATCCTACTTTCATCAATTTAAATATCCCTTTTCTGCCTAAGTGAGGGAACTGTCATCCCAAAGTGAGTTGTTTGTGGATGTTGTACAAGCTCAGGACCCAGTTTCACCAGTGACAGCAACAAACTATGACTTACCCTCCCTCCTTAATCACTGAGGACTGAAGGAACTTCATTGAGGCAGGAGGTTGCAGAGAACCAGGGAGAGGGCAGTGGTAAGGTAAACTCCCAAATACTTTCAAAAATAGAAGACATCCCTGGGTTGTACTGTTGACAAGAGACTTATTTCTACTTTTCAAACTATGTACACCCATTTCAAAGAGAAAATTAATGTAGGATTTCTCTCTACCATGTATTTTCTAAGATAGGTGAGGTGATATAGCTACTTCCCTTGTTCTAATAGAAAAAAATGTATCTTTTTGTATCCTCTCTTCAACACATATATTTTCATCCAAATTCACACAAGGAAATGTTAATCTCCCTTTTCTTTGCACATTACATGCAAAGTAAGGGAGTTTGATTAAGCACACAAATAAAAGAATTAAGTTAAATCAAATTCATTAAGTGCACTAATTAATTAAATTAAATTCATTAAGTGCATTAATTCTCTTTGGTCTTTCATGATTTTCCAGCATAAAAAAATTATGAGCAACTCTTAAGTAAAAATATTCTGCATTGACCACTTGACATGTTATCACTGCAAAGAGTGAAAAGGGCTCTCTTAATTAGAGTAGGACTTTTGACACTGATCTCTGCTTATTGATTGCTCTCTACGTTGAGGCACGCAAATCATCATACATGCAGTGAGACATCTCAGCTATCCTTTAAGATCTATTTTATGTCAGGAAAGATGTCTCAGAAACCAGCAAGAAAGTGACTGATATGCAGAGTGGTTTCACCACTTTATTGTTCTCCAGCTGCTTTTCTGTATAGTGCAGACAAATTCCTTCTAGATCATTTTCCTTCTGCGAGATTTCCAAATACTCCATTCACATTTTAGTTCCAATAAATTCTCTCATAGACATCTGACAATTCTGAGCTCACTGATCCTTGGTTTGTGTTGAGAAAGTTTTAGATTTATTTTTATTCTAGACTCCCCTGCCGAAGTCCTGCTGCTAACACATTTGGTTATTAAGCAATTACTCTTGATTGATTTTGTTTATTCCAAGTCTCTCCTTTCTAACTTCTGTTAGAAATTCCTCTCCATATTCTATGATACAGTTCCATGTTTATTGGAAGACTTTATTATTTTCTTTATTTTTCTTCGTATCTGTTTATCATATTTTACAACATAAAATGATTATGTTTGTATTACCCCCAAATACTATATTCATTATTTATTTGCAGTAAAATGATATATTAAGACTACTGTATTCTTTTGAAATACTTGGGGAAGACTACAGAGTAAATGACACTATATATTCCTACTTAATTATTAATTAATTTACATTAGCAAGCTCCAATGTGGTGCCCAGTATTCTTTCCACTCATAGACTGGTTACTATGCACAACTCTGCCATTGGGGCCAACAGTTTAGTGTTAAGGAAAAAGGGCGTTGTACTATTAGTGCTGGGATTCACCATAGCAGTAATTGAGGGGTTCTGGATCTACATCTGGAGGTGGTCAGGGGACCAGCCAGTAGTAGAGACAGAGCAAGTGTCCTGAATTTTCCTTAACCTCTTTACCTTCTCCACAGTTCCTTATACTTTATTTTATTTTCAGACTGGACTTAGGTATTTTACCACTCAGAAAGTAAATTTCGGGATGGAGCGATAGCCGGGCGGGTAAGGGGTTTGCCTTGCACGGGGCCAGACTGTGTCAGCCCTGTTGAATCCCCAGCATCCCATATGGTCCCCAGCGCACCGACAGGAGTAATTCCTGAATGCAGAGCAAGGAGTAACCCCTGAGCGTCGCTGGGTGTGACCCAAAAAGCAAACAAAAAAAAGTAAATTTCTATCTCTATCCTTTCACAATATGAGAAATCTCTTCTTAGAAATTAAGAATGAGTTATGATAAGGAAGTTGAAAATCATATTTTCAACAAACAAAAACTTTAAGGCCTATTATATCACAAATTGTTGATAAATTTGGTCAGTAATTTTACTGCTATAGAAAGTTATATTTTATCCTATCACTGCACTATAATCAAATAATAAATCTTAGTATACAAAGTTCTATAACGTAAAAAGAAACAATTTCTAAGATATGACTTTAAATTACTTTATACTTCAGGGGCCTGAGCGATAGCCCAGTGGGTAGGGCGTTTGCTTTGCACGTGGCCAGCCTCTGCATGCACCACCAGGAGTAATTGTTTGTTGGGGAATGCCTCCGGGGTCCCCGGCAGTGTCAGGACAGAAGTTGTCTTCTACCTCCGAAGATGCTGGGGGGAACAGATGAAAACTCAGGAGTCTGGTGCAGTTCCAAAAAAGGCTTTTAGTAGTACAAAAGCTCTTCCACAGCACTCCAATATAATGAACAAACTTTAGCTCTGGTCCGAACTAAGACCATACAAAAGAGCCTAAATCTCCCACCAAAGAGAGAGGATCACTCCCTAGCTGAGTCCTACTGAGAAGAAGGAGCAAAAGGCCAAAGAGCAAAATGACAAAAGCCAAAAGCAAAAAGGCCAAGGAGCCAAAAGCCAGAGGAGCCAAAAGCTGAAAGCTAAAAGAACAAAGGGGCCTCAAGTCAGTCCCCTTATATACACCAAAGTAATCCAGGGAGGGTCCTGTCAACAAAGAACTCTAAACAGAGTGTAGTGCCACACCCTACTGCAGGTATAAACAAAGGTTATGCCAAGGACTAATCCTGAGATTATCTCTTATGTAAAACACTGGAGAGAGAGAGAGAGAGGGCTGATATAAAGTAATACATCTTAATTTCATGAGCTTCATGTAATCCATATGGTACCCACAAGGTCGTTATTATTATCTGCACCAGGGTGATTCTGAGTATCTTGTTCTCGTGTACTGAAAGGGTCACACTCGCCTGCTTAGAGCAAACTAGTATGTTCCTTCCTATAGTCTTCCTATAGTCTCAACGTAGCCAGGGTGGTAGTCTCCTGGTAAATTCTAACTGTCCCATGCTGGGTGCAGTGGGTATAAAGAGGAGCTGTGCCCAATCTAGAAAACATAGAAATCTGAGTCGATGTATAAGTCAGAAGTTATTCAATCAAGGTGACTTCTGTAACTGCCACACCCTCTAGCAGTGTTTACATAGAAGAGAGGTTTTATTAGAATGAAACTTGGCTTAAATAGTTTAAGCTGGGAGTGGGCAAAACAACAAAACTCCCAGGATAGCTAAACCTGTCCTCCAACAATTCCAGAGTGCAGAGCCAGGAGAAACAACTGAGCATTGCCGGGTGTGACACAAATTAGAAAAAACAAACAAACAAAAAACTTTATACTTCAGATTATATATTTGGAAATATAAAGAAAAGTTACTAATTATGTGTGAAAAATTTAGGTTAATGATTTCAATATGATTCTGTCTACAAAATATTTATTGTTTGCTATAAAGTTAAAATTTTCATGTAATTCTATCTGAAATAGTGTTGTGCTTGAGTGTCTGGAGCCGCTGGGGTCCTCAACAGTACCAGGACAGAAGTTCTCTTACACCTGTGAGGCTGCCAGAGAATGGATGAAAACTCACAAGGTTTTTTTATAGCACAAAGCTCTACCACCGCAATCCAATATATTGGAAGACCTTAACTCTGGTCAGAAGTTAGACCAAACACAAGAGCCCAAGATTCATAGCAAAGAGGATCCTACCAGAAAGGAGTCCCAACAAAGAGAGTCCTACCACAAAGAAGTCCCACCAAAAAGAGGATCTCACCTGAGAGAGACCTACCAAAGAGGAGACCTACCCAGAAAAAAAGCGTGAGTGCCTCAAGAAGGTCCCCTTATATACACCAAAGAAATCCTAAATTTTACAGGGAGAGTCCTGTCAACAAAGAACCCTAAACAGTTTCAGGATAGAAGAGTGTAGAAGGGTGGCACCACACTCTATTATAGGTATAACAAAGGATTATGCAAAGGACTAATCCTTTATTCAGAAATTATCTTATGTAAAACACTGCGGGGCTGGTATAAATTGATGCATCTTAATTTTATGGACTTTGTGTAATCTAGATGGTCCCCACAAGGTCCTTATTTATTATCCGCACCAGAATGGTTCTGAGTATCTTGATCTCTGTATACTGAAAGGGTCACACTCGCCTGCATGAGGGAAATTGTATGATCCTTCTTAAACAAGAGTCTCAATGAAGCCAGGGTGCAGTCTCCTGGTAAATTCTAACTGTCCCATGCTGGGCTCAGTGGGTATAAAGAAGAGCTGTGACCAATCTAGATAGCATAGAAGTCTTAGTAGATACATAAGTTAGAAGTTATTCAGAGTCAAGGTGAACTCTGCAACTGCCACACCCTCTATCAGTGTTTACATAGAAGAGAGATCTCCTTAGAATAAACCTTGGCTTAAGAACATGTAAATAGATTAGCTATGAGTAGTTAAAACAGCCAAGCTCCCAATCTAGCTAAGCCTGTCATCCAACACTTTAGTGTAATTTTAAAGAAATGATACTAAGCCTTCTTAAATGTCCCCCTCTCCTTTGTGAAAATCTTTAGCAATACATTCATTAGAGAATAATACTAGTTCTTACTTAAATTTCTATAAATCAGAACTCTAGTAGCATTTCAGAGATTCCATATAAACACTAATCAAAATAAGCTGTTTTCAAATGAATATAATATCCATATGTCAAATATAAGTTATCATCATGAGAAACTCCTATAGTATAGTACTACAGCCATGGAATTTACTTGTATTCATTTTTGTAAGGAAGAATTGTTAAATATCATTAGTGTTTAAGTTTACATTATTTTCACTCTACGATATTTCCTGAAATTTTGTAAAAAACTAAAATAAAAATAATTTGCAAAACAGATTAAAGAAATTTATTATTTTTGGGACACTACAGGTGAGATGAATAGCCTATAACAGCTTTTACATTTGATAATTCTTATCAAATTCCACTTAATATAATTTCAAGAAACTCTGTGGCTTCAGTTGATAATGAAATACCCAGCTTCTATCCTTCTAATTCATTATTGATTGTCAGAAGGTTGAATTAATCTGAGTCCATTGCACTCTGGTTCAAAGATAGCTAGATAAGATAATAGATTTATAAACTCACAGGACTGGAAGGATATTCTAAGGTCATTTTAGCTGTCATAATTTTTTTCTTTATGCCATCTACAATTATACATAGAAATCATAGGCCTACATAACTTGGCATAATGTAGTGATATGTAGTATACCATAAATTAATTTTACACAATTAATTTTTTTATATTCTCCTCATATCTTTTTAAAAATAGATAATGAATCAGAATTATATTGCTAATAGAGAAACATAAATTGAACAATGAGGTGTGCTTGTTAACTTGTTAACAAAATATAAGGAGAGCTAGAAAATGGTCTCTTTAGTTCCACCAAAATTGATTTAAAATGGTAAATAAGCTCAATGAATATGTTGCATACATCTTTCAAATTTAAGATATAAAAAAATCTCAGGAAAATGTAATCTAATTTAATATTCCAAAGGCATAAACATTAGCACTATTTAAAACCAAACTAAGATAAAGACAAAAACGAATAAAGGTTAAAAATTGTAAAAAATAATTTTATTAAGATATACATCTTTAGAATGTCTCTAATAAGCATATGTAATTCTATTGTATAACATATTTTAGATAGCACTTCTTTATAAATGGCTAAATTAATTAAAATGATATACTTTAAAGCATTATAATTTTAATGTATAAATAAAATGCATGCAATATGATAAAGTTAATTTATTTTATTTATATATCATAGTAAGAAAAACAATTTTTTGGTCATAGGTCTACCAATAATCACTATAGTTTTAGGAACATTCTGCATCAGAAGTAATCTACTTTTGATATCCATTTCTCTTTATAATTCTATATTCCTTGATTATTCATATTATATTCTCTCATTTTATCTTATTTGAGTTAGAGTCTATTGAAAGCCTTAATTATAATACATGACAACTTCATGATTATTTTGAAATTTACATGATAGTGTAATAAAATGAGAAATTTTGTTGCGATTTTTTGATTACTATTGATTATATTCTGAACAATCTAACTTTCCTTTATATTTATTTTTAGACAGAAAGTTCTTCATCTTGTATAGTCAGAACATGCAATGAATCTTTGACATAGGCAACAACTAAGGGAAGATGCCTTTGAAGGAAGACAAAATCTTTGAATATGGGTATTGTGATTGCACTGAGGTTGAATACGATCCAGCATCCGCATAATTTGAGACTGATTTGAATCATAGAATAGTATGTTGAGAATGAAGAAACATTAAGAAATTTAGTACATATTAGTAAAAACATAATTTTAGGCAAAATTGCATCCTGAATTATATTATCTCAGGGCTCATCAGTATTTTATTCAATAATATGCAGATTGTAATATTTTATAAAAGGGATCTTAGACTTGAGGAGGCTGCATTTAGGCTATCTCCAGAAATAAAATTCTAACTCTGACTTATGACCAAATAACAAAAACCACATAATACTATTTGAAAAAATAAATCAAGCTAATATTGTCAATTCAATGTTGGTATTAAATGCAAGTTTATATCATACACATAATTTTAAATCAACTAAGTGGTTTTCCACAGACCGAATGAGCCCATTTCTTTGGCAATTGTGTGCTGTTTTAAAAATAAATAAGATCTAAGAAGCAGAACTAAGCTAACTGATGTCTTTTTGGAAAATATGTTTTTGTGCTTCTTGGAAACTTAGAAATCATTCAAATCAGACTCTAAAAGTATATTTTTTGACCTTTTATTTGTCTTCAATAATTCTAAAAAACAAGCACATAGACAGTAATTTGAAATTTATTAAAATAATTTTAATATTTATATTTATTTTCTAATTGGCTCAGGTCTTGTCACCAATTGTATATTATATGACACATTATCTTTACTCTTTTGGGTGTTTAGCAAGACAATGGGGCTTCATACACATTGCTGTAGGATGGATCTCCAGAAATTTTCCATATTGTAAATTAATCTCTCAATGTTTTTCCTCTTTTAGTGCTCTGCTAATCATCATTCTGCTACCTGTTTCCAAAAGTTTGACAACTTTAAAATCTTAATAGATGCATAATAAATCTGCATTACTCATTTTGCCCCTGCATTATTTCACCTGGCTTATGGTCAAGTTTTATCCATGTTGCATCCAATTACAGTAATAAACAAAAAAAAAAAATTAGGGTGAAACAGTTACTTTGATATGTTTGTTAAAACCAGCTTACTACTTTTTAAATAAGCTCATTAAACTATTTGTTATTTAAGTAGTCTATATTCAGTTATTTAACTTAATTCTGTTTATGTTTTGGAGCCCCCAAACAAACTTTGAAAATTAAGTAAAACCTCTCTTATGGGATGAACTTAAAGTGATATGAATCCAAAGTTTTGAGATTTCTATAATCTCCTTCCAACCACTAAAGTTATTTTTGCAATTTCCCTTTATCAACTAAATATTTAAACTATGTACTCAAAGTAACCTATTCAGATGTCAATAATATATTGCTTATCTCACTTTAAGATAAATACTTGTTTTTTGCTTTTTGGGTCACACCCGGCAATGCTCAGGGGTTACTCCTGGCTCTGCACTCAGGAATTACTCCTGGCGGTGCTCGGGGTCCATATGGGATGCCGGAGATCGAACCTGGGCCAGCATAGCCCGGCCGCATGCAAGGCAAACGCCCTACCCAAAGACAAATACTTTTTAAAACCTCTGACTTTCCTATTATATTTGAAGGCAAAAAGTTTTTTCCCCTTAGTCTAGCACACAGGAAAATGCCATTGACTTTATTTATAATGACACTTTTATTTGAAGCCCAGAAAAAAATGAAATCATAACTGACATTCAAGAAATGTTTACTGACTTAGAAATTGATTTAAAAATGGAACTTTCCTGATATAGTTTTGACAGACCTGCTGCCCAGTTACTTACCACAACCTTTCCTCTAATATTTCTGGTCTTCCAACTTATTCAACTATGGTTTCTACATATAATCAGGATCAGTCGTTCTTGCTCTGAAAATTTTATGTCTCACCTTTTCTACAGGAAAACAGAGTTTACTTAATCACATAGATTTCTTAGTGTGATTAAGTAAACTTAATCACATAGATTAAGGGTGTATTTGATTTTTCACATTTTGAAAAGGAAGTCCTCTAGGACCAGTGAAATTTTCTCATTAAATAAACCTGTATCTTCACACATTTGGGATTTCAATTCTTGGTCCATATTTGTTTTATTCTTCCCATATTTATTCTAGTCTTCCCTTTGAAAGCCATGTCCTTGAAAGAAAATGCAAACACAAATAAAAAAGAATAGGTATTACTCTTTCTATATCATCTTTAAAAAGATTCCATTTGTCCATGTAATAACTTTAGAGCTTCCAGATTTCTTTACTGTCATTACTCATCAATATACACCATAAAAGAAAATGGTAAATGAATTTTAACATTTACTGCAATTTCTTTTCATTTGAGTTTTATATTTCCCTGATTTGATTCTTATACTCCACACTGTTGTTTAATTTGCCCCCTGGTTATACATCGCAACTTCTGTCTAATCTACATATCTCTAATATTCAGTTCATTATAGAAGAATCTCTGCAGCTAATAAATTTCTTTTGGCAACTCAGTTTTTCATCTTCTATTCCTATTGTTTTGTTTGATCACCTTCTTATAAAATATTTAAATTATCAGAAACAGAAACAGTTCCTATGCCCTGAAGCCTAAAGTAACCCAAACCTTCATTGACTGCTGAATTTAAATCAAGTATTTGTGTAATTTTCATTCAAGCAAAATTTAAGTGTGTGATTTCAAAAGCACGTAGCCTTACTTTCTCATTTTTGGTGATATACAGCATACTTCTTGAGAAAGATTACTTATAAGATTTTTAGACACCTGAAATGCAATCTCCTTGAGGATTATTACAATAGCCTGATTTGAATATTGATTTTGTCAGTATGAAAAAATTAGATTTCTACAATATATCAAAATTGACTTCTAGTTCTTAATAAGATGACAAACTAATGTGGGCTGCTGACTCCCTGTCTCAAACGTAACCCTGCAGATACTGTAGGAGGAAGACTGACAGAGATGAGACATTTATATAATTAAAAAGAAAAACTATTAAAGGCAAAAAGGCATTGAAGTACCATGGAAATCTTTCAGGATGGGATCCCAAAACAGTGGAACAGAAATTATATAATTTGGGAATAATAAGAGGCAGCTCTCTGAAGGATTGATCCGGTGAGGAAACATTAGTATCCCTCTTATCCAGTTTTGACGCTTTATAACATAAAGGTGGCCCAAAGCCTTCCCTGGCTGTTTCCCTGAACATATCACCACTGGTCCAAAATAACTGAAGAAAAAGAACTTTGCTGCAAGTACAGGGCTCCACTTGATTCAAGTGATCAAGTGACAGGGTTCCATGAAAGACAGAATTAATTAGGATTAAGTAAAGTATAATATATTTCTAGTAATGGACAGGAAGAAAAGATTTTTAAAATTGAATTGTTCTTTTGCCCCATCCTCCTGTGTCTACTGAATGCACTGAAGTAACCCATACATATGATACAAAACAGAATTCAAGAAAATAGTCATTAAGGAAAAGGATATTTTAATAACAATATAAAAATCTATTGAATATTTACAGTGACAATGAATATACAATGGCAAAAATAACATAGTTCATCAATGCATTTCTATCTTAGTCTTTTTTCTCAAAATGATTATTTCAGATAAGCAATAAGCAAATTTACTACATATTGAAATTTTTTAATAATTAACTAGAATTAATGTATATAGTTAGATTCCAAATATTTAGTATAATTGAGATGACAGATTAAGACACTAGATCATGATGTCACCCAAAAGGAACCTTAAGTATGATCATAAAATAAACAGTATCACACATTATTTTAGCAAAATATAAAATATTATATTAATAGAAGCATAACTTCAAAGCTAACAGTCACAAAACGATACATCTAAAGCAACATTCAAATATTATTCTTTAATTTTTGCATGGAAATTCAAAATCTTAGAAAAGATAGATAGAATAGAACTATAAACCAAGGTTCAAATTAAGTCTATGAACTGATATCAGGTAATCCACCTTATTTCACCTCTGATAGAATTCAGTGTTATTGAACATTTTCTTTGCCTTGAGAAGTTAACTCTTTCTTTAACTTCTGTCATAATATATTCTATTCATAGTGAAATTTTTCAGATTCCTTGAATGCTAATCCATATTATTCTTCCCATAAAGTGTTCTTATTTATCAATATTAGTTTTATATATAATTATTTACTTTTCTTTACTATAGTTTTAGGCATATTTATACTTTCAAAATTTTTTCAGGTACTTAGAAGGCCCTTTCAACCTTATTTTATTTATTTACTATTTTGTTTTTGGACTACACCTAGCTGTTCTTAGGAATTAGTGCTGAGTTCAACACTTACTCCAGGTGGGCTCAGGAATCAAATGAACACCAGAGATTGAACCCAAGTCCAGTGTGGGCATGTCGAATGCCCTGCCCACTGTACTATACTCTCAGCCTTAAAACACTTTCAACTTTTACCTTATTCCCATAATATTTTGTTGTCTTAGATCAACCAAATGTTCTTGATAACCAAATGTTACCAACAGCTTATTTTATAGATGTCTTGGCTATCTATCAACAAAAAATATTTTAAAGTGTCCTTATGACTTTTATCCCTTATCAATTTCTCCTTTATTGATGATGGAAATACCAAATACACTAGCATATAAATTATTAAATTCATTTATATAAAAGATTTAAACATTTTTACATTATGCTTTTTAATACTTGATGATATTCCTAGCAATTAATATATGCACTCTTATGTTCTTTGTTAGCAGTTTATAATTTGGATATTAATCATTGTCACAATTTATAGACAAAAGACTTTGCAGATAAATTTTGTAGCTTACTCAACATTCATAATTTGGAAGTCTCTGAGTTGAACTCTTTATGGCCTGCTAGGAAATTTTTATATTGTTTTTATATATTATTATACTTAATGACTTTTTTTATCAAATTTAAACTACTATTATTTTATGGAGAGCTAAGAAGGAAGCTGAATAATTTTCATGGTGGGTAACACCCAGGAAAGTTACTGAACTTTAGAATGTATATCATTTAAAATGATTTTTATTTTCTTTAAGAATGATCAAAAGCTGATCTCCCATCTTTCATATTTATATATGATCCTGTATTGATGTACAGAGATCCCAATGAAATCATTGGGAATACCTATCATTTGGGTCATGGAATAAAATCTTTTGTTCAAACTTTTCTCTCCATTAACCTATATAGCAAAATAATATAACAAGGAAAACAAGCTTGATAAGGAATCTGATATGTCTGGGTACTGCTTTTTAGAAAATTGAAAAAAATTTATCTGTAAGTGGGAGCAACATCATGATTAAGCTTTCTATAGTCTATATATTGACTCTGCAGTTCACAGACTAATTTTTTCCCCTCTTCGGAAATTAGTGACATATGGGCCTGGAAATAGAAGCAAAACCCTGTAGAGACA
Organism: Cryptotis parvus; assembly: GCA_021461705.1. Lineage (NCBI taxonomy): Eukaryota > Metazoa > Chordata > Mammalia > Eulipotyphla > Soricidae > Cryptotis > Cryptotis parvus. The sequence continues at coordinate 132,560 of JAJIBD010038037.1, read as the reverse complement.
ATGGTATTGCTGTTTTAATATAAAGTACACAACGGAAGGTTTTTTTCCTAGTGTACTAAAGAGTGATTTTTCACTTGAGAGTACATTAATATCTTTAAAGAGATGGAGAAAGTAGAAGCAGGTAGTTAATGCCACCACTAAATGTTAGTGCATGCTCTTTTTTCCAGTACTATATTTAATTAATTATTGTAGTCATGAAACTTGTTGAACAATTAACCTGTTCACCATGAAATGGTCACATAAGAAATTGAAATGTTTGGCCTTCACCAAAGAATTCAGCATTGTAGGAAAGAAGCTAGAAATAAAAGTGCTTATTTTACTAATTTATAAAAAATTGAAGAACAATAAAAAGATTCCACGTGTTTATTTTATGCCTGAATTGGTTCAAACATCACAGTTCTATAAGACTCAGAAATAAAGATAAAAAATGATAATGTCCATCTTTTTAGTTGAAGGCACGGAAGATGGGAAGAAAGAATTTTCCAATAGTAGGAATTTTTCTTTTAAAGTAAAGGTGGCAATGACAGTAGGAGAGAATCTCAAACAGCTGTGAAGGATGAGGTAAAATAGACAAGCCATAGGCATTTGGGCAGAAGGTCATCCTAGCACAACACAAAACAATTTCACATAGTCACGGATGTTTTGGAAGTGAAAGAAGCAGGCAGACCACCCTGTGTGTGATCATCTGAGATGCATTGGCTCAATTTCAGCAAGACTGTCATGTAGTCTCAGGGACAGATTCATAAAGAAGAAAACTGAAACTGGACAGCAGTTTATTGAATCCCAAATCCTTTGTGGGGGAGAAAAAAATGCTCTGAAATGTGCCATATTTTGGCATATTTAAAAGGACATCTAATATGTCTATTTTAATTTATAACAAAAATCATTATACATGACTTTCATTATATATACAAATATATATATATATATAAAGAAGGATATATAAATAAGGGGAGAGAATCATTTCTCTTTATGAAGACTATGCAGTGTATCATCAGTTTTCTCAAAGTTTATTATGTATGATGTTACAAAGTATGGGCAGGTCTTTATACACTGAGGGCCAAATTTACTGTTGATCTTCAAGGATGAAAATAAAGATAGAAAGAAGAAAGAGAGAGAACAAAAGAAGAAGGAAAGAAGGAAAGAAGGAAGGAAGGAAGGAAGGAAGGAAGGAAGGAAGGAAGGAAGGAAGGAAGGAAGGAAGGAAGGAAGGAAGGAAGGAAGGAAGGAAGGGAGGAAGGGAGGGAGGGAGGGAGGGAGGGAGGGAGGGAAGGAGGGAAGGAAGGAGGAGGGAGGGAGGGAGGGAGGAAGGGAGGGAAGTAAGCAAGGAAGGAAAAAGAGGTTTAATCTATGAAGTGTTTTCTTGGGGGCAATTTTTTTTTTTTTTTGCTGGGGACTGAACTACCTGATTTTCCTAAGCAAACAGCTTTCTGCGTAAGCCACATTGATTCTAAGGGCAGATTAGTTAGACTCTGGTGCTCTGTTTTATCAAACTGCAACAGTAGAAACATTATAAAAATCGGCATTTCTATGCATCAGGCCAAGAATACCTTTTAAGTAGCTGGGTACACAATTATTGCTATTGTTTGTGATTTGGGGTCACAGTCATGCTCAGTGATTACTACTGGCTTTTCCCTCAAGCATCTCTTTTGTCACGGCTGGGTGTACATGTAAAGTGCTGGAGACAAAAACCTAGAATAGTAGCTCTCAAGCAAGCACTATCCCCACTATGCTAGCTCTCTAGCCCCTTGGTATTTGTTATTATTATTAATACTGTCCTGGCCCATCACCTCCACAGAGCCAGCAAGAAGCCAGACGAGGGCCGCCATTCTCCACATCCAGGCTTCCCTCTCGTCAGAACTCCACCCAGCAGAAGAGCCTATCACAGCCCAGCTCATCGAGACCCACCCACTTGCGGCCACACGGTTCATCAATAAATGCTGGAGATCAGAGGTGACTACAAGAGTATACCACCCGCATGGCAGAGCCTGGCTAGCTACCCATGTAGTATTTGATATTCCAAATACCAGTAACAATTATAGACCTCATTCCCATGACCTGATGCTATGGTTTGAGGCTCTTTATGTTCCTGGAGCAAGCGGATGCCCTTCTGCTTTACTAGTATGAGACAGGACATAAGATGTTACTAGTGCCTGCTTGAGCAAATAGGTGATGAACAGGAAGACAGTGATACAGTGATTAATACTGTACTGCTTATAGTAAAATAAAAAGAAACAGAAATTTGCATACAAAGTGTCTGAACATTTCTAGGTAACACTTCCTGCAAATTGAAATATTTCTGCATTATAAATCATAGAATATGTGACAAAATATATGAGAATTAAGGAGAAATAGTCATACAGTCAGTATAAAATAATAAAAATTTTGACCTTTCAATAATTTCAAGGAGGGCAGAGAGTAGTGGAGAGATGGTACAGTGTTTGGGGACACTTTCCTTCCTCCAAGCTGACTTGACTTCAATTCCAGGCTCCTACTTTTGATTCAATTAGATCCCCAAATCCAACTAAACTGGGGGTATGAAAAATTTTGTCCCCAACTATCTTTCAACAGTTATCCCCTCCCCCACCAAAATAAAAAAGAAAAACAAACAAGAATTAAAAAAAGAAAGACTGTAATATAAGGATGCAAAATATTCAACCGAAACCAAAATCAGAGAAGGATAATCTCTAAGTATATTAAAATCATCAAGCAATAAAACATTTGGGTTTTGAAAAATAACTGAAGTCAGGAGTTAAACTATGGTGAAGTGAATGGAAAGCTACAGCAAGGTCAATTGATAAATGATTGAGTCTATGAGAGGTTGTATGTCACGTCAGTGTTACTCTGATGAGCAGGATTTTTAAATGAAAGCCAGTGGAGTGCACTGGTGTGCAAAAGAACTAAGGGCTTAAAAAAAGGATGTAATAGTGATATAAAGTCTCCACAAATATTACTCTCATTTACTGGTGAACATATTCATATCATATTTTTATTGTATCATAACTGTCTAAGACTGTGGCAGGTATTTTAAAGCAATAAAAAATACTTACTGAACGTGACAAATCCTAAAATATCTTCAGTTTTAAAGATTCATATGTATGGGATTAAATATTAGTCTTCATTGGAAGCAATTATTTTAAAAGTGGTTTTAATTCGCAGTCTTGGTTTCTAGTTTCAGGGAATATAACTGGAATAAGGTTACTTAAAATCAATTTGTAAATTATAAGAAAGTTAGTATGAATGTTATTTTCACATCACTTACATTTTTTTTTTTTGCTTTTTTGGGTCACACCCAGCAATGCTCAGGGGTTACTCCTGCTGCACTCAGGAATTACTCCCTGGCGGTGCTCAGGGGACCATATGGGATGCCGGGGATCGAACTCCGGGCCAGCACAGGCAGGCCGCATGCAAGGCAAAAGCCCTACCAACTGGGCTATCGCTCTGGCCCCATACATCACTTACAATTAATTCAATTAATTTGATAAAGTTAATTCAATTAATTTATATATACAACTAGGTCTGTCTTTCTGTTATGACTCAGACTCATAGATCTACTTGTGTAACTTCTTTGCCAGAAGAGCTATGGTTGACTCCATTTCCCCTTACCTAAATATAACACCTTGTTTTAGTTACGGAACTCAAAACACTTTTCTGCCACTTTTACCTCCATACTGACAGACATCTATCTTTTCCTTGAGCAAATTCTACTTTCCTCATCAGTAAGAAAATTCTACTTTAAGTAATAATCGAAAAACACCCAAAAATCTTGGAGTTAAAAGTTACTGGGAATGCTCATCCCACCTGTAATCAAGGCAACCTTAAAAAGTTGATTTTAATATACAGTGAGAGGATTTCAATCTTTAAGAAGTTATATTCTAACAACAATAGATTTATGATATTGATTAGATGTCTTTGGAACTCCAGTACTGCATAAGACATTCCGATGTAATTTTATCTTTTTAGACTATCAGTGTTGTAAGTACAAGGGCAAACAAATACTACTTTATCCTCTTTCCGTGTATTTGAATTATTTATCATCTTGGATTCTACCTAGGAGTGAGATCACACAGTAGTGGTTGCCAGGAACAGGGAGATTGGAGATCCATAATGTTAGTTAAAAATTACATAATTTCAGTTATAAATGGATACATTATGAGCAGTAGAGTTAGTACAGCCCCTCTGGTGTTTGTCTCCAGAGGCAACGACCTGGGTCCGAACCCTCACAACTCACATGGCGTCCCTAAGAATGACCTGGAGTGACCCCTGAATGCAGAGCAAGGGATACGCCCTGAGCAGAGCCATGATTGGTCCCCAAGATCAGAGTTAGTGGAGGGTCTGCCCCCCAGCCCGCTTGACCCCTTCTGTGAATGTTTATGGGCTTTTAGGCTTTATCTAGGTGCTGGGTGGGTTCATTGTCACAGACAATCACACAACTAAGTTGAGGGGTGGAAGGACAGTTTCAGGGTGTCAGGGAGGGAGGAAGACATCCTAGAGCAGGATCTGCATGCTCCGGTCCTCTTGGAAATGTGGTGCTGGAAGACAAATAAGAGATGATGATGTGGATATTGTGCAACCAGTTCTGAAGGAGAGTTAATACTTTATCTTGAAATTTGAACAATTGCACATGGTTTCAATTTTTTTAATTTGCAGTATTTATTTAAACCTGGTATGCACTTGATGACAAGGGGTAACCATTTTGGTTTAACTTTCAGAACTGAATCAAGCCTTTACCATACATGTCTAGCATGTAACAGACTCTAAGAAACAAAGACATCTCCAGTTTCCTGAATCAGTGAACTGTGAGTCTGTCTGTCTGTCTGTCTGTCATCTGTCTATCTATCTATCATCTATGCAATATAATATATTCATATGTATTGTCTTTAACACAGAATTAGTGGAGCATTTTTAATTAAAAAATTTCCTGTACTCCGTAATGATAGTACAGTGAGTAGGGCACTTGCCTTACTTGTAGCCTACTTCTAGTCCAATCCCTTGCATGCCGTATGCTTCCATGAGCTTGCTAGCAATGATCCCTGAGGTCAAAGCCAGGAGTAAAGTCTTTTTTTTTTTTTTTTTTGCTTTTTGGGTCACGCCCGGCAATGCTCATGGGTTTCTCCTGGCTCTGCACTCAGGAATTACTCCTGGTGGTGCTCTGGGGGCCATATGGGATGCCGGGATCGAACCTGCTGGACTATCACTCCGGCCCCATTACTTTTTTTTTTTTTTTGCTTTTGGGGCCAGGAGTAAGTCTTGACCATAGTTGGGTGGAGCCCAAAATGAAGAAACAAAACTTTTTTTTTTAAGAAAGATAAGTGAACTTCAGAGAATTAATAGAAGGGTTAAGACATTTGCTGCTCATTCAATATACCAGTTCAATCATAGTATTTCATTCCATAAGTACTAATTCTAGGAGTAACACATGAGCCGAGATCCAGGAATAGATGCTGAAATCCATCAGGTGTGCCCCTGACTGTCTCCTGTAACAAAGATGAAGGACAAAATAAATTACACTTTGTTTGTTGTGGGATCCACACCTTATGATGCTTAGGGGATTGTGGTGCTAAGTTAAAACCATCTGTTTCTCTGCTTCTCTGCCAAAGCCATATCTGTGATAAACAAACAAAAAATAAAATCACATGTATTTAAAAAGCTTTTTGCTACCTTAAATGCTATATATTTTGTAAGAATGCATCATTGCTTGAATTGTTGAAAGGCACTACGTAATATTTCCTGTTGATGAGCAAATTAATTTGTCATCTTCCTGCATATTGTATCATCAATTTCTCAGACTTTTAGAAAGAGATAAAAAAATATTTGAAGACATGGTGCACAGCGATGAAACATATACTTCATATGCCGAAATTCTTGATTAGAACCCTGAAATTATATGGCTTCCAACACTGCAAGGAACAACCCCTGGGCTCAGAGCTGAGTGCAACCAATATATATAAAATAAGATTGCATAGAAATGCTTTCATAAGGAAAGTTTAATAGCTAAGAAAACATACAGTAAGTTAATCTTTGTAGCAATGACATTCTTTTTTCTGAGGCTTTGTTTATAGCAATAAATTGCTAATATGTATAAGAACAAACCGACACACACACTTGTATGCACACATAAGTTATTTAGAGGACTTTACTTTTGTCTTATTTTTCTTAAAAGGCCTTCAGTACTGATGTGAAATAAAGACCAATGTCCATTAACTGATAATAGATAAAAGACCATTTCTGATTTAGTTGAGATATTTAATTAGAAAACATAAATGTGTTTTTAACAGAATTATAAATTGTTCTGAGCCTAAAGGTAATGTAACTAATTAAGGCACATTAAAAGCATAAAATTTTAAAATAAGCCATCACAGAAAAACTAAATGGTTATTTAATTAAAAATAATGGTAAAGGTCAAATATTTAAGTGAATTGATTACTTCCAAATAATTTCTTGATGCCTTAGCTAGTCCTTTTGTTGTCAAGTGAGTAACTAAGATATAACTGGAACAATAGATCTGAACCACTGGTCTTAGGGTCCAGCCCTTCCCCATAAGGGTCCAGCACTTTCCTGTCACAAGGTCCTAAGGGCAGTGCCAATTTGCAGGACCTAGAAATGGACCCTGCCTATATACTTACAACCAAAAACATCTGTGCTTATCCAAGCTAAGGTGAGACAGAATGTGCCTGGTCTTCTGACCTCTGACCACAGTAATATGTAAATTAATGATTATTATGATGCAAATGTTACCTTGCAAATGCTAAATCTGTGATTGTCTGTTGCAAGGGCCCCAGAGCTTGCTAATGCCATGTGATTTGCTATGGTCTTGTACCCTCCCCAAGCAAAAATTGTATAAAAGTCTTAAACTCCTTTCAGGGAACTCTATTCCAGGATCCTCGCTGAGTTGGTGTCTTTCTTTGCTTTGGGGCAGTAGCGAGGCAGATGCTCCTTCCCAAGTCCTCTCTCTCCTGTTGCAGAGGTGAAGTCCTGCCAGATCCAGGTCTTCCTCATTTGTTGCAGGGTTCACTCGCCAGCCCCTCCCCCCATATGGAGTGTCTAAACTATATGTGATATATGTTTGGAAAGATTTTAGTATCATTTTTTTCCCTTGATATTTTTTGCTACTCTTATCACCTGGGCCTGGTGCTGTTCCCTTCTATACTGACAAAATGGCATGTCAGATTTCAGAAGGGAGACATATCCATCATGTGGAATTTGGTATGTGGGCAGGTGGACATGGCTATCAAAGAGATCTGAGTAGAAGTCATGGATAATCTATTCCTTTGCCTTTCTGGAAAATGTGATAGATCCATCAGAACGTTGGAGGGCAGTTATCTTGGTCTTATAGTTGGCGAAGGACAGGCGGGACTGCCAATGTTTTTCCCAGCTTCTGCTGCATCTTCCAGTATTTCTGCTCTTCTCTCTTTGAAGTATTCCTTTATCACTTCTCTGCACTGTTTTGCAAGCTTGGATGTTAGCATTTGGTCACCTAAGGCTCGTGGCTTGCCACATTAGCGAATGAGCTTGAGAGTTTTTTAAGACAGGCATCCTTTTGTGTCTTTTTCTCTCTCGGCATTCTTCACACAATCATGGAGGTGCTGAACCAGTCAGTTGTATTCTTAATCAATGTCATCAATGATGGTATTTTCCCATGTTGCCACAGTGGTGCCAAAGAGTTCCCAGTTGGTGGTCGTTCTGGGAGTTCTTTTCTTAAACTTTGCAGACTTTTCTCCCCATTGCGTGAAGTAGAACTTTGGGTGAAGGAGACAGTGGTTTGATCCTGTTTGGAATTTTGGGACGAAAGCAACATCGTTCAGGCAAAACCGTCGATTGAAGATGATGTGGTCAGTTTCATTGTAGAACTGTTCACCAGAGGATTCTCATGTTGAACGTTTCGATTCAGCCTTCTGGAACTGTGAGTTCCCATGAATGGTCTTGGTGGACATGATGAACTCGACAGTCTCTCACCCTGTTCATTCCATTCTAGGTCATGGGTTCCAATGGGGAGTTCTTAGGGCCAATCTTCTCGGAACTATCTTGGCATTAAAATCACCAACTATGATCCTGTAGAAGGTATAATCTTTTTTTTATAGAATTCTTCCAGTTCCATGTAGAATTTCTCAATTTCTTCTTCCTTATATGTGGATGTTGGTGCATAGACAATGAAGATAGAAACTGCTGCAAGTGGGCCTCATCTCTTCAAGTGTAATCATCCTATCCGGTTTGTTAGGCATTTAAATGAATCAATGTTTGCAGCATGTTCCAAGGAATAGTTCTTCTCCGGTGTCAAGAACGGCATGATGCGATTGACGCCTCCTTGTCTCAGTCAGACCAATGATGTCATACTTGATCTTTTGCGCTTATGCCATCAGGTCCTTGAGATATGTTTTTCATTGCCAGTGTGTATGTGAAATTGAAAGTACAGACTGTCATTTTAGTCCTTCTTCATTTTAGCAGCATATTATCACCCTGAAAATTTATCAGGCCCTCTTTGTTCACCCTTCTTAGTGCTGCCGTATTAAGGGCTCTTTCAGGGTCAGGAAGATGAACATTTTTTATTACTGGTTTTTGGCAAATTGAATACGCATTGGATAGCTTGCTGTGCTCTGCGTGCGGGTGGTATACTCTCAGTAGCTTACTGGGCTAAACACTGCCAGGAGTGATTCCTGACTGTAGAGCCAGGAGTAACCCCTGAGCATTGCTGAGATTGCTGGAGTGTGATGTCGCTCTAAACCCCTGACAAGCAGGTCATGCTCTTCAGCCACTCCACAAGGCCGGGGACACATGGCTTGTGCAGCAGTCATCCCACTGGTGGTCCTTGATGAGCACAGCGAATATGGGGGCGGTGAAGATGGTAGAGAAATATGACCACCAGGTGTCTGTAATCGTGTCGCCCCTGGAGGGCCAGGTCTGAGGCCCCACCACTGTCGCCTGGGAATGGGTGCTGCAAGCTGCCCTGACCTCACTGTCACCACTTGCCACAGCCGTGCCGCCGCATATGGCCAGTCCCCGCCCGAGCTGAGGGCCCCCTCATCACGCTCCTAGGTGCTATTGTCCCGAACACACCTGAAGAATCTGCCTTTAGTACTCATCAGTACTCATCAGTACACTGGCTCGACTCTTCACTCACTACCTGTCTGTATGCAAGGTGCCTTCCCAATGGAAAACCAGCAGGACAGTTGTACGGTTCAATAAGGAAGACATCCACGATATTGGCAACTATCGCCCAATCTGCCTGCTGTCTGTCATCTACAAGCTGTTCACTGGAGTCATCCTGAACAGAATTCGCAGAACATTAGATGAAGGACAACAATGCGAGCAAGCTGGCTTCCAAAAAGGATTCAGCACAAATGACCATATCCACATGGTAATCTAGCTCATTGAGGTTTGTAGGGAGTTTAAGATGCCACTCTGTCTCACGCTCATTGATTTAAAGAAAACCTTTGATTCTGTGGAGACTGAAGCAGTCATCGAAGCCCCTAGCCAAACAGGGCATTCAAACCCAATACATCAAGATCCTTCATGAGTCGTGATTACGAATTCACCACCAGGGTCTCACCATTCTACAAAGAAGTGATCATTAATGTCAAAAGAGGGGTTTGGCAGGGTGATACCATTTCACCAAAACTCTTAGCACCACCCTCAAGAACCTCATGCGACAATTAGAATGGGACAGAATGGGAGTGAAGTTAGACGGTTGGCAACTCACGCCACCTCCCGCTTCGCTGATGAAATCATTCTAATAACACCAAATATTAGCCAAGCAGCACAAATGCTGGCTGACTTCAACCGAGAATGTGGAAAGATAAGTCTACAGCTGAATCTCAGCAAAACTATGTTCATGAAATATGAACTAGTTCCAGAGGCCCCATTCACTCTCAATGGAACAAACATCTCTGGAATGCAGCAGTTATGTGTACCTAGGTCGAGAAGTCAACTTGATGAACGGCCTAAAAACGCGAACTGCACAGGAGGAAGAGAGCTGCATGGAATGCCTTCAAAAGCATCGAAGAAATAGCAAAAAGACAAAGAACCTCCGGCTCCGGGCACATCTCTTCAACTCTACCATTCTCCCTGCATTAACACATGCCTTAGAGACCTGGGCCCTAAGAAGGCAGGATGAGAATGCTATTCAGGTCTCCCAAAGAGGAATCAAAGAGCTATGCTTGGAATATCACTCCTGACTCAAGTGAAAGAAGGAATCCAGAGCTCCAACCTCCATCATTGTTCCACAGTCATGGACGCTGTCTCATTTGCCAAGGCATCAAAAATCAGATAGGCTGGACATGTAATGCGATTTAGAGATGACTGCTGGACTAGAGTTGTTACTGAGTGGATTCCACAGGATGCCAAAAGATCACGTGGCCTTCCACCTACCTGATGGTCAGACTTCTTCATCAAGATCCTGAACGGTTTGCAGCTCTTGATATTCCTGAAGCAACCAGATGCCATTGGGCTACACTGGCACGTGATAGGGTCAAATGGAAACGTTACTAGTGCCTGCTCGAGGAAATAGATGAATAACAGGATGTCAAGTGATCAAGTGAATCTTATCATCATCAATATCACACTTATTGTCTTTATTAATATGACTAGTAGAAGGATAATTGGTTAAATAATAATAAAACAATAGGTTTAAAATGAATATGTATCTTTGGTTACATATTATTCTAGAGCATACACTATCTGGAAAAATGTGTGTGCAAGCTCATTCACTGTATCACTGTCTTCCCGTTCATCATCGATTTGCTCGAGTGGTTACCAGTGACATCTCCATATGTCCTTTCTCATATAAGTAGAGCCCAAGAGCACCTGCTTGCTCCAGGAACATAAAGAGCCTCAAACTCAAAAGAGCAAGCTCACTAATCAATATAATTACATTTGACAGCATATACATTTGACATGTCATAATTAAATAATATAAAGTTCATTATATATAATTTATTTCATCTGAAAATTGGTACAAGATAAATTTCAGAAATTTTTACATATGATATTTAAGAATGGCATATTAAATAGGTTAAATAGCTGCTTTTTCAGTTATCAATTCTGATAACAAGAACAAATAATACAATATTTAAGTTATTTTAAATATTCCTTAAGTTTATTTTGTGTATTTTATTTTATATCGATAAAATGGAAATATTTAAATTGAAATAAAAAATACAGAAGATGTATGTAGATTTTTCTGGTGCCTGCTCAAGCTAATCGGTGATTAATAGGAAGACAAGTGATAAAAGTGACAAGTGATTAAAAAAAATAATATTTGGTTAACATGAGGCCAGAGCCATCGAGGGGGGATACATTTTTTTACTTGCCCACGTCTGATCCACTTTGATTCCCAGTAAAGAATATAGTCCCCTGAATATCACTAGGAATGATTCTGAGCACAGAGTCAGGAGTAGTCCCTGAACAGTGCTAGAGATGTGGCCCCAAAGCAAAGCAATCCAGAGAAAGATCTTTGTTTTCCCATAGAATCATTGTGTTTCTGATTCTAAGTAGTTCTAGTATTACCTATAATGCTTTGAGTTGCAATTTTAATTTAGTTCATGCGTATTTAAGCATGCAGTTGCTAATGAACTCTGAATTGAGTTTTTAGTACCACACTGAGTATCTGGAAATGAATATCAGTATTAATTAAAAAAAAGGCTGATGTATTTAGACCACTATTAAAAAGAGAAGGACAACAGATAATAACAACACTGATGCATTATTACATTCTCCACCTGTTGAAAATATTACAAATATTGCACTATACATCTAGAACTCAGCATTCAGTAACTTTGCAAATCTCAGATCTTGGGTAAAATTAAAATAAAAACACAATTATATAGTAGGAGAACTTTATGGACATAGTTAAGGTTGCCAAGGCAAATGATTCATGGAATCTTACATAGATTATAATGGATTATCTGGGAAGCCCAGTAGGATCACATAAACTCCTTAAAGCAGATGTGAAAATCAAAGTGATTCTAGAACTGATTTTTGAATAACCAATACACTGATGCTGAATAAAGATGGAGACAAGTCAAGTCTCGAGGGAATTCTTTAAAAAAGCTAAGAACAGAGCAGGAGTGATAACACAGTGGGTAGGGCATTTGCCTTGCTTTCTGCCAACCTGGGTTCGATCTCCGGCATCCCATATGGATCCCCGAGCACCACCAGAAGTAACTCCTGAGCATCACTGTATGTGAACCAAAAAAAAGCAAAAAAAAAAAAAAAAAGGCTAAGAACAATACCTGGTTGATGGTAGCATATTAGCTTTAGAAAACTCTGCAAATACCTGAAAAACCTGGGAAGCAGTTTCTCATCCAGAGCTACTAGGTAATATTCACTGTACTCTGTCACTCAGTTTTCTGAGACACTTACAGATTAGTTTAATATGTAATAGATAGTGTAATAGTGTTTATATATCCCTAGCATCTATAACTTATGTATCTATAAAATATAGATGATTGTTGTTTTGAATTACTAAATTTATAACTTACTACAGTTACAAAAAAACTAAGATAAAATTACTGCTTATAAACATTTCACATTTGTACAACTGATGATACAAGACTAAAAGTGTGAAAGTTTAGTATATTAATTTAACCTTTCTTTAAATAAAGCACTGTATCAATGATTCATTATTTAAAAAATATGCAACTTCACTGTTATTAATCTAATTCTAAAAAATTAAGCATTGAATATGATTATTGCTGTTATAATAATGCAAACAAAGAATAGGGCTGAAAAAAATAGAATTCCATGATAGTATGAGTCAAGTTCTTCAAGAGCATACTTTTTAATTATAAAAAATAAAATAGGATACACATTTATTTTTCTTTTCTAATATTTATGTCTATTGTATATATTATTTTTATGCTTATATATACTAAGGTTTATGTGTATTTAAGTATATTTATTGAAATTAAATTGGTTAACCTTAAAGCAAATGTGTGTATGTTTTAGGGCTACCATATTATCTTACTACACCCACCACCAAAGTGCCAATATTTCTTCACCAGTCTGTGGATTTTCATTATTCCCTTCCTTCAAAGACAGGATACACAATAGGTATCCTGTTTTAGGTCTTGAGTGAAAATAATTTTCTTTTGATGTTCATTATGTTCTTGCTGTGTTTTTCATGTACAAATATGAGTAAGTTAATTGTGTATTTGTCTTTCTCCTTACAGTTGTCCAAATTTAATCCTCTCATATGACTTTATCTGTCAGAGTGCCTGTAAAATCAAAATTTAAGCTTTCAAATCGATGTACACATTAGGAGGACATAGGAAGCAATGTTGAATTACAGAGCATAGCAAATATTCAAATAATTTGATAAAGTGACTTAGGTAACCACAAGATATTGAAGCGGTTCCAAGAAATATTTTTAAAGAGATATACAACCAAAAAACTCTATTAAAATCCTGATCTGATTATGGAAGACACCACTGTATCTCTTATAATTTAGTTTGTTAGCTACTTTATAATCTGCAAAGAGCAAATTTGTTTGTGAAAGCTAATCTTTCAAAACCAGGCAGCATGACAAGTTGCTGACACTCGTCTGTCTGAGTTTAAATTATACATTTCAGAGACATCATATCAGCTATAGCTGAAATTTGGATAAAATGTATAGAACATAAAAGTTTCCAAGAAATTGTGTACTGAATCGAGACTAAGGGAGTAATTTCACAAATGTATGTGGTGTTATTTATATGTCTAAAATTATTATATTCATTATATGTTTCTAACAGTGACCTTATGTTAGGTGTGATACATATTTCTGTAAAAATTCCTTAACCTACAGACAAAAACAATTGTCACTGGAAAAATCAAGACTGTGTCAATTGTCTGGCATGTATGAAGCTATAAAACTTTCACTTAATTTCTTGTAATTTGCTAATTTATATCACACTTAATTAAATATAAAGTAAATCAGATGAGATTTATTTTCAGCTATTTTTAAGGAGGGAAATTCTTAAATGTCTTCTTAAATGTCTTAAATTTAAGGAGGCAAATTCTTAAATGTCTCTAGAACATTCTTAGCAAAGAATAGATTACAAGCTAATTACCTCTGAAAATTTTCTCAGCTGTTCAAGATTTGAGGGTCAAAACTTCAATGTGAAAATCCAAAAAACTTTAAAATAAGACAGACCAAAGTGTAAGTCCAAACACTGAAAAGCAATAGGCAAATGTCATCATACAAGTCTCTTAATCACTCTGATACATAATATTTGTCCCTCAATCAGAAAATATTGTATGTGGTACCAGAAAATTGATAGTCCTTTTTACTTTAATATTTTAATTGAAGCACTGTGATTTGCAAAATTATTTTAGTAACAGGTGTACAATTTTTCAACTCCAGTCTCATAACCAGTATCTACTTAACTCCATCAATATTTTCAGTTTCTCTCCCTACTCCCCAGCCTGCCTTCTTGAAATACATTGTTGTACTTTGAATCTCAACCGTATTAAACCTTAAGTGAAATTTGTAAAATGCTGGAGCATAAAGAAACACATTAGACTTGAATGCATGCAGGGTAAAAATATATATGTACATATATATGTTTATATATATAAATATATAAAATTAATAGCAGTAGTTAGAGCTAAATTTAATTTGCTTACTGACGCAGATTTATGATTGATTTAGGAAAACTATTCTGTACTATAGGATAAGCTATTCAAGTTGGATTAAAGCATGAAGAAGAAATTACTACACTTAATTCATTATTTATTCTATCAAAAACCTTAATGCATTTTGCAAGTGTTGTTTAATATTAGAAAATATTTAATAAGTTTAAAAAGGCATTCTGCTGAGAAACAATAGATATTTAAATATATTCCCAGTATTTCTAACATTTTTCCACATACTAATATTTTAGTAAGTTTAAAAGAGTTTAAGGATTAAACTTAATTTATTTGGATTGATTGAATTTTGTTGAATTAACATGTAAGTATACCCAGAAGTGAGGATATCAATATAATTGTTATTTGAAAGAAATACTTAAAGAATTTTCAATTAGCAATTTCCTAGATAGCTACCCATTATAGTAAAATAAATACTAATTAACATGCTAATTTTGACTATTAATTTATATCCAATCAACTTACTATAGTTATTTTGCTAAACACTAGTAAAATGTTCAAGTTATTTTTAAGTTTAATGTATTATGTAGGACAATAAAACTCATTTAATGTTTTTTTAAGATAATTATATGGCAACTAAATTAACTTACTCTTACTCATTTCAGTTTATTGCATTATCATGTATTTGGAGTACAATACATGTGTAATTTAATTTAAATCCTGATAAAGTGGTAAGGTTTATGCAACTATAAACTATTTAAGGAGAATTCCATTAAAATTCTTCAGAAAAATAAAATGAGCAACTTTAGATGATCCTATCAATTTTTCATATTTTAGAGTTGTTAATGTGTAAATATATTACAAACACTTCTAAAATAAATGATTAAATATGACCTATCATTTAAATTAGAAATATTTATTGATAAAAAACAATACGCATTCTATGTTAGCAACTTTTATTTATTCACTTATATTTTTGGCTTTTTTGGATCACACCCGGCGATGCTCAGGGTTACTCCTGCCTTTTTGCTCAGGAACGATTACTAGCGGTGCTCAGGGGAGCCATATGGGATGCCGGGATCGAACCGGGGTAGGCCACATGCAGAGCAAAAGCCCTACCCACAGTGCTATCATTCCGGCTCCTGTTAGCAGCTTTTAAAAACCTTTATCTATGATATTGCTAACTGCAAATTTTCTTGAGAGTCTGTTCATCAGAATTTATTCAGAAGCAAATATAATCAATATATCTGGGAGTGTTTATTAAGAAAAACACAACAAAATTAAAAATTACTTAAAATAGAATACGAGCAGGAATATGAGAAATACTATTTTTCTTTTAATTTTAAGTCTTTACAGACTAAATTTTAAAGAAGCAGTACAAATATTCTATTTGTACTGCTAATTTTTCAGACTTCTGCTTCTTAATCACATTAGAAATGCTTCAGAATAAAACAATATTGTGAAAAGTGACCAAATTAACCATTTATTTATTTAGTGGCTGGTACAGCCTTTCTGGAAAACAATATGGACATTCCTCCAAAGACTAGAATTTGAACTCCCATATGACCCAGCCATACCACTCCTGGGAATCTACTCTGGGAAACCAAAAATACGCAGTGGAAACACCATCCCTATTTTTATGTTCATAGCAGCATTGTTTATCCCTACTTTGTCTCTGCTTTTATGTTCATAGCCCAGATCATTGACAGCCACCCTGCAGCAGTTTTTTTTTTTTTTTCAATCCGGCCGAGGTATGCTGAACCAGAGACTCTCAGACATGGGGCAGAGCTACTACTTGCTCTCCCTGTGCCGAGCTGCTCGTGAGGTGCTCGGGAGGCATGGCAGGTTCTAGCCCTGGCCTGCCACCCCAGCAGAGACTCACAACAAACTAGATCACCCTCCCCCCACTCCATGAGGCCTGCCATTTTCCACATCCGGACGTCCCTCTCTTCACAACTCCACCCAGCAGACCAGACTATCACAGCCCGGATCATCGACAGCCACCCTGCAGCAGTTTTTTTTCAATCCGGCCAGGTATGCTGAACCAGAGACTCTCAGACATGGGGTAGAGCTGCTACTTGCTCTCCCCTGTGCCCAGCTGCTCATGAGGTGCCCGGGAGGCATGGCAGGTTCTAGCCCTGGCCTGCCACCCCAGTTGAGCCTCA
Organism: Cryptotis parvus; assembly: GCA_021461705.1. NCBI lineage: Eukaryota > Metazoa > Chordata > Mammalia > Eulipotyphla > Soricidae > Cryptotis > Cryptotis parvus. The sequence continues at coordinate 115,833 of JAJIBD010038037.1, read as the reverse complement.
CAACAAGCCAGACCACCCTACCCTACTCCATGGGGCCCGCCATTTTCCACATCCGGACATCCCTCTCTTCACAACTCCACCCAGCAGACCAGACTATCACAGCCAGGCTAGCACGGCCGCTAGCGGCCGAGCGGTTTATCAATAAATGCTTTATTTAGAGGTGACTACAACAGTATGCCACCCGCGACGGCAAGCCTGGCAAGCTGCTCGTGTAGTATTTGATATGCCAAATACCAGTAACATTTATATTAGGTAATTCCCGTGACCTAATATAATTATTTGAGGCTCTTTATGTTCCTGGAGAGGGCAGATGCCTTTGGGTTCTACTAGCATGAGACGGGACATATGGAGATATTACTGGTGCCTGCTCTAGCAAATAGATGATTAATGGGAAGATAGCGAGAGTGATAGTGATAGCAGCATTATTCACAATAGCCAGAATCTGGAAGCAACCAGAGTGCCCGAAAATCGATGACTGGATAAAGAAGCTTTGGTACATCTACACAATGGAATACTATGCAGCTGTTAGGAAAAATGAAGTTATAAAATTTGCCTATAAATGGATGGACATGGAGAAGATTATGTTGAGTGAAATTAGCCAGGAGAGACAGATACAGAATGACTGCATTTATTTGCATAACATAAATATATATGTACATATTATGATACCAATATCCAAGGTCAAGTGAAACATATATCAGGAGGTCTTGTCAAAGGTGGAAATTATCACAAACATGTTGGAGTCAGAGGCTAGGTAAGACAGAAAATGGAACAGTATGCTAACAATTGTCGAGGGTACTAATGCCAACCTAGAACTGAGGATTAAATAGAGCCAAAAAGATACACATGGCAACCCTTTAATGTATGTTCTGTAATCCATAGTCTGCAGGGGAAGGAAAAGAGAAAGGGAGAGAAAGGGAAAGAAATAAAGAACCAGCCATGAAGAAGGGCTGGGGGAGGGGGAGGGAACCAGCTACATTGGTGTTGGAGATGGGCACTGGTGGCGGGATGGGTGCTGGAACACTGTATGACCAAAACCCATATATGAACTTTTTAATTGTATATCTTTGTAATTGTAAAACTAAAACAATTTCAAAAAAGTGAGTCCAGAACGTACCAAAGAGAGGTCATAAAAGACAGTATAGCTGGGGCAGGAGCGATAGCCCAGCGGGTAGGGCGTTTGCCTTGCACACGGCCAGCATGTGCCAGCCTGGGTTCGATCCCCGGCATCCCATATGGTCCCCCCAGCACCGCCAGGAGTAATTCTTGAGTGCAGAGCCAGGAGAAACCCCTGAGCATTGCCGGGTGTGACCCAAAAAAGCCAAAAAATAAAAGACAGTATGGCTGGCCTGGTCTCTCTAAGACCTGATCCTTGGAACCAGCCACCATGTTGTGAGGAAGCCCAGACACACGGAGAGACCTAGGGTGTGTGTGTGTGCATGCGTGTGTGTGTGTGTGTGTGTGTGTGAACGATGCGTGCGCAAGCCAATAACATCAGTTGAGGTCTCAGTAAAAAGCCAGCATTGGAGCTGGAGGGATGGCACAGGGGCTAGGTGCCAACCTTGCACACAGCCAACTCATTTCGATCCCCACACTGCATATGGTTTCTCAAGCACCACCAGGAATGATACCTGAGCACAGATACAGGAGTAAACCCTGAGAGCCACCAAGTGTGTCCCTCAAACAAATGAAAATCCAGTGCCCCTAGTCAATATAGATTCAACCCAACCCCTCCCTGTCTAGTTAACCCAATTGATGTTTTTATAACAACCCAGAAACAAGTCATGACTCTACCAATACCATTCCCCTGTATGGGCTGTAATGGTCAATATCATTAGTGCTGGCTAGGAGAGCAGATATGGGGATGGGGGGTGGATGGAAATGAGGGTCTTTGATGGTGATGGGGAGCACACTGGTGGTGGGATTGGTGTTGAACGATGTATGTTTCTAACAACTGTATTGTAAAAAAACTTTGTGCTTTGCAAATCACAGTATTTAAATAAAGAAAAAACAGTAAAAAAGAAAGAAAATAGTGTAATACAAAGACACTTTATTCAGTCTCATCCAAGCATCCTTTACTGACCAAAGTTACCTTCCTCAAGTTATCTTCAAGGAGATAACTTGAGGAAGCAAAAAGATAACTTCAGGAAGCAAAACCATACCACAGGATGCTTGAGCATGTGCTATTTAATTATTTAATAGCAATACAAATTTGCACATTATTATGCAATATTGCTTATAATAATATAATTATTTTAAGTATTGCATATTTGCACATTATCAATATTTACATACTATTATATAATATAACTCATACTATTATGCACATTCCTTTTTTAGTCCAATTTATGATGACCTGAGTGTTTTAGTGAAATGACTATCTCTTCTCATTTTAGTTTTTTTTTAACTGCAAATTTCTCCATGGGCAGAAATCACCATTTCTATAGATTTTAATGTTTTTATCTGAACTATTTATTGACTATCTTTACATGTATGATGCAAGCTTGAAAGAGTAGAGTGACAGATATGTAGGACCCACTCAATACTAAGCATTTTGTGACTGACTAGGAATGGTTGAGGGACTAAACGATGAATTATGCAAATGCAGTTCCTACTCAGAAAACAAGGAAACATCTATAAAAACAACTAAACAATGTGAGGCAGAGCATTCGAATCTTACCTGTTGACTAAACAAAGTTCAATGTGAAGTCAAAAAGTGTTGTTCTTTCCTATGATCTATAAGTTCTACTACAATCTCTTATTGGCAAAATCAAAACAAGGAACAAATAAAGTATATTTGTTTATTTTTTAAAGTATAAACTGCTATAATCATATAGCAGTTTAGTGATTTTTTTCTCTATTTTTGGTCACAACCAGCAATGCTCAGAGGTTATTTCTGCCTCTGCACTCAGGAATTAGTTTTGGCAGTGCTTGGATCAGGGAATGCCAGGAATTCAATCTGGGTCAGCCAGTGTGCAAGGGCAAACACCCTACTTGCTGTACTATGTTCATGATCCCATTTCAGTGAGTTCTAATCACTACCAAAATACTTAACTGTTGTAGTCTACTTGTTTATTGCTAAATTATTATTTTATAATCTGACAGCAAGCAGGTCATGTGGTGAAAGATGTTTCCTACAATTTTTTATCATTAAAAATGTAGGAAAATTATTCAAACAATAAATTAATGTTATCAACTTGTCGGGGAGCTCCGCCGGGATCCCCGACAGTGCCTGGAAGCGAGTTCCCTTCTACCTCCGAAACCGGAGAGGAATGGATGAAAACTCAGGAATCGATGCAGTTTTAAAAGGCTTTACTTATCACAGGTTCAGGCATACAAATCAGCAAAAGGAAAAGCCCGGTGCTTAGGATTCCAGGCTAGAACCCCAGCCACGTGTAGGCCAAGATGGCGGTCACCACGTGTAAAGGCCCTGTAAAAGGAGAAGAAGACAAGACCCCCAAGAAGGATGAGCACTCACAAAGAGAGAGCCCACAAAGAAGAGCGTGAGAGAGGAAGCAGGCTAGTATTATACCCCTGCAACTCAGACCTCCCTCCCACTGTTATGGAAAGCAAGGAGGGTCAAATGCCCTAAGGGAATCTCTCCCAGCACCTCACCTAGATCCTTTTATATGCTAATGTTTTGAGCCAAAATCTGCCTGGAAATGCCTTTATAGGGTAGAGAAGGGGGTTTCTGAGATGGCATGTCTCTGTACCAAAGACTAATACTAATGCCAGTTAAATATTTCTCCAAGCCTTCACAAGTCTCTTCTACTTCATGGTAGTTTTGTATTTTAGTTGCCTTTGAGTATATCAGGGAGCCATGCTTGTTTGCTTGGAGGCAAACAGCATTTCTCTCTGGTCTAATTACTTAGGGATCCTACGTGGCCAGGCAAATATGCTTGTAAGATCTAGCTAGTCCCACGATGATTGTGGTAGCATGGGAGAATATTTATACCAGCTAGTACAGCATACATGGTCAGATAAACTGCCACATTTAAACTACCCCCCCTTATCTACAAGTGATTTGCAGGCTGCAATTCAGAGCAGATGCAGCGGCCCTTAGAGGAGTCCTGCACCATCAACTCATCTTTATCTCTGTGTATTTAACTCAGTCTGTGTATTTAACTCTTATTTTTTGCTTTATTAGATACTTTAACATAGAGTATGATATATGTCACATTAGAATACATATAAGTGAAAATAACTTTCCATTTGCTTTGTGAATATATATTTTTGCTGCAAAAGAGGCTCATTCATCATATGCTTAACACTTGGCAAAGAAGAAAAACAAAAATAGAAGTCATTAACTAAACCTGAAATTACTTGCCCAAACCCAAATTAATTAATAATATGTTCTCTTAAAATGGACATCAAAAAGATGTATTTAAGTAAAAAAAATACATTATAAAATAGAACTCCAATAAAATTTCTATATGCTGTAATATCTGTGTAAAACTATGGCACAACATCCAAGGCAATTTCTACTCTATTAAATACAACAATGCTAGTTTAGACTTCATGAGACTTGAAGATTTTGGCCTCTGAGCTGCTAGCCTTAGGGTTCAGCAGGAATGGGCCCTGCCCATAAGGTTACACCCAAAACATCTGTGCTTATCCTAGCTAAGGTGAAGCAGAATGTGCCTGGTCTTCTGACTTCTGATCACAGGGATATGTAAATCAATGATTGTTTCCTTGCTAATGTTACCTTGCAAATGCTAAATATGTGATTGTCATTTGTTCCAATTTCCCAGAAGCTTGCAAATGCCCTGTGATGTGTGCTTGTACCCCCCCTCAGCCCAAATATTGTATAAAAGGCTTAAACTGTGTCCAGTAAATCGAGTGCTACTATACGGAGCTCCCCCGGTGCATCAGTGTCCTCTTTCTTTCCTTTCTCAGCAGCAGCAGTGGCAAGGCAGAGTTTCTCCCAAGTCCATCCCTCTCCTTTTTCCGCAGGGATGAAGTCCGGCAAGACCTAGGTCTTCCTCATTTGTGCCAGGAACTGCTGGCCAGGGCCTCCAACAGAAGATAATTTTGAAAAAAGCCTCCAAATCAAAAAATAAGAAAGGAAGGTGAAAAATTAAAAATCAGTAATCATTCTAAAGGGATGAACAAGTCTGCAATAAAATAGAAACCAAATCTTAAACCTTTGGACTAAAAAACATATTAGATAAAAAAGCTTTTGTACAGCATGTAGGTTTTATTTTTATTACTTTTAGTAGCATGCAGTTTTTAGAACTAAATTTTATGGAATAAGATGCAAACCTTACCACAGATTTGAAAATTAAATGTGATGATATATTGATATATTTTTAAAAATCATATTTCCCCCAAATTTGTAACAATTATAAATTTTCCTTTAAAATTTTGTGTGTTTTGTTTTGGTGCTATACACAGCTGAGTTCAAGGCTTACCACTGGTTCTGTGGGCAGATTTTAATCTTGGAAATTTACCAAGGACTATATTTAGTTCAGAAATTCTTACCTGGTCAGCAATGTGCCAGGCAAATTCCTTACATGCTTTACAATCTGTCTGACATACAACTACTTTTAAAACTAAGACAATATCTAGATATATATTTACGTATATATTTATATATGAATATATTTATGAAATTATATTTATCATTTATTAATCCATACATTTATTAAATGTATCAGGTTATATCAAAGTATCACATGTCTAATGAATAATAGAAAACAATATAAATATATGTTAAATTGAGAAATTTGTAATCTAAGTGAATGATTTTATATTTCATGCTTAGTCTTTCACAATTAAGTAACAATCAAATATATGTAACATATTTTACTATATAACATGTAAATATATACATATTATATTATATATGCATATTGTATGAAAGAAATAAGTAGTAAACATCTTAAAGTATGAAGATTGAATGATCCCTGAGTTCCTTACTCTGAAAATTGGCAAAGAACATAAGAAATAATAGTTTTCCTTATCTTCCAAATAAATATGTACTAAGGAAGTTAAGAAATCTTTCATAGAATTTCAACTTATGTATACTTAATAATAGGAAGGATCATAATTTTGTTGCCTTTAGAAAATAAATATTGATTTACTGAATAACCGCCCATTGATTTTTAGATGAAAGAATTTGCTTGTTTCTCAACATTTTATTCATCTAATGAGCAAAATTCCACTTTACTTACATATATATGTTCCTATATTCTAATATGATTTAATAAATATCACAGTTCCCATTTTCTCAGATGATTAGAAACAGCTATGCAATTTTGTTGGGAATGCCTCAGAAATTTATTTTTTAGTTCATGATATTAGAAGGAGCTTGTTGATATCTCCCATTACTGATTATGTTAACACTAATTGAATAGTATCTAATGAATCTACTATTAAGTTGTTATTTAATCTCTTTGGATATAAAGTAGTTTTTGAACAGATGCTTTTCAACTCTGTTAAAATACTTCAACTCCTCAAACTTTGCATGTGTATTTTAGCACTGGTGAAGGGAGGGTATTGGAACATTCTATGACAGACATCCAATGATGAACAACTTTGTGACTCGGTATCTCATGGTGATTGAATTTAAAACTTTTATTTTAAAAAAAAATCACCATTGCCAATTATCTGGGATATGCAAATAAAAATAATGAGTAGTCACTTTTCACTAATGAGAAAAACTATATAAACAGTTCAGAAGCAACAAGATCTGGCAGATACATGGACACAAAGGGACTCATTCATTGGTCATAGTAATAAATCTTATTAAATCTGCATGGAAAAAATGGGAAATTCTCAATGGGAAATTACAGTGGAAATAAAATACAATTCCTTTCCCAAAGAAGTAAAACTGCTGAGGAATAGTGGAACATGGATAATTACCTGGAAGGAGAGGAAACATGATCATGAAAGTGGTTTCCCCAGGAGAAGACTTATTCATTTCACTCGTGATGTGCTGCCTTCTGTGATTTCCCCAAATGCAGAAAGATAGACTGCATAATCTGTGGTAGTAGGGCATTGTTTGTGCTCTCCCCCAATGCAAACAAATAAAAAAGAAGACAGAGGAATATAGGTAAGAGATTACATAATAAATGCTATTATAATCATAAAATAAATATGTATATACATATTCTGATATATATATAAGAAATATATATTTCTGATATTTGTATCATCTAAAAATTGATACAATTTTTCCTCTATACTGGCAGACTTGCAAAAGACCTGATATATATATACATATATTCTGCAAGTATATATATATAGTCTATATAGTATATATATAATATATAATATATATGTATATATAGTCTGCAAATATACATATGCATATATGGATATATTAATATATATGGGCATGAATATATAAATATATACATGTATATGTACATGTATATATGTATACATGACTTACAGAGGAAAAAATTGTGCATAGGATACAAATATCAGAAATTATAACTTCAAGAGTTGTGCTAATTGAATTATACAATATAACAATAGAATATGATGTTAAAAGATTGACTTTTCTCTATCCCAGTCATTGTAAAACTTTATTCAACATGAAAATAGGAAATAAATTAGATGCCTCAGTTTGCACATCATATCTTTCCATAATTATTCATTATTTTGATAATTCTTTGAACACATCTATTTCTTCAGTTTAGTACTCCCTAGCTCTCGAAATCATGCAAAATAAGCTTTCAAGATTATAGAGAATTATCTTACTGTGATATGTGATAATTTGCTCAAAAATTCACCACTTCATAAAAGCATCTCCTCATTGCTTAGATATACTATTTGTTTTCTTCTACTCTTTTGCATTGGTATCCTTCCTAGAAATCTTAAAAAAAAATCAGTGACCACGCCCAGGGTTTCTCATTCAACACACAGTTCTATGCAAATCTTTGAGGATACAACCCTACTTGAGGCCTGGTACTTCTCAGGCCCTACAGTCCCACTTGGGTATCTCAGAATTTATTAAGGCTCAGTGTGGTTCATATTAGGGCACTCAGTGTGTAATACCGAAGTTAGGAATCATATGTGGTCCTTGAGTGCACCAATACTCCAATACTATTATCCCTAAATTTGCCATTATCTAAAAGAATGCTCCCTGCTAATACTCAACTGTGTATTTCAAACAATCTGATAGGTTTAGATTAATTATACTTTTCACAAAAATGTACATAATAATGCAGATAAATTTTGCATGTTCTTATTCTCCATGAGATATCTACTGAAATCTTGAGGTAAATGTACCTATTTAACCTTTGTATTTTATTTATTTCCATTAATATTCTCAGAATTTCTAGATATAATAAATTCTATGTGACAAAAGACTATATTTCTCTATTTGTCATAGATTCTGGCACATAGTAATGTACAAAACTTGTTATTTAATAAACTACTTGATAGAATGAGTTATTTTCTTAAGGCGATAAGTCAATAAGATCATAGTATAAAATAAGGTATATGAAAGATCACTTTCTTTTTTCTATTAGCTAAATGAAACATAAATGCAATTCTATACTTAAGCAATTGTTTCAATTAGACTATGAAGCACAAATAAAAAAATATGTTCAGGGGTTTATTTTCAGAAGTAAAAAGCTCTGTATCATCAATTTTTGCTTTGTGTTTATTTCTAGACAAAGTAATTGATTAGTTTTTTTTTAAATTGTTCTCTCACCTTCAACCACTTTTGTGGAAAATTTAAAGAAGTCTTCTTAAACTTTCTATTTTAGCTATACAAGAAATCAATGTTGCTAGGCAGTTTACTTTTCATCTGCAAGTGCTTGAGATATTGTCCCATATAACATCAAATTGAAAGTGACAGTTGCAGTTCTTAAGACATTTGGTCATAACAGATGTCCAAGTGTCAAAGCTTTCTTGTGTCAGATCAAGGAACCCTAAAAAAAAGAATTGCAACTGTAATCATTGGTTTATTAAGGTTGTTCATCATATTTTTCTATCATATGCTTTTTAATCACTGTGACAATTTGGGATAGTTGGTTTCTTGAGTGTAACTTGGGAAACAAGCCCAGAGATTGCTGCTGGTGAACTGGGCTCACTGGCTCACAGTAAGATGCTAGGGTTTGAGGATGTGCTGCTCAGGTCCTGTGGTGTTGGGGATAATCCAGACCTCTCAAGCAGTGTTTGGCTTTCTCCAAGATCACTCTCAGAGGTGCTCAGTTGCTTCCCCTGCTGATCCGATGGGGAACACCAAGCAATGTTCAAGAGACCATGTGATGTCAGGAACCCAAACAGTTTTCCTGAGGTAAAGGAGGTAGAAATTCTCCCCTCTCTCTCTCTCTCTCTCTCTCTCTCTCTCTCTCTCTTCACACACACACACACACACACACACACACATACACACAGACACACACAAACATACTCTCTATATATTTATATACTTATTTGATATATGTATACACACATATATATTTATGTATATATGATGTATATGCAAATCAATGGATTACTTGATCACTTGACCACTTGAATCCCGTTATTCATCGATTTCCTTGATAACATTTTCATTGGACCCTATCACGTGCCAGTGTAGCCCAATGGCACCTGGTCGATTCAGGAATATGAAGAGCCTCAAACCGTTCCTTCAGGGTCTTTTTTTTTAACATTTTATTATACCACCGTGAGATATACAATTACAATGCTGTTCACGCTTGGGGGTTTCAATCACACAGTGTTCCAGCACCCCGCCCTCCACCAGTGCCCCCCAGCCACCACCCATGTCCCCAATTCCCTCCCCCTCCCACATCCTGCCTAAATGGCAGGTTCTTTATCTCCTCTCCTCTCCCTCTCTCTCTCCTCCTTCTCCCACACATTGTACACTTCTAAGTGCACTACGCACACTTAGAAGCCATCATTTGCATTCTTTGTCTGTATTTAATGCTCAGTTCTATGTTAGCATCAGAACTTTAGACATTTATTCACACATGTTCCCTTCTCTATCTAAACCAACCTCTGACTCCCACACGCTTGTGGTAATTTCCACTTTTGGTAAGATCACCTAGTATATTTATGTCATGCAAATAAATGCACTCATTCTATGTCTCTCTCTTTCCTTCTGACTAATTTCATTCATCATGATTCTTTCCATATCCATCCATTTATAGCAAAATTTCATAACTTCATTTTTCTGACAGCTGCATAGTATTCCATTGTGTAGATGTACCACAGTTTCTTTATCCAGTCATCAGTTCTCGGGCATACTGGTTGTTTCCAGGTTCTGGCTATTGTGAATAGTGCTGCTATGAAAATAAAAGTGCGGATTGTGTTTCCGCTGTGTGTTTTTTGGCTTTCCAGGGTATATTCCCAAGAGCGGTATGGCTGGGTCAAAGGGGAGCTCAATTTCTAGTTTTTGGAGGAATGTCCATATTGTTTTCCAGAAAGGTTGTACAAGTTGACATTCCCACCAACAGAGTATGAGTGTCCCCTTTTCCCCACATCCACGCCAGCACTTGTTGCTTTTACCCTTTTGGATATGGGTCATTCTCTGTGGTATGAGGTGATATCTCATTGTTGTTTTGATTTGCATCTCTCTGATGATTAGTGATGATGGGCATTTTCTCATATGCCTTTTGGCCATTCGGATTTCTTCCTTGTCAAAGTTTCTGTGTCCTTCAGGGTCTTGACGAAGAAGTTTGACCATCTTGTAGGTGGGCGGCCACGTGATCTTTTGACATCTCTTGGGATCCAGTCAGCAACAGCTCTAGTCCAGAGGTCGTCTCCAAATCACATAACATGTCCAGCCCATCTGATTTCCAAGCCTTGGCAAACGAGACAGCATCCCTGATTCTGCAATAGCTATGGAGGTCGGAGCTCAGGATTCCTTCTCTCAATTTAGTGAGGTGTGATATTCCAAGCATAGCTCTTTCAATTTCTCTCTGGGAGACCTGAATATCATTCTCATCCTGCTTTCCTAGGGCACAGGTCTCTGAGGCGTATGTTAATGCAGGGAGAACGGTGGAGTGAAAGATATGTGCCCAGAGCCAGAGGTTTGTCCTTTTAGCTATTCTTTCGATGCCTTTGAAGGCATTCCATGCCACTTGCTTCCTCCTGCGCAGTTCAGGTTTTAGGTCGTTCATCATGTTGACTTCTCGACCTAGGTACACGTAACTGCTGCATTCAGAGATGTCTGTTCCATTGAGAGTAAATGGGGCCTCTGGAACTAGTTCATTTTTCATAAACATTGTTTTGTTTAGATTCAGCTGTAAACCTGTCTTTCCACGTTCTCGGTTGAAGTCAGTCAGCATTTGTGCTCCTTGCTAATGCTTGGTGTTATTATTATGCATATTTATATAAAAATATATATACATACACAATACTGGTGCTTGTCAGATATAATCTGATTGATCTTTATCTAGGTGATCTAACTTTTGTTGTTATGTATAACACATCAGATCTGATAAATCTGTTTTATACCCCATTAATTTCAGGCATAATAGTCAACAGGGCTGAGGATTCATATATTATCTAGACATAGATCATGAGCAGCTGGAATTGTAGTTTTGCAAGAGAAAGAAGGTGTTGAGGGGAAGCTGCTACTGCTACTGGAAGGAGGCGCAGCAGGAGAATTACTGGAGGGCCTGATGCTGAAAGCGGCTGCAAAAATGCTGCTGGGGTCTTTGTGCTAAACAGAGGTTGCTTTTGACCTCGTGTGAGCTGCATAGAGATGCAGCATGAAAATTGTCACTGGTTGTTTGGTATTTTTATGTGCCATCTCCAGAAACCCAGAAACTAGCCTTTCTTTGCCTTTTTGTGCTCTAATACCAGGAGCATTCTATGCATGTTCCTTAACCTTAACCATGGACTACTTCGCTGGCCCCACTTTTGTGTTACTTTAGACATAAATTGCAGGGGTGCCCAACCAGGGGCGCCAGGATGTCGGGGACACCTCCAGGGTCCCCAACAGTGCCAGGAAGCGAAGTTCCCTTCTACCTCCGGGGCCGGAGGGGAATGGATGAAAACTCAGAAATCTGATGTAGTTTTAAAAAGGGCTTTACTATCACAGGTTCTGATATACAATCCAAGAGCAGGGAAAACCTCCAGGTTCTGGGTTCCCAGCTAGGCCCCAGCCATGTGTAGGCCAAAATGGCTGCCACCGTGTGTTTAGGCCCAATAGAGAATGGAGATGATGGAGAAGCAAAATGCCAAGGGAAGCTGAAATGGTAAAAGGGGAAAAAAAGAGCATCTTTCTTCTTGCAGCTTATTTTATAGCTAGAAATTCATCCAATCTTCCCAACCAGCCCATTCTGGGCTGGGCTATCTAGAGATAAAAAACAGGAAAACAGCTCTATAGAAATGTAGCAACTTCAGGAGGCCTTCTGGCTGTTTTCAAGAACCCAGAGCTCATTCAAAGCCTCCTAGCAGAGCTGGGAGAAGCTAGAAGCTAAATGTAATTTCCCCTGGAAGGGAGAGTCAAATGCCCTCAGGTAATTTCTCCCAGCACCTCACCTAATGTCTTGAGCCAAGATCTGCCTGGTAATGCCTTTTTAGGGTAGAGAAGGGGTTTCTGAGATGTCATGTCTCTGTACCAAAGACTATACTAATGCCAGTTAAATATTTCTCCAAGCCTTCAGAAGAGTCTCGTCTACTTCACAGTAGTTTTGTATTTTAGTTGCCTTTGTGTTATCAGGGAGCCATGCTTGCCTTGCTTGGAGGCAAACTGCATTTCTCTCTGGTCTAATTATTTAGAGATCCAACGTGGCCAGGCAAATATGCTGGCAAAATCTAGCTAGTCCCACGTCCCATGATGATTGTGGTAGTATGAGAGAATATTTATACCAGCCAGTACAGAATACATGGTCAGATAAATTGCCACCTTTAAACTACCCCCCTATCTACAAAGTGATCTTCAGGAGGCAATCCAGGGTAGATGCAGAGGCTTTAGGCTTTTAGGTGTCCTGCAACAATAAATGATATTGTGATTTATAGTAATTAGATAACTTGTCAAGAGACCTTCTGTATTTTCCTTAGAGGATAAAAATTAATAGTTTTAATTCTAATGTAACCAACATATTATTAAAAAGTCTCAAATTTTTACTAACTTCATTATTTAGAACCGGGCTGTGGGAATTTATTACTTAAAAAATATCCAAAAGTAAGATATGTTTCTAGATAAACCAGTTTAGGTCTCAGAATGCAAATGGTTTGCAAATGTGAGCCCCCCAAAGAATAGAATAGCAGGAAAGAATAAAATGGTTGACAAATACCTGTGTGCTGCAAATGTATACCAAACAAGAATAGAATAAGACTTTTTTAGGGTCTTTTAGATGCAGGGGCAGCCTGTGCAAATATAGAATAGAATCTGTCAAGACTTAGGCTATGTTTTAAGGGTGCTTTCCTACAGTTATGCACAATATCCCAGTACTCTGCTCTTATGCCTATTGTATGTTGATGAGCTTACTAAACACCTTGATATCTCTGTCAACAATGTTAACCTCTTGGGAGCCCAGTGGGAGTGAGGAAATGGTATGATATGGAATATAAAGCTGGCCTTGCCTATGAGCTCAGGTTTGTTTCCCAGATGACCTAAATACCGGAGTGTCTGTGTATGTTTATCTTCATCCTTATGTGTCATTTGTTTCATTCTCTGAGACCAACCTTCACTTTACCATGGTGGAAGGTGCCAATTAGATTGGCATTAGACAATGAGTTTTACTTCAAGTTGAAGAATCAAGGAGGATTGCAAGGGATATAGGATCTGTCAAGAATTTGGGAAGAATTATTTTAAATATCATAGTCTATGACTATGAATGTTACTATATCTGCATGTATATCTATATTTATATATTCTCACAAGTATGAATATCCCTCTACTTGCCCCCTTTGGATGGTTTTTATGCCTGCATCAATGGAAAGTCCATGTTGTGATGATAAATATGGTTACATCATGAGAATTTTTTCTATATACTCAAGAACATAAACAATTTTATAAATGTGTATGCTGGACATAGAATACAGTGAACAAAATTGGGTTACATTCTAACCACAAGACAGAGTAAGTAGAAAATGTGCAGAAACTAAATATATGGAAATTAGAAAAACATGGATATATTTGTTTAATTACTAATTAATTAAACAAAATATGATCATTAGACTAATAGCAATTATGTTGAAATTAAGTTCACTAATTTCTGCTTTTATCTAGTTTCATCTTTCCTGAATTATATCTATAGAAACACTTAAAATGCCTCATTAAATATTTTCACTTAAAATATTTGTTAAATATTTTATCAAGTCTTAAGATGTAGTTCAATAGCTTACAATGCTCCTGAGAGAAAATAATTTTATGCAAGAATAGAAGAGAAGTGAAGAGCTTATATCACAATGGAAGAAACCATGCACCTATCATACCCGAAAATAGTTTTGAAAACGTAAATCACAGAGAATCAGGATGAAGTTCAGGCACTATCATAATATCAGACAAAAAACTCACTAAATTACAGTCTCTTTTGGGATCAGGACTACTGTATGCTAATAATTTATCTATATTTTCTGTAATTGTTAGTATATTCCTATCATTAGAGAATAATGTCTCAGCTAGTTCACTCTGAACACATGTCCATATTTTCTTTTTATTTAATCTATCTTAGTGTACTTTCCATAAATAATACATAATACATACAGCATTGTAAAATGGAAAATTCTGATGATGGAAAGCCTTAATGTTTTCCCTATCCAATATAATAGCTACTCGTTCATATAACTATGTACCCATGGAGCAATGTTAGTGTGACTGAGGAATTAAGCCTTTAATTTTAAGGAACAGGGAAACATAGTAATGGCAGAAGTAGAGCACTTACCTTGAATATGGAATTACTAATTCCAGTGTCCACATCAAAAGAAAGAGAAGGGAGAAAGGAATGGAAAGGGAAGGAAGGAAGGAAGGAAGGAAGGAAGGAAGGAAGGAAGGAAGGAAGGAAGGAAGGAAGGAAGGAAGGAAGGAAGGAAGGAAGGAAGGAAGGAAGGAAGGAAGGAAGGAAGGAAAAGAAGGGTCTAAACCATTCATGATAAGCTAAATTTATTTAGCTTCTTACTGTTCTCTAGCAGATTTACGTGATAAATTTAGGATTTCTAGAGCATATATATTGTAGTCTAAATGCTATCAATTATAATTTCATAATGGACACACATAAAAATCATGCAATAACTGCTTCAAAGGTGAAAACAGTAATTCAAACATTCTGTAAATTATATTAAATTTTAATTCATGTCATTTTACTTTTGAAAATTTTAAAACTTTTTCAGAAACTGAAATAGTCTCACTTTAAATTTAAAACATGCTCTATTACATATTAATTAAACTATGGTAAGAAGTTTAATTCCCCTAATCCAATAATTGATATATTCTACTTTATTTTGTTAGCACAGCATGTCCTTTTTTGCTTGAGACTAGCTTCTATTAACAAAGGACAATATACTACTTGCATTTATCTTCCCCCTTTCGTGGACAAATCCTTTACTCCTTTATCTTCATCTTTTGAATCTGACAGTCTGAATTAAATTTTTTATCAGTTTTGTCATTCCTGTTCTTTTAGTTACATGGAGACTTGAATATCTTTCTATGGTGTATTGATTTTTGTCCTTATTTAAATATTGCAAAAATGACTATCGATTGTCCCAAGAATAAGTCCGATGTGCCAACAATCCAGTCCCTTGGACCACAGATTTCTTTATTACCAGCATCTTCATGCTAATGGTGTGAGGATGACTTTGACAGAGAGAGAGCTAAATTAAACCGAGGGCATGCTTATTGCTTTGTCCTTGCAATGCTTTTCTTTTGGCAGCGGTACTTCTCTCTCCACCCTCTCTCCCACACCCTGATCTCACAGCAGTTTTGTGCAACTTTTATTTTTCAGATATACAACGATACTACTCAGTCTAGCTTTGTATCCATGGCAGCAGTTTCTGCCCTAGTTTTATCAAACTTTTCATTTCATTCTTCTGAAAGGGCATTCATCTCTTTGTGGTGGAAGCTAACGAGGACTGGTGTCAGAGTCCTGGTTCCTATGTGCCAAAAAACAGCATCTTGCAAAGCTGCAAGACACATGACCTTGGAGAGTAAATCTTGTTGAGTAAATTTTGCATTTTAAATATCTTTAAACATTGTCTTACAACAGTTCATTTTTGCAGGGATCAAAACAATAAATAAATACATAGAATTTTATTAAATTATTTTCACTATCGAGGCCATAAAAGCTAATGTTCACTCCTTGAATCCATAATTTGGAGTCTTACTCAGTTTTTGAGAAAAGATGTGTAACTTCTCCTGGATGAAGGACTCTGATGATAGTTTGATAATTATAGTCAAGAAAACTTCTGGTCTTATTTTATGGTTAATTGGGATTTCACAGTCTATTATATATTTAATTCTTATTAATTATGTATTTTATTTAAAAGGAACTATAAATTTGTTTTTTGAAAATATTCAGTTAAAGGTAATTCGTAGCAAAGTTGTTGTTATTATTATATTATTATTATTATTATTTGTTTTTTAGGTCATACCTAGCGATCCTCTAGAGTTGCTCCTGTCTATAGACTCAGGGATTACTCTTGGTGATGGCCAGGGATATGGGATGAAGGGGGCCAAACTCAGGTCAATCACATGCAAGACAAACTTCCTACCTGCTGTACTATTACTCATGTCACATAAAGTTATTAATCTTTTACCAAATCATAGGTAAATAAAAGTGATTAAAAATGATCGGTGCTGAGCTATGTCTTTATCATTGCCCACTATGACTTTATTAAAGAACACCACTTAAGAATAGCTGGTTAAAATTGAATAATATTAGGCAGAAATATACTTATAAAAATTAGCAGTATGCAAATTACTAAAAATAGGTTAAATAAAGTTTCTTCTTGGCTTGAGTTAGAAAGCAGAGGCATGATATGCCAATACATGAACCCAAAACATACTAACCACCAAAATTTTCCACTTTAAACAAGTTAATAAATGTATGCGTCTCAGTTGAGCAAGATTGTAAACTTTTCACGAATATTAAAAAAAGTGAATGTGTGCCTAAAACTCAATCTTTAACCCTTGTTTCATTTGTGTTTTTGTTTTTTTAAGTAGCATTCTTCACTTTTTCTGAAACACAATTATATTGATAAGGAAATTGCATTACTCTGAACAATATATAGTTAATTATGCATTTTTAAATATATAAAAAATCTTGGTGTTTTCTCATCAAATTTGATATCTTTAAAATTTATAATTTTGAGAAATTTGGCATTGTTTTTCTAGTGGTATAATTGAATACAGTTTTAATATTCCATAAATGTATACTTTTACAATTGAAAAACATGCACATAAAATATACATATCTATTTTAAGGCCAATTTTCACTTTGAACACATTACATATGCATAATGATGTTTGTTCTCATTTAAGCAATAAAACAACATTAATGCCAAGTTCTGTTTTGTTGAATAGTAATCAAGTATAATGTGAGATAAGAAAATGTCACTAAATTAATCTTCTAGAAAAATA
The DNA here is from genome assembly GCA_021461705.1 of Cryptotis parvus. Taxonomy (NCBI): domain Eukaryota; kingdom Metazoa; phylum Chordata; class Mammalia; order Eulipotyphla; family Soricidae; genus Cryptotis; species Cryptotis parvus. The sequence continues at coordinate 98,339 of JAJIBD010038037.1, read as the reverse complement.
TAACTATTTAATTTTTATACAGACGAGAACATACTCTGTTCTCTTTTATTTATATCTCTGTTTTGATTTTAAGAATCAGCATTATATTATTGGCTACCAGAGAGGAGGCAGAGTATATATGAGATCAATAAGGTCAGAGAGATAGAATAGAGCAAGGGAATAGCACCACATACTTTTATTTTATTTCATTTTTTAATTTTTTTCTCTTTTTAAATATTAATTATTTATTATATTTTTCTTTAGCACCAAATCTTCAAACTCATTTTTTTGAACTACTGGCCTTATTTGTTGGAAATCTTCAGGAATATTTCTCCTTCCCAATCCTTGAAAATAATAGATCTTTTGCTCTTTGAATAAGTGAATTTATTGAATATGTATCCCATTTTAAAGGGTATTTTAATGGGTACACTTATCAAAGTGATGCTTTGATACATTAATACCATCAGTCAGAAAAACATGTCAAAGCTGGTTTATGTAACAAATGTTAATTGTATGGAAGCGGGTACATGAGGTTTGTGGTCGTTAAGATGATGGTGGAGGGAAGGGATTGCTCGGGTTTTAGCAATGGTTTTGGAAAAAGGTATACACTAAGTTATTATAAAAGTATTATAAATAATGATACTTTGTCTGGGACTCGGCCGAGGTCCCCAACAATGAGGGGAAGCGAGTTCCCTTCTACCTCCAAAGCCGGCAAGGAATGGATGTAAACTCAGGAATCCGATGCAGTTTTTAAAGGGCTTTACTATCACAGGTTCCAACATACAATCCAAGAGCAGGGAAAACCTCCGGACTCTGGGTTCCCAGCTAGGCCCCAGCCACGTGTAGGCCAAGATGGCTGCCACCACGTGTTGAGGCCTAACAGAGATGGAGAGGATGGAGAGGCAAACACCAAGGGAAGCCGAAATGGCAAAAAGGGAGAAAAAAAGAAGGGCTTCTTTCTTCTTGCAGCTTATTTTATAGCTATAAATCTGCCCAAACTTTCCAGCCCGGCCCACTTTTGGGCTGGGCTATCTAGAGATGAAAACATGAAAATAGATCTATAGAAATGTAGCAATTTCAGGAGACCATCTGGTTGTTTACAAGAACCCAGAGCAAATTCAAAGCCTCCTAGAAGAGCTTGGGAGGAGCTATAAACTAAATGTAACTGCAGGAAGGGTCAAATGCCCTCAGGTAATTTCTCCCAGCACCTCACCTAATGTCTTGAGCCAAGATCTGCCTGTAATTGCCTTTATAGGGTAGAGAAGGGGGTTTCTGAGATGGCATGTCTCTGTAACAAAGACTATACTAATGCCAGTTAAATATTTCTCCAAGCCTTCACAAGAGTCTCGTCTACTTCATGGTAGTTTTGTATTTTAGTTGCTTTGAGTTATCAGGAGCCATGCTTGCTTGCTTGCTTGGAGGCAAACAGCATTTCTCTCTGGTCTGATAACTTAGAGATCCAATGTGGCCAGGAAAATATACTGGTAAGATCTAGCTAGTCCCACGATGATTGTTATAGCATGAGACAATATTTATACCAGTCAGTATAGAATACATGGTCAGATAAGACTGCCACATTTAGACTACCCCTATCTATGAAGTGACCTGCAGGAGGCAATCCAGGGTAGATGCAGAGGCCTAGGCTTTTAGGTGTCCTGCAACAATACTTTATAAAGATAGAAATGATAAGATGACAAAAACAAACCTGATAGAGAAAAGTATAAATGAATTGCATTCATACATGAAATAATTTATTATGATATATCGTTATGAAACAAACCTTCTCAATAGTTACCAATCATTCTGTTTTGTGAAGTCCATTCCATGCTTGGATTTTCCTTTTCTGTATGTCATCATATCTCTTTAGTGTGCAAAAAAATTTTTATTTTTTTTGTTTTATTAAACCACAAAATTGTCACTGAGTATTCTCATATTAGAAGTTTGACTTAAAATAGTTATTTTGTGTCAGAGAGATTGTGCTGTATGGAGAGTGCTTGTTTTGCAGACAGTCTATCTGGTTTTCAGGCCTGTCAACCCATGTGGTGTCCTGAGACCCATCAGGAATTATCCCAGAGTGCATAGCTCAGAGTAAGCCTTAAACACTATCAGGTGTAGTCTGAAAATATAAAAGCCCTAAACTAAAATAGCTTTATTTTAAAATAACGTCTAGTGAAAATATGATCACAATAATTAGTTCAATTATACAAAGTTTACTCCATTGTCTAGAAATTCCAGTTTGTACTCAATGCAATAATTCTTTTATTTGTTAAAATAACTGATAACTTACATTATTTCCTAAAACTTAATATTATTTATGCCTAAGTAGCCCTGATTTTGCTCAACACACGCTTATAGGATTTGTAACATCTAATTTTAATTACTTTCATTACACATCATAAGATGTCACCATATATATATTTTCCTAAATATTGTCTGTGTTTTCACTGATCATATAACATTATATCTAAAGAGTATACTCTATTGCTTTATAAGTTACTCTTGCTCAACCTACTATTTCTGCTTTTTTTTTCTTAGTTCTCTAATAAAGGTAAGTAAAATGCAATAACATCATAATTATATAATAGAGAAAACTTAAAAATTAAAAAATTCTTAATGTTGCTTAGTTCCCAAACTAAGCAACATTAAGAAATTAACCTTAATGTAGAATAAATATATTTTATTCATATAGAATAAATGACACATTTAATATTAAAATTACATCTTCCAAGGACTACACACATGTATTTATTGAATTCAAAGTAGTGAATGTACAATCTACGATTTTGTTGGTTTTAGAAGCTACCATTGATTTGGTATGTAGTTTCTTTGTTGTAACTAAAGTAAGTGCTTCTGAAAACAATGTGTAATAAGTGAAGCATTTTTCTTAATACGCACATTTTATTCATCATTATCACTATGTGCTTGTCACTGTCACTTTACTTTTTAAAATTTTTATGATGTGATTTATTTTTGTGACATACCTTCTCTTTGGGTGTTCTCTGCATCTATTGCATACTGTCAGTGTTTTCTTTACAGAGAGGAATAGAATCATGCTCCAGCTGTGGTTTAGTTCTGCCTTATGATTTAAGTTCAAGCCTGTGGTTGTATATCCAGCTGTTGAATTTTTTATAGGTTTATGATAAAATTTGCGTTTTGTCCATGCTTCTTGTTTGGAAAAATTCTCACATTGGTTTAGATCTGAATCATTTGTGCTTCTTTTTGGTGCTTGTGCATGTATGCATATTAAATAACAATATGCATAATTGCATAATTTAATTTTATACATATTAGATGCTGTTCCATTAGAACACATGATACACATCTCCACAGTGTTAAAGATGAGACTGCATAAAGTTCCTATTTAAAATGTGTGCTTCCTCTTTTACTAATGTATGTGCTGAAGCTGACTTAAGTACCCCTTTGCCCATTATTTTAATCTCTCCAGATCTTATTGAATCATAAATCTTCAAGCATAGTATTTGCTTTTCCTCTCAATTTTGAATCATCTGCTTCTCAGCACTCTATCCAGATTGTTAATAAATATGTTAAATAGCTATGGGCCTGAAACTAATCCTAGAGGGCCTTAGTAGATGCTATTTTTTGAAAGCTCAATATGGTTCTATTAATAATGATACCTATGCATTTTAATATGGTTCTCCTTTTGATATCCACCATATAATGTTATACTGGAATACATTTTAATAAAATGTTTGATAATAGACTTCACAAATCCTCTATTTTAAAGTTATTATTAAGCTGAAATTGAAAGAATAGTATTTTTCATACTAGACCAAATGTAACATGGATATATCATTCAGTCTAATTCATTTTAAGCAAGTATAATGAATGAAAACATTAAGTCAATACAGATTGACACAGAAGGAAGTCTTTGGGCTATGTACAGTTAATTACATAATTCTCTGAAACTTCCTTAGGGTAACCTAGTAAACACAACAAGGGCTTTGAGCATTTCAATTGATTATATTGAGATTTCCTCTTTGATAATCTGAAAGTGTTGATTTAATATCAAAAGTGACTTATTTCTTTAAAACCCATAGGAGGTAATAAAAACAGTGCCAGAAAGGTACTTTCAGAAAATGCAGTCCTTTAGAAACTAAGCCTGCATGTAGCTGAAGATATTGACAGTCCTAGAGACCCTAATTGTCAAAAGCAATTAGGTACATTTAAGATCCTGGGGCTTACTGGAATTAAAGTTAACCTAGCTTCTGCCAGCTGTCTACAAAAACCTTATTTTGAACTTGAAAGAAATTACTTCTCCCATTTCTTTATAGGGTTGTCTCACTCGTTAAATTTAAATATAAACATATGTTATTTTCCAGTCATTTAATTTTTTTTATTCTTTTACTATTTAGGCCAATAAATGAATGCTTCTTAACTAAATATTCTTTTGTGGGAGGTAGAGATTTATCTAATAAAAAAGACATTTATTTTGTATCCTAAACAGTGATTTCTTATTTATATTTGTAACTATGTTTATATCACAGCAAACATCTACTTTAAGCCATGCACTTAAACAAAAGTTAAGAGAAGTCACCAAATATTTTATTATACATATCCTAAATGTTTAATTATTTCCTTACTCAAATATAGAAAACTTAAATGCCTCACTTATTATGCAAAAGTAAAACAAATCACTATTGTCCTAATTAATGTTTAGTTGTTAATAGGGATAGGCTGTATTTATGTCCATAAAACCAATCCTTCTCTTACTCCATTAAAAAAATAGGTAACTGTAGACAAACACAATACCTAAAAATTGTATATGTATGTAATCTATGACCACTGCTAGATGTCACCCCAAATTTTATATATATGCAATTATATATATGTATATATAAAATTACATATATACATATATAATGTGTAACATATATGATGAGTTTATTGTGTAAAACAGTACTTCAGACAAAATATTTTCTTGGCAGGACGATAGGAAGAGAAGGTTGCTTGAACTCAAAAGAAAACTGTTACCTTCTTTGTCTTAGAGATAGAAGGAAATGTGTATAAGCTAGGGTATTGGTGGTGTTGATTTACTTAAGGGACAAGGAATATCATTGTTTTCTAATGGATAAATAGTCTTGTCACTAAAGTGATATTATTACAGGGCATAATAGAGAATAAATCCCTTTCAAACAATCCTACACTTCTCTGCATCTTCTATTCAATTATCTGAATGTTGTTTTAGCATCCTAGAAGTAGCAAGTGAGAGACCTATAAGAGAGGCCAGATGAATGGACTTAAATATTTGCATTGTATTAAAATGTTCTTATTTAGTTTTGTAAACAAAATATTTTTTCTTGAAAACATCCTAATTCTGACCTTGTTAAATTGAGCATAGACAATAATGATCAAACAACGTTTCATTTTTGTTTTGTTTCTAGGAGACATACTGCAGTGCTCAAGGCTTACTTCTGGTTCTTCACTCAAGGATTACAGCAGGTAAGACTCAGGGATACATATACCAACAATAAAATTCAGTTTAGTCATATGTAAGGCAAGTACCAACTGTATTATATCTCTTGGTCTTAGTGTGAAGAATTAAAATTGCCTTGTGGAAAGAGACTGCAAGTAACCAAATGATTATTATAAAATTAAGTAATGTAAAAATGCAACTAACATGTACAATCAACTTTGAATTAAATATTGTTACATAGTAGACTGCTCTCCCTGTGCCCAGCCCCTCACGAGGCGCCTGGGAGGGATGGCGGGTTCAAGCCCTGGTCCGCCACCCCAGCAGAGCCTCGCAACAAGCCAGACGACCCCCCCCACTCCATGAGGGGCCACCATTCTCCACATCAGGACTTCCCCCTCATCAGAACTCCACCCAGCAGATCAGCCTATCACAGCCCGGCTCACGCGGCCACTTGAGGCCGTGCAGTTCATCAATAAATGCTGGATTTAGAGATGACTAAAAGAGTATGCAACCTGCACGACAGAGCCTGGCAAGCTACCTGTGTCGTATTTGATATGCCAAATTCCAGTAACAGTTATAGACCTCATTCCCATGACCGGATGGAATGGTTTGAGGCTCTTTATGTTCCTGGAGCAAGCAGGTGCCCTTGGGCTCTACTTGCATGAGACAGAACATATGGAGATGTTACTGGTGCCCGCTCGAGCAAATTAATGATGAACGGGAAGACAGTGATACAGTGATACATGGTAGACAAAGAGAGCGTGTATTTTACTTTAGATATAAAATTAAAAAAGTTCGGAATCAAATAAAAGACATGAGCCTGCCAAGATTGTACAATAGGTAAGTCATTTGACTTTGCGTGCAATGAGGGTTCAATCTCTTGGACCACATATGGAAATCCCAGCTCTTTTATGAGTAATTCATGAGTACTTCATCAAAAGTAAGTCCTGAGTACAGTCACATGTCATATCAAAAGAGAACAAAGCAAAACAAAACCAATTCACATGGAATACTCAGATGCTTTATGGACAACATGATATATTGTTGTACTATCAAAGTTGTTAGCATTCTTATATTTCTAGTATAAGAAATATCAAAAATGATCTCACAAGATCTTTTTTAGGTTAGAATTGAGTGAAACCTAACCTGGCAAAGCACTATTACTATTATTCACTGTTATAAATTATAGTCTTTCATGCTTTCATTATGGTTAGTTGTTATAGGATTCACCAGAACTGTTGAATTCAAATTATTTTTTTTAACTTATTTAAATACTGTGATTTACTGTTAGGGAGCTACCGGGGTCCCCAACAGTACTAAGAAGCAAGTTCCCTTCTACCTCCGAAGCCAATGAGGAATGGATGAAAACTCAGGAATCCGGCAAGGTTTTAAAATGCTTTACTTATCACAGGTTAAGGCATACAAATCAGTAATTGGAAAACCCTATGCTTAGGATTCCAGGCTAGAACCCCAGCCACGTGTAGGCCAAGATGGTGTTCACCATGTGTTAAGGCCCTGTAAAGATGAGACAAAGACAAGACTCCCAAGAAGCATGTGAGCCCTAAAGAGAACCCAAAAAGAGAGCACAAGAGAGGAAGTAGGCTAGTTTTATCGCCCTGCAACTCAGACCTCCCACTTTTATGGGAAGCAGGCAGAGTCAAATGCCCTCAGGTAATTTCTACCAGCACCTCACCTAGGCTCTTTTAGATGCTAATGTCTTGAGCCAAGATCTGCATAGGAAATGTCTTTATAGGGTAGAGAAGGGATTTCTGAGATGGTATGCCTCTCTACCAAAGACTATACAAATACCAGTTAAATATTTCTCCAAGTCTTCACAAGAGTCTCGTCTTTATTTCATGGTAGTTTTGTATTTTTAGTTGCCTTTGAGTTATCAGGGAGCCATGCTAGCTTGCTTGAAGGCAAACAGCATTTCTCTATGATCTAATTGCTTAGAGATCCAAAGTGGCCAGGCAAATATGCGTTAAAATCTAGCCAGTCCCACGATGGTTGTGGTAGCATGAGAGAATATTTATACTAGCCAGTTCAGAATACATGGTCAGATAAACTGCCACATTTAAACTACCCCCTGCAGGGGTGCCCACCCAGGGACGCCAGATGTCGGAGAGCGCCGCTGGGGTCCCGAACAGTGCCGGGAAGCGTGTTTTCTTCTACCTCCAAAACCGGCCGGAATGGATGAAAACTCAGGAATCCAATGCAGTTTTAAAAAGGGCTTTACTACCACAGGTTCCAATATACAATCCAAGAGCAGGGAAAACCTCTGGACTCTGGGTTCCCAGCTAGGCCCCAGCCAGGTGTAGGCCAAGATGGCTGCCACCATGTGTTGAGGCCCAACAGAGAATGGAGAGGGACGGAGAAGTAAAACACCAAGGGAAGCCAAAATGGCAAAAGGGGGTAAAAAGAGAGAGCTTCTTTCTTCTTGCAGATTATTTTATAGCTAGAAATCCGCCCAAACTCCCAGCCCAGCCCATTCTGGGCTGGGCTATCTAGAGATGAAAACTGGAAAATAGCTCAATAGAATGTAGCAACTTCAGGAGATCATCGGGTTGTTTACAAGGATCCAGAGCTAATTCAAAGCCTCCTAGCAGAGCTGGGAGAAGCTAGAAGCTAAATGTAATTTCCCCTGGCAGGAAGGATCAAATGCCCTCAGGTAATTTCTCCCAGCACCTCACCTAATGTCTTGAGCCAAGATCTGCCTGGAATTGCCTTTATAGGGTAGAGAAGGGGGTTTCTGAGATGGCATGTCTCTGAACCAAAGACTATACTAATGCCAGTTAAATATTTCTCCAAGCCTTCACATGAGTCTCGTCTACTTCACGGTAGTTTTGTATTTTAGTTGCCTTTGTGTTATCAGGGAGCCATGCTTGCTTGCTTGGAGGCAAACAGCATTTCTCTCTGGTCTGATAATTTAGAGATCCAAAGTGGCCAGGCAAATATGCTGGTAAGATCTAGCTAGTCCCACGATGATTGTGGTAGCATGAGAGAATATTTATACCAGCCAGTACAGAATACATGGTCAGATAAGACTGCAACATTCAGACTATCCCCCTATCTACAAAGTAACCTGCAGGAGGCAATCCATGGCAGATGCAGAGGCTCTTAGTTGTCCTGCAACACTTTACAAAGTTGTTCTGGTAGAGTTGTTTAAGTATTCAATGTTCCAACCCAGTCCCACTACCAATGTTTTCTTACCACCACCAAAGGCCCTCACTTCCGTCCCACACCCCATCCATATGTCTGCTCCCTTAGCAGGCACAAATTATATTGCTTATTGCAACATATTGCATTACCAGAGTGGGTGCCTATACGTGAAGGCTGCTCACCAGGCTGCTTCCAGTGCCTGGGGTGTCCCCCCTCACTCCAGTCTCAACGCCTCCACCTGAAGTTTCCTGCCTCCCCCATCCGTCTGCCTGGATCCTGCTGTGCCCGTGCCCGTGTCTGGGTCTCCAGTTGATGTGCAGGCTGGTTGCTGGGTCAGCAGAAGCACACCCGGTTATCTCGCCTGGCTCATGTCCACATGAAAGGCGCTTCCTGAAGGCTCCAGAGAACAACGTGGGCAGCTGCCCTGTTCGATGCTGCGTCTGCAGGAGACTGTCTTCCCTGGGCCCTGCCACGGAAGAGGCATGTGGACTGCTTAGAAGTTTCCAGGAGCAGGCTGCCAGAGGGCCACTCTCATACTTGACCATGCCCAAGCTCTCACGGCTGCACCCCTTCTCCACGTGCTCCACATCAGCACCTTGGCCACCTTCTGCTTGTGAGGCAGTGTCGGGGGCCCTGCTTCCGTGAACGCATGGCCGCTTCCTCCAAGGTCTCAGCAGCTTCAAACTTGCCTTGGCGTCTGTAGAGAGCCCCCGAGGTTTTTTAAAGTTTTCGGATCAGTTGGGCTGTCCACCTTGCACACTTTGTACCAGCCGCAGTACTCTCCAAACGAGGCCCTGTCTGGAGACTCACAGACATGGGGGCAGAGCTCCTACTGACTCTCCCTATGCCCAGCCACTCACGAGGCACCCGGGAGGGATGGCAGGTTCTAGCCCTGGCCTGGCATGCCAGCAGAGCCTCACAACAAGCCAGACGACCCCCCCACTCCATGAGGGCCTCCATTTTCCACATCCGAACTTCCCCCTCATCAGAACTCCACCCAGCAGACCAGCCTATCACAGCCCAGCTTCACTGCCACTCGGTTTATCAAAAATGCTATATTTAGAGATGACTACAAGAGTATGCTACCAACATGGCAGAGCCTGGCAAGCTACCTGTGTCGTATTTGATATGCTAAATACCAGTAACAATTATAGACCACATTCCCATGACCTGATGGAATGGTTTGAGGCTCTTTATGTTCCTGGAGCAAGCAGATGCACTTGGGCTCTACTAGCATGAGACAGGACATATGGAGATGTTACTGGTGCCCGCTTGAGCAAATCGATGATGAACGGGAAGACAGTGATACAGTGATTGCAACATATATATTGGAATGCTATTGATAAAGTCATAACCTTTTTACTGGGTTGCTACCTGCAAATTAGATCATCTGTGTTATTGCTATCACTTATTGAACATATTAAACATAATGGAATTCTGTTGCAGGACACCTAAAAGCCTAGGCCTCTGCATCAGCCCTGGATTGCCTCCTGCAGGTCACTTTGTAGATAGGGGGATAGTCTGAATGTTGCAGTCTTATCTGACCATGTATTCTGTACTGGCTGGTATAAATATTCTCTCATGCTACCACAATCATCGTGGGACTAGCTAGATCTTACCAGCATATTTGCCTGGCCACGTTGGATCTCTAAATTATCAGACCAGAGAGAAATGCTGTTTGCCTCCAAGCAAGCAAGCATGGCTCCCCTGATAACTCAAAAGGCAACTAAAATACAAAACTACCGTGAAGTAGACGAGACTCTTGTGAGGGCTTGGAGAAATATTTAACTGGCATTAGTATAGTCTTTGGTACAGAGACATGCCATCTCAGAAACCCCCTCTCTACCCTATAAAGGCAATTCCAGGCAGATCTTGGCTCAAGACATTAGGTGAGGTGCTGGGAGAAATTACCTGAGGGCATTTGATCCTTCCTGCCAGGGGAAGTTACATTTAGCTTCTAGCTTCTCCCAGCTCTGCTAGGAGGCTTTGAATTAGCTCTGGGTCCTTGTAAACAGCCCAATGATCTCCTGAAGGTTGCTACATTCTATTGAGCTATTTTCCTGTTTTCATCTCTAGATAGCCCAGCCCAAAATGGGCTGGGCTGGGAGTTTGGGGCGGATTTATAGCTATAAAATAAGCTGCAAGAAGAAAAGAAGCTCTCTTTTTCCCCTTTTTGCCATTTTGGCTTCCCTTGATGTTTTACTTCTCCGTCCTCTCCACTCTCTGTTGGGCCCTCAACACGTGGTGGCAGCCATCTTGGCCTACACCTGGCTGGGGTCTAGCTGGGAATCCAGAATCCGGAGGTTTTCCCTGCTCTTGGATTGTATATTGGAACCTGTGATAGTAAAGCCCTTTTAAAAATGCATCGGATTCGTGAGTCTTCATCCATTCCCCACCCGGCTTCAGAGAGAGAAGGGAACTCGCTTCCCGACACTGTCGGGGACCCGGCGGCGCTCCCGACAGATTGCTGCTCAATTTTTAGCAAAGATGTTCATGTTAGTTTCTTAAAAATATACAATACTCAATCCTGAACACACCACCATTGCTGCTATGGCTAATAATTATTTCAATTTTTTCGCAACCATTGTTTGAGATTGTCCTAAGAAGAGACTGAATAATTTATTTTAGATTGACTGTGAGAGCTAATTTGCTAAATTAGTAGAGAAATATATTTTAGAAGAAAATTAATGAGTTTTATTAAATCTTACAATGGACCCATTGAGCCATTAAGTCCTTTGTAAGAAATTATTGCTATGTTGTTACAGAATACGCATTGTGTGTACATATTTTATTATTGGGTGCCTTAAACTTACATCTATTAAATGTGATGTGATACTTGGTGTATCAGTACACCAGACTTTGAGATGTATCTCCATGCATTCCAGAGTCTAGATCATAGCTTAGGGCATTATCCTTGAAGTTCTCAGAGGATCATGTAGTTTTGGACACTGAATCTAGATATTCTGTGTATAAAACCTGCACTCCAGCCTTTTGATTTATCTCTCCATCCACTAGCGTTTAGTTTTTCGGTAACTTTCCTACTGTTATAGTCTAATTTCCCCTGAGAGGTAAAATTCCTATTTCTGTCAATTCTGTTCTTTAATAATAATAATTACTGCTATCATTATGGTAACTATCAAGAAGTTATAAATATTCCACTTTGATAGTCTCTCACTGAGGACAATTGATGTATTTCAATTTTCCCTTCTGTATGATACAACATCCATAGAATTTCAGGTAGAGGTCAATTCTTCTTGGCACTCACTCTTACTTCACTGCACAAGTCTTTCATTTATTATATACTCTGTCAAGAAGAATCTGATGTAAAAATAAATTAATTATATAGTATACAAAATGCTTGTATTGATTAAGTAATTCACTACAATAGAAGCAAAATAATTTAATGAAAAGTCAAGCACTACTTAAATTATACTTCCATTACAGCAAGAGAATTCTTCATATTCATTATAGTTGTTGCTCCAGAATTTGAAACAGTGCTAGGAAATATAAACTCATTGTTCTCTGCTTCTGGTACGTCAGTGTGTAATTTGTCTTTTATGGCATTGTCCTTGAAAGATCTAAAAATTACCCGCTAAATTATTTATCACTTATCTGAATTAGAGGGAATATGTTGTTTAGTTATTTTGAACCTTAGATTTGGCTGATTAGACAGAGGACGGAGGGAGACTTAAGAAGTTTTTAGTCACCACTTAAATGGGAAAAGTTAATCTAATGAAGCAACTATTATGATATTTTGAATTTCTTAAAAAATAATTAATTTTGGCTATGGGCCACACCAACTCTGCTCAGCGTTTACTCCTGGCTCTGCACTTAGGATAACTCCCACAATCTGAGGGCACCTTATGTAACAGGGATTAGACCTGAATTGGCAGTGTGCAAGACAAGTCCCCTACCTGTGCTGGTAACTCTCCAGTCCCTTGAGGTTTTAAAAAATATATTTATATATATTGCCTATGAAGGCCATGCTAAAAATCACTCTTCTTTCAAAATATGTTTTCAGAGAAACATAATTTATCTGAATTTGAGACTTCTTAAATACATGTACTTAAGTGCATAAAGGTATAATAAAACTGAAATAACAGAATAAATCAAGACATCGCTTTATTCTAGGCTTTTAATAACCAAATATTTGTCTGAAAAATGTTAGAATTTAAGGTATTTCATTGTGATCAGCTCAAAGTATTCACTTAATTGATTAGTGTCTTTGTTCAATTTAGACTTGCATTATAATAGTCAACTTAATATCTCTTTAGAAAACTTTTATGTATGTTATACAGAATTTGCATAATGTTCCAGCCATTTTAATCTACTTCAATAAAAACAGACTATTCTTTGGCATGAAAATATTTTTAAATGCATCAATTAAGCATTCCACATTATGAGAATAGGATTGCATTAAGGTGTAGTGGATTGAGTTATTGAACCATGATTTTCTTAAAATAACTACTAAAATAAATTGATAGAAGAAATTGATTTATGAATCAGTTATTTACAGTAAGAAGAAACAGTTACTTTAAGAAGTAATAATTATTTGATATTTAAGTACCTGTGTTTCAAGCATATCATTGAAACAATAACTCCAGGGCATACATATCTTATAGCATACACATCCTATAGGGTAGAAAACCTGATAACTCAAACTCACCTTAAAGTCATAGATGAGTTTCTGCTTAAGCAGTTATTAGGTTAGGATAATAACATTGAAAAGACATGGGCATATAAAGAAAACCTTATTTGATTCACAAATTTAGAGAAATCATTGAATATAAGTGTAATATTGTCACAATATTTTTATCTTTTTTAATCACTTTTATTTCTTCTGAAACTCTTTAAAAATTATGTCTTCTAAACTCCTATTTAGAAATATAAAATTTAAAATGACTTTTTTTCACACCTTTTACTTGTAATATCCTGAATTCATTTACTACTTCCATCTCCATAATTTCCCAAAATAATTATGAAAAGAGAAATATAGAAATAGGTATTTATTATGAGTGATAGCTTGTTAGCCCCGGGAATGAGATAACAAACACACTAATTATCTCGGGCATAATTCAGTTATAAAAGATGAGAGAAGCCCAGTCATTAGACAGTGTTTTCAGGGTGGTACCTGATATACAGTACAGACTGGTTCTGGTACTAATGCAAGTCATGAACTTTTTAGTTCCACTAGTGTTGAAATACGGCGATATACTCTTCTTTTGTCATTTATGCAAAGATTATCCTAATAAAGTTTGTGTCTGCTATATTTTAACATAATTTTTATATTATCCAAGCCAAGTAATAAAATTTACTTAATTTAACTGAACACAAGTAAATACCTAATCTTTTGGTGGCTCTGGTTTTTATTCAAAATTAAGTATTTTTTATTTACATTAAAAGTGATTAGAGTGCAGTTACAAGTACTGTAGCTATAGTGTCTTTCTACTGCTATGAAAAGTTATATTCTACATGGAAAATTAACTTACATGTATTGAAGTATTTGTATTTATTATGATTTCCATTGTTTTAAATTTTTATAAAATATAGTAAATATTATGCTATTTTTGTTTTTAAGTAGAATTTGGCATCTCCTTAACTGAATACCTAATAAAGTTTTTCACCTTTCCTTTATCTCTTTTATCTTCTTCGCCTTTCTTTTTAGCATCTTATTCTAATAAAAAGCATTTGAATAGTAGTGGTGCAGGGTTTGGGTTGTAAAACACTTGCACTATTCCCCACATTTGCAAAAAGTAAAATATAGTGGACTTAGACTTTGGAACAAAATCAGAACAACTACTTTTACACAAACTGATGAAATTATTTCAATGATAGAAGATTTAGAAAACTTTTTTTTTTTTTGCTTTTTTGGGTCACACCCAGTGATGCTCAGGGTTACTCCTGGCTCTGTGCTCAGGAATCACTCCTGGCACTGCATTGGGGACCATATGTGATGCTGGGGGATCGAAATCCAGGTTGGTTGCATGCAAGGCAAACGCCCTGCCTGCTGGACTATTGTTCCGGCCCCTAGAAAACTTTTTAATGTTTGCTTTTGCTATCCATTTTATTGTTTAAATACATATGTCATGATGAATTAATCGATATACTTAGATATTAAATTGGAATTGCCTATTGCTATTTTTACAATTTTGGATTGGAATTGTTTCTAGAATGATATCTGTAGTTAGATTTTTCGGTTTAGTTGCTTGCCCAGAACTACTTGTTTATTTAATTTCAAATTTATACACATACTGTTTTATACTTAGATTTCCATATGTTGTGCCATTCTGTCACTGAGTACAGTATGTTGAGAACAAGGTGTCATATATTTATCTCATTTACATGTTTTTTCTTATACTTTATTAATCTCAATGCCTAAAATTTAAGATGTTGGGTAAATCAAAAACAAGTAATTTATGTTGTTTGGGAAATAAGTTTAAGGAATGTGGAAAATAAGAACTTTCAGATTTTCACAATGGTTCTATATTTCAAATAAAAAGGTTATTTAATGAAAATAAGGAACTATGCTATCTTACTGGGGCTGTTTTCATTAGTTATAGCTTATTTCCTCAGAAGAAAATGTAACCAAGTATATGGTGCATGGTGGAATCCATGCTATAACTTATAGTGCAGTGAATCTATGTTTTAGTCAGCACAAAGTCCAGAGAATAATAATACAGGCATTGGAGAACACTATGTCAAAGCTTAATTTCATTACTGTTATGCTCCAAACAATTCATATAGCATTCCTTATTCTACTATATTATACTATACTGTGTGTCCTGCACATTTTATTTTTTAATACATGTTAACATTGTTGCTGACCTTAAGTTTAAATTTTAATTCAGGGAATTGTTGTGTAGTTTTGTTCGTTTATTTTTTTTTTATTTTTTGGTCACACCTGGCAATGCTCAGGGGTTGCTCCTGGCTCTGCACTCAGGAATTACTCCTGGTGATGCTTGGAGGACTATATAGGAAGCTGGGGATTTGATCCAGGTCAGTTATGTGCAAGACAAACGCCCTACCCGCTGGACTATCACTCGACCAGAAAGGCATTGATGTGTAATCATGTTTAATACCCTCCCTAACTATAATTTAGAAATAAACTCTATTTTTGCATAAAAACAATCAACTTTTAGGAATAAAACTTTCTTTGATATAAATATAAAATATTTCTCTTCATAACTAACAAAAATATATTAAAACAATAAATAGGTGGTCAGCAAAATGACATCAAACAGAGAGTCAGCATTTTTAGTCAAATAAAAAAGTCCTTGGAAGCTTTAAATCAGGAAAAAAAAGATAAAATATTTTTAAATCCTAGGAATGCATATCAAATTTTGAATTAAAATATATAATTATATCATCATTTTAAGCAGCATCTATCACATATTAAGGGCAATGTTGAAACAATACAATTAAATTAAGTCTGATTTGCTTATATTTAATAAGAAAAACATATTTTTCCTAGATCTACTCACTGCATACATACGGTTAACTTGAGATAGCAGGAAATTGCTTTCATAATAAAAATATAATCAGACCTGATTCTGCAAATGTAAAGTCATGTATGAATAACATGCAGAAGAGTCTTGGGTGTAATTGAAGTTGCTGACAGCATTTTAAGTTATCAGTGGAGAGTTTTTTTAACTTACTAAGTAATATTCATCAAATCCTCACTGCAGGGAAATAGCAGGCCTTTATTTTCAATTGGTAAAAGTGGATAACTTAGACGAAAACTCTTGGTACACAAGGTAAACAAGTGATAAGACAGAATAAAACAAAGCCAATGTTTTGTTTTATGTTTTGGAATGTCAAAGCTATTGCTATTTCCATTGATTATACATAACTCTTCCAAAACAAGATCTCTTTTTTGATATGATACAAATGACTTCTTTTAAAAAATCTTTCAAAGGAATAAGGATGCAATATATCTTTAAGAATTAAAAGCTCTATTGTAAGAATTGATTTAGAAACATTAGGTATCTTTTAAGTTATCTTTAATGAGAGATTTATGTTAACATTTTTCTGAAAAATAATCCTCATCCTTTCTTTCAAACTTTGGTTTGTTTTTACTTTGATCATGGCATAATGGAAATGTATAATATTACATTTTTTTGTGGTGACTGATGGACTGTGGAAATTTCTTTTTTATGCCTCAGTAGCTTTTAATTTCACTATTTCAATTTCCTAAATTGTATCTAGTTTAGCAATGCACCATATTGTTTACTGTTCCTATGCCCTCAATTAGTTTTGTCAGTGTTATAACATTTGATTGTTTTCTTAGCTTTCATTTGATTGGTTTCACCCTTGAAAAACAAATTGTAGTCCCTGTCAACATTATCTGTGGAATATTACAGGACTGAAATTTCACATAATAATCACATTTTATAATATATTTAAGGAAACAATGAAGCAGTATTAGTCTCATAAGGAGTAAATTGCTATGTATAATTCTATTGTTATTATTTGAATTTCTATTCCATAACAATTGTGCAAAACACAAGGTATAAAGTAATTCTTGCAATAAGAATTTTGCAGATTACAAAACCAGAAAGCAGATGAGGAATTTTCATATAGCTTTGCCAGTATTTCAGATCAACCTTCAAAGTTAGTTAAGAAGATGTTAGATGGTAAAAGGTAGAGAATATTGCAGATAGAGGAGAATAATTGAACAAACCATAAAAATACAAATTATTAGCCCTTCTTGTCCTTAAAAAATAACCAAATTTAGAGTTTTTATTTATTCCTCATAACTATAAAATGGATTCATTATATTATCTTTATTATTTCCATAAAATAAATAAGGAACTTAAGAAATATTTAAGCTGTCAAAAACTATGGCTACACAGACAACTATTATTTTTGTTAAATATTACTATGCTGTCAAATTATCTGTATACAAATGTTCAGTGATATAAAATCTTTTAAAGAAATCCTTAAACAGTGCAAAATTTTATGCCCAAAATAATAACATGCCTGGTAGAAAAATATATTTTTAGCATACGTTTATATTATTGTAATTTGGACATTCCTCAGTGAAATCATACTGAGGTAAATTGCTAAGTTGTAAATTAAAACTTTTATAGTGGTAAGTAAACATTTAAAGATATGAATCTTATATTACAACAGTATAAATCGTGAAGCAACCAAATGAAACTCTACAAAAGGAGAGTTTCACAGAACATTCCTATTTTTGAAGATCTTTTGTTTTAGAAAAACATTTTATCTATTAACATTATTGTTACTATTTTCCAATAGACGGTAAATAGGTACTAACATTACTATGTACAAAATTCTAATCAGGGCTGCCCGCGAATGGCATACAGGGCCTCACGGACGGCTGGGGAGGCTGGCACTCGGCTCGCACCGGGCCTAGCTAACCATGGAACCCCGAGGAGGGCAGATGGGTTTTGGGGTGGGCCCGTCGCCTCTGTGGGGTCCCAGAAGCAGGCGGATGAGACTCGCCCATCACACTAGCCACCATTTTCGCTGTCCCGACACTGGGAAACTGCCTCAAGACCAGATCAACAGAGCAAAACCAGTTCGAGCCCAGGTCGCGCGGCCGCTTGTGGCAGCGCGGTCCACTAAAATAGTGAAACAGTAATGTCTTTCAATGCACTGCATTCCCACGAAGAGCAGGAAAGTTTGGTGGGAAGGAGATATAAAAGAGGAAAGAAATGGCATACAGAACCCACCAAGTGGTTGAGGTGCGGGAGGGGGGAGGGAGGTGGGGACTTGGTGATGGGAGATGGGTTTGGGTGGAGGGTGCGTGTTGGAACACTGTAGAACCAAAGCTCTACATGAGGCATCTTTCAATTAAAAAAAGGTGGAATCTACCACAAACATGTGGGAATCAGAGGTTAGGTAAGACAGAGAAGGGAACAGTGTGCTAATATTTGTCAAAAGTGATAATACCAGCCTAGAACTGAGAATTGAATATAGGAAAAAAGATATACATGATAATCTCTAAATGTATGTATTGCACTCCACAATGTGTAAGAGAAGAGAAAAAAAGAGAGAGAGAGAAGAGATAAAGAACTTGCCATAGAGGCAGGCTAGGGGGAGGGGGAGGGAACTGGGGACATTGGTGGTGGGAAATGGGCACTGGTGGAGGGATGGGTGCTGGAACACTGTATGACGGAAACCCAAACATGAACATCTTTGTAATTGTATATCACATGGTGGTGTAATAAAATATTAAAAAAAATTCTAATCAGAATTCAACATCTATATGGCTTAACACTTAGTTTCAGAGCAAAATAACATACTACAAGCAATAAACTTAATTATAAAAAATCACACTCAGAAATAAAAAATAGAGATGTTTGTGGGAATTTACATATGATCAGCATAAATTATGCTCTATATTATATTTTTACTCTTTTTCAAATTTATGCATTAAACTTGTTATGAGTCAAACTCTCAGTGCGTGGACTGATGGAGTTTCAGGATTTAAACCCAGGGAGTTAGCATATGTTAGGCATGTGGTCAAGAAACAAGCTTTATAGCAGAACAGAAATTTCCTCTCAACACTGATTTGCTCTGTCAGTACATTTTAATTCCTCAAATATTTAAAACAAAAAAGCTGTTTGTATTTATTTCTGACACTCTTTAGTCCTTTTCAACCTGAAGACTGATCTTTCTAAAATCACAAGTTCAGGTGTTCTCCATGATCTTACATCACAAGAGCTCTTATGGATCACAGAGGAATATAATATTGGTGGCCTCTCTCCCTGTCAAATTCTTATTGTTATCTATAAATGATAGCTTATTTGATTTTAGTATACTAATTACACTGTATCAGTTAACTTGTTTACTGCCGTGTTTTTAATATTCTGAAATACTTCAAGTATATTACTTAGCTGAGTTCTTATTCATACAAACTGAGATTTGTAACACTGTAAATACATGTACAAACACCTATCTTTTAGTATTGACTTTTGCAATTCTATATTATTATGCATTTCCATGTAAACTTTAGGTTCAGTTTCTTAGTTTATACAAAAATCACATGGATGGACCAGGGGGACTTGTCAGTGGTTGGAATCTACCATGATTTTGTGGGAGTCAGAGATTAGGTAAAATAGAGAAGGGACCAATATCCTAATAATTGTTGGAAATAGTAATGAAAGCTTAGAACTGAGCATTGAGCATAGGCAAAAGGGTATACATGATAACTCCTAAATGTATGTATTGCATGCAAGCCACAATGTGTAAGAGAAGGGAGAGAGAAAGAAAGAGAGAGAAAGAAAGAGAAATGAAAGAGGAGAAAGAAGAGGGCAAAAGTGCCTTCCATAGAGGCAGGCTAGGGGAAGGGTGAGGGGATTGGGGCATTGGTGGTGGGAAATGTATACTAATGGAGGGATTGGTGCTGGAACACTCTATGACTGAAACCCAGTCGTGAACAGTTTTTTTAATTGTATATTTCATGGTAATATAATAACATAATTTTAAAAGGGAACAACACCAGGCCCGGACAAAGTCAGACCCGAACACCTGAAGAATCTGCCGTTGGTACTCATCAATACACTAGCTCGGCTCTTCACACTCTACCTGTCTGAAAATGCCAAAGTGCCCTCCCAAATGGAAAACCAGCAGGATAGTTCTACTGTTCAAGAAGAGAGACATTCACGACATTGGCAACTTTCACCCCATCTACCTGTTGTCTGTCATATACAAGCTTTTCAATCGAGTCATCCTGAACAGGATTGGCAGAACACTAGATGAAGGACAACCATGCAAGCAAGCTGGCTTCCAAAAAGGATTCAGCACAATCGACCATATCCACACAGTAACCAAGCTTATTGAGGTTTGTAGGGAGTACAAGATGCTACTCTGTCTCAAGTTCATTGATTTAAAGAAAGCCTTTGATTCTGTGGAGACTGAAGTGGTCATCGAAGCCCTAGCCAAACAGGGTGTTCAAACCCAATACATCA
The DNA here is from genome assembly GCA_021461705.1 of Cryptotis parvus. Lineage (NCBI taxonomy): Eukaryota > Metazoa > Chordata > Mammalia > Eulipotyphla > Soricidae > Cryptotis > Cryptotis parvus. Next base: position 77,828 of record JAJIBD010038037.1, on the reverse strand, counting down.
AGATCCTTCGTGAGCTGTATTACGGATTCACCACCAAGATCTCACCATTCTACAAGGAAGTGATCATTTATGTCAAAAGAGGGGTTCCACAGGGTGATACCATTTCACCATAACTCTTCAGTGCCACCCTTGAGAACATCATGTGACAATTAGAATGGGAAGGAATGGGAGTGAAGATAGATGGTCGGCAACTACACCACCTCCGCTTTGCTGATGACATCGTTCTAATAACACCAAACATTAGCCAAGCGGCACAAATGCTGGCTGACTTTTACTGAGAATGTGGAAAGATAGGTCTAGAGCTGAATCTAAAGAAAACTATGTTTATGAAAAATGAGCTAGTTCCAGAGGCCCCCATTCACTCTCAATGGAACAGACATCTCTGAATGCAGCAGTTATGTGTACCTAGGTCGAAAAGTCAACATGATGAATGACCTAAAACCTGAGCTGCGCAGGAGGAAGAGAGTGGCATGGAATGCCTTCAAAGGCATTGAAGAAATAGCTAAAAGGACAAAGAACCTCAGGCTCTGGGAACATCTCTTCGACTCCACCGTTCTCCGTGCATTAACATAAGCCTCAGAAACCTGGGCCCTACGAAAGCAGGATGAGAATACTATTCAGGTCTCCCAGAGAGGAATCGAAAGAGCTTTGCTTGGAATATCACGCCTCACTCAAGTGAGAGATGGAATCCGGAGTTCCAGCCTCCTTCGCTATTCCAGAATCAGGGACGCTGTCTCGTTTGCCAAGGCATCGAAAATCAGATGGGCTGGACATGTAATGCGATTTGGAGACAACCGCTGGACTAGAGCCGTTACCGACTGGATCCCACGGGATGTCAAAGATCATGTGGCTGCCCTCCCACAAGATGGTCAGACTTCCTTGTCAAGACCCTGAAGGAACGGTTTGAGGATCTTCATATTCCTGAATCAACCAGATATCGTTGGGCTACATTGGTACATGATAGGGTCCAACGGAAATGTTACTGGCGCCCGCTAGAGCAAATCGATGAATAACGGGATTCAAGTAATCAAGTGATCAATTTTAAAAGTCACTTTTTTATAAAAAATTTACTTTCCGGCAACAGTCATATAATTAAATAAATCACACAATATATATTGAATAATATAAACAATATATATGCATATAAATTTGAGTAAAATTGTGTACTAGAAATTTGCAATATTCTTACTTAGAATAATGACTTGTCTTAAAATTATTTGGGATTTCTCTAAATTTATTAAAATTCTATATTTTAGTTGCAACCTTAGTGTTAGCTTTTGTTTTTATTTTAGTTTTATATGTGTTAAATTAAATTTTTAATTGTTTTATTCATTTTAATTGCTAGAGTATATAAAAACAAAAGATTGTTCCTAACTGCAATGAGGTCATGCTTATGAAAAAATAAATTACATATGCAGGGATTTTGAGAAAAACTAAATTCTGATTTATCCACTTCTCCACATTTTCTTAAAATAGGTTTCCTGTTCACTCTACAGAGCAATGCGCATTCATATGCACATTTTAATTAATCTTTTAAAACAACAAGTGTCGAAGAGTAAAGATATTCTAAGTTAATTCTACATTAATTCTACTTTTGAAAACAGTGCTATATGTATGATTTAATACATTATATTTTACTTACCTGTAATCAGTAAGCACACATTTAGTGGTAATTGAAACTATCGTAACAGATTGTCAATGATCATGTTTTGTTTTCTATATACTAAATTTAATAGTCACATAAAAATATTGGGCTCTCTAAAACGGTTCATATTTTTATCTTGTTGAGATAAAATAGTCACAATTAAGTTGATTTGTAAACATATGGAAACATACATGTTTGTGCCTGAGCTGTGACTATATATTTTCACATAAATAAATATATATTCCATAACCTCATATCTTAAAAGGTACACGGACACCTTGTTTGGCTGTTGCTTCATTTTCTTGTGGTTTAATACTATATATGATTTTTAATTAAAATTTTACCATTCAGTGAACCTCACAATGGCAACATTTTTACATCTAGCCACCATGGCAGATGGTAAATTAATGAGGCTTACTGTACTTGCATATGGATATATTTTCTACATAATACTTCTTCGATCCACAGGAAGGTCAAAGACCAAGTTTTATTTATTCTTTTTGTTACTTTTGATCTTAAAAACATTTTATGACTGATAATTATAAATATGCTTTAATATATTTTAATTGCACTCATTATTGTCTGTTTTACAGATGGATTAGTACAACAGAAAAGCAATCACAGTTGAGTAACTGAAATTTACATAAGATCTTAATTTAGTATGTGAGTTAATCTTAGTTTTACAACACAATACTGCTCATTGTAATATTAAATCATCTTCTTAATATTCAATTTACTTTGGTATATTTTGGAGGGGTACACCCAATCATGCTCAGGAATTTACTCCTACCTCTATGATCACTCCTGACATGCATAGGGGATCATTTGGGATGCTAGGGATTAAACTCTGGTAAGCAGTATAAAAAGTAAGTGCCTTACCTGCTGTCCTATATCTCTGATCACGGTTGAAGAGTTTTAAAACAAAAAACACATTCACTTCAGTGCATGATTTAAAAGAAAATCAATCTTCTGTTACCTTTTGAAAGCCTCAATAAAAACATAACTACACTGAAAACATTCTCTATTACATACAAACTCCTGTAACTTTACTTGTTACTGATTGTTATTTAATTTACATTTTCTTATTATACTCTGAAACTTTTACAATATAGGCTATAGTTTATCCATCTGTGTCACCCCACTTTATTGAAAATAATGGATTAAATTGTTATTTTCTGATAAAATAATAAATAATAGAAAATAATAAATAAAAATATTTATCTGCCTCCAAAATAGGAGTCATCTCTATGATACATAAAGTTTAATTACAATATATTTGTATTTCATATTACATGTATAACTAATGCATTTATTTGTTTTAACTGAAGGGGTAGGGTCATACTTGGTGTTGTTCAGGGAATATTTTGATTTAGTGATGAAGTCATCACTGGAGATGCCCAGGAAATCATAAGGGTGTTGATTTCAAACACAATTGTGGGGATTCAAGGTACATTTCTTAAGCCAAGTGTTTTCCCCTTGTTTTTGTTTTGTTCTTTGGGTCATGCACAGTTATGCTCAGGAATTCTCAGGTCTTCTTTAGGTTCTTCAATCAGGGATAACAGCTGGCAGCCTTGGGGAACCGTATGTGGATGAATCAGATTCAACATGTGCAAGGGAAGCATTACGTTAATACAGCAACTTTTTTCAATTTCCAAAATGCTTATCTTCTTGAAAACTATGAGGTAGCTATATTTAGTATTTTCCTTTAAATTTATGGAAGATATTCTATTAAAATAAAAACACTAAATCTTGGGGATGAGGAGATATTACAGTGAGTAAGGCACTTGCCTTGAATATAGCCGACCAGGTTAATCCCCACAGGACATATTGTTCCCAGAATGCTGCCAGAAGTGATCCCTGAGTGCAGAGTCAGGTTTATGTGCTAATTTCAGCAGGGTGAGACCCCTCCCCAAAACAAAATACAAATATTAAAAGTTAAGGTACACATATTAAAATAAAGTTATGAATCGATGTACAGCACATATTTGACTGCAGCAATACTAAATTGATTTGGGATACTGATAGACATAATAGATAAACGGGAAGACAAGTTAATGATGTTATTATGTACAGCAATAGACACTTCATTTCAGCCAGTGATATGATCAAAAAGTAGTTTATTAGGCCATTATTTTGAAGTAACTGCACACTTATTTAGAAAAATTTGTTTAAGGTAGTATTAAGCTTCATCTATAGCTAATCATTACCAAATCTTTTTTTTTTTATCACACCAAGTGACGCTCAGGTTTTCCTCCCAGTTCTTCGCTCAGGAATTACTCCGGGCTGTGCTTGGGGGACCGTGTGGGATGCCTGGGATCTGGGATCCAACCCAGGTGGGCCATGTGGAAGGCAAATGCTCTACCCACTGTGCTATCACTCTGGCCCCTACACAGTTTTTCAATCCCAACAAAGAGAGTCTATTTGTACAGACTCAAGTTAGTTTTTTTTGCTACTACGCTTACTAAAATTTTGTGTCAGTGTTAGAAAATTAGAAACAAGTTGTAATCCAGCAGCACAGATAATGTAGAGGTAGAAACTGTATACAACAGAAAAAAATCTTACGTTGTCAGACATCTTTTGAAAGTGAATATTTTTCATGCTCACTTTCGATTCAGAAGTAGTTATTTCCTATGTCCTGTTATGTCAACAGGAAGAAAATTGACTTAAAAAATCCATTGCCTATTTCTCTCTGACTAGGTGATTGTGAAAAGAACTCAGGTGATCTAATGTAGTTCAATGAAAGCTTAGATTTGAAGTATAGGAAACTTTGCAGAGAAGCCTGGCTGCTCTCCCAGAATACTGCATCACCTTGTTCACTTCAACATAGTCTAAAATTGGTCCTTAGTTAAAAGACTTAGAAACCTGCTTCACCAGCAATTGGCCTGGGCTTGTAACTCCCTCCAAGAGAAATGCATTCATGTTAGGTGAATTCACTGAAAAGGAGAAAACGCATTTCTTTTAAGTGAAGAACCAGAGGAATGGTACATGACTTAAATGCTATAGAATTACTGCAAAAGTCAAATTATACTTAACATATAAGCATGTTTACCTGGAAAACATTAAAATACTGTACCTGCATTATCTAATTTAATCCTCTCAGTAATTCTCTGAGGAAGCTATTATTGGTAACCTCATTTCACAGATGAGGAAACTAAAAGTCGAAAAGGTTAAGTGATTCCCAGTAAAACATCTGGAGAATAGAGCCATAGTTTGAATTTAAGTAATGCTGTTCAGAAGTAACTTATTTGAATTCAATATGTAATAATCTCTTTTTGAAGGAAATAGTTATTTTTCTTTTTTTATATTCAAATTCTTCAGCTAATTTGTCATTACTTTTTCCAGACTAGAGGCAGAATAGTGCAGCTTGAATCAAAATCCCTTTTCCTTTTTACGATTATTCAAGAGTTACAATCAACATATTTGAAAGTGATTTTCCATCTTATAAATTCCAATCATACATTATTTCTAGATATTAAACATACCATAGAATATAGATGAAATTATATTCTAATTCCATTAACAATTCTTAAAGAACCATTTTTAGTGTCCTTGTACATATTTTATTCTATTAACTGCACACTAGTCTAATATTTTAACTGAGAATGTTCTAATAATGTTGAATAATTTGAGAAAAAGTAGGTGAAATTCTGATAATTTGTAAGTCAAGAGCTCTTTAAGTATTTGTCTTTTGCAATGAAAATTGTGTCAGTCTTTTTCTCCTTATCTACATTTGAAAGATAGATGATGCATGGGAGAACATTTCTTTCTTGTCATTTTCTGTTTTTCTATGTTCTATAGTGATAGTTCAACCAACATGATAAACAACCAGAGTTTCAGCTTTATTCATTATTATAACCTCTCTGGGATAGTTTGCTTAAGATCTTTTAATTTTGCAATTAACAAAGAAAAAATTGACCTTGTCTGATATTGTGTCTAATTGCCCTAAATCCTAATTTAAAGCATGATCTCCAAGGACTTGTGCACCAGACATATTACCCCAGCTTGCATGCGCATGCGCATGCACACACACACACACACACACACACATACACACAGTCCTTTGCTGTAATCGAGTCTCAATATATTTTGTAAGTTGAAAGGGACTTCAGATGAGTTTATGGATGTGTGTTATTTCTCTTTTATAATATTATCACATTATGCATTCTCTTATAAGTATTTTATTATACTAAGAACAAATTAGGAGTTAACAATTGAAAAGCCAATACATTTAGTATTAAAATAAATTTTTGTTCTAATATTTAATTTGAAATTATTTAAATTGGAAGTTTAAATAGAATATATAGAGAGATATTAGCATTTATTTTGAGTTTAGGCATATTGTAATTGATGCAAAGACATATATTATAAAACAAGAGACTTTAAAATAATGTCATTCTGACTTTGTTCTTCCATGAACGAAGATTTTACATTTATTTAATGAAAGAGCCAGGCGCAGATTTTCCAGGAGAAACCAAACAAATAAAACCCTTAAAGTTACCAACACAAATTTCAATTTATCTCTTTATTCAATTTATCTCTTTATTCAACTATCTTATAATTTATTTTTAGATTATATAATTATCTAGAATTAGTCTTAGACAAGTACAGAAAATTTAATATAATAATCCAAAGTACAGATCTAACTTGATGTAAAATTAAGTTTACTTACAAATGTTCATGTGTTTCTGAGAACTAAGAGACTCTATACAATTTTTGTAAACTACATATTTAGTAAATCAGTGACAGCCAGGAAGGAAAAAGTAATGATGCTGGACCAGTCAGCATTCTCAACAAAGGACAGAGTGTCCCTTTTCCCCTGTATCCACGCCAGCACTGGTTACTCTTGTTCTTTTGGATGTGTGACTGTCTCTGTGGCATGAGATGATATTTCATAGTTCTTTTGATATGCATCTCCCTGATGATTAGGTGCCTTTTGGACATTTGCATTTCTTCCTTGAGAAAATTTGTTCTTTTCTTCTCATTGTTTGATGGAGTTGAATTTTTTTCTCTAAAGTTCTACCAATGTCTCATATAACTTGGATATTAACCATTTATCATATGGGTACTGGGTAAATAGCATTTCCCAATCAATGGTCTGTCTTCTACCTTGTCACTGTTTCTTTGAAGTGCAAAGACTTCATGCTTTCATGTAGTCCCACTTGTTTTTATTTGCTTCCACTTGTTTGGTCAGTGGTGATTTATTTTTGAAGATACCTTTCTTTAGCTTCAATGTCATGGAGAGTTCTGCCTAAAGCCTTTTTGGAGAAGAATATTAGTATTCCTCAAAAGCTAGATATTGAATTTCCATATGACCCAGCAATATTACCTCTGGGAATATGCTGGGACTTCAAAAACACTCATATCTGCAGTGCCCTTCTATGTTCATTGCAGCAGTATTCGCAAGAGCCAAAATTTATAAACAAGCTTGAGTGCCCAGAATAGACAACTGGTTAAAGAAACTACATCTACGCAATGGAGTATTATAAAGCTGTTAGAAAGCATGAATTCATGAAAATTTCTTATGAATAGGTAAACCTGGAGAGTAATGTGCTGAGTGAAATGATAGGAGGTGGGACAAACCACAGTTTGAAGCCTGCACCAACTCTTTGGGAAAAGGTAGTTGAGATAGAGAAGGGACAACTCTAACAAAGATAGTGGTAAATGACCACTCTGTGTAAGAACTGCATGCAGAATAGGTAAAGGAAGAAACATGGTAACTTCTCAGAATATGTACTGCAAAGCTTAAAACCCCATGGGGGAGGGAGAGAGAGAGAGAGAGAGAGAGAGAGAGAGAGAGAGAGAGAGAGAACAAAGGTGCCTGATATAGAGACAAGCTGGGGTTGGTGGGTGGGGGTGGCAGGCAGCTAAAGGGCTACACTGGTGGTGACAAACATTCACTAGTGGAGGATGGGTGTTGGAGCACTGTAAAACTGAAAAACGGTCATGAACAGCCTTCTAAGGTTATGGCAAGATGACTCAACTAAATAAACAAACATAAATAGACCAATGAATGAATGAATGAATGAATGAATGAATAAGTGATGGTCCTTGAAAACTTGCTAGGTTGACTTTAAGCATTTAGTGATTGTGGTACAAATATTTCATAGTGTTGTCTGAAATATAAGGTCAGATTTCTAAACATTTTTTTGTGTTCCCCCTCCTCCCCACCCTAATGAAGTAGGGGTGGGCAGTGAACAGTAGAAAATTCACATTGCCAACCCTAGTTCAATCCTAACACCCTTATTGATATGATGTATTATGTTGATTGACTTGCAAATGTTGAACCATCCTTGCATACCGGGATGAATCCTACTTGGTCATGATGTATAATCTTCTTGATGAGTCTTTGGATTCTGTTTGCTAGTATTTTGTTGAAGATCTTAGCATCCGTGTTCATCGGGATATTGGTCTGAGTTTTCTTTCTTTGTGTTGTCTCTCCCTGTTTGGGTATCAGGGGTGATATGTGCCTCGTAGAAGCTGTTTAGGGAGTGTTTCTGTTTCTTCTATTTCCTGGAAGAGCTTGAACAGGACTGGCAGTAGGTCCTCCAAAGGTTTGGTAGAGTTCACTAGGGAATCCGTCTGGACCTGGGCTTTTGTGTTTGGGGGGGTTTTAATTACTGTTTCATTCCTCAATGGTGATAGGCTTATCAGGTATTGGGGTCTCTTGTGCCGTGGGGGTTATAGGACTTCAGATCCATTTCTCTTTCTCATTTTCACGCATACAGCTCCAAAGTAATCTTGGTTTGTGGTTTCTTTGTGTGTACTTTTTTTTTGGGTTCTCTCTTTCCCTGCCTACAGGCAGGTTTTCAATCTTATTTTTTCAAAAACCAGCTCTTGGTTTCATAATTTGGTTGTTTTTTGGTTTCCAACTCATTGATTTCCTCTCTAAGTTTTATTATTTCCTTTTTTGCCTGGATTGGGCTCTTTTGTTGGTCTTTCTCTAATGTCTTCAGCTGTGTAGTCAGGTTATTTAGTGGGCCCTTTCTTGTTTCCTGATGAATGCTTGCAGGCTATAAATTTCCCTCTACACGGCTTTTGCCGTGTCCAAGTCTTATAGTGGTGTCTTCATTTTCATTTGTCCAGAAATCTTTGGATTTCCTTTTTCTGCCCATTTTTGTTCAGGAGTGAGCTGTTCAGTTTCCAGGTGTTTGGTTTGACTCCCTTTTCTGTGTCGGTTAACTCCATTTCAGTATATGGTCTGAAAAGATAGCACAAATTTTTTTTTTTATTGAGGTATGCTTTGTGGCTCAGCTGTGTCTATCTTGGAGAATGTTCCATGTGCACTAGAGAAAATGTGTATTCAGCTTTTTTGGCATGAAAAGCCCTGTATATATCTACTAGCTCTCTTTCTTCCATTTCTTCCTTCAGGGCCAATATTTCCTTGTGAGTTTCAGTCTTGTTGTCTATCCATCGTGATAGATCAGTGTTGAAATCTCAAGTATTATTGTGCTACTGTCAATGTCTTCTTTGGGTCTCTAGCAGTTGTTTTATGTATTTTGCTGGCCCCTCGTTGGGTGCATATATGTTTGTAGTGTAATTTCTTCCTGGTTACATACACCCTATATGGCTGGTCTTGAATCTACCCAGAAATGATTCCTAAAGCACAGTTCCTGTAGTAAGAACTCATCATTACTAGGTATGGTCCAAAATCCATAAATAAAGTTTTTTAAATGATAGCCAGCAATACAATTTTGATATGTGAATGAAACATCAATACTTTTTTTGATATGTGAATGAAATAGTATTTATCAATACTATATTCTAGAATATTAAAAACATATATATTGGTCTGTGTTCATTCTAGGTTAAGAAGAGCATGTTGGGCCAAAATTAAAGTACAACAAGTAGGGAGATTGTCTTGTGTTTGTCTTATGGTTTTTATCCCTGGTACCTCATGTGGTTCCTCCATCAAAGTTAGGTTGATCCCTTAGCACAGAGTCTGGTTTAAGTCCTGGCACCACAGGGTGTGTCCTGAAAACAAAAATTAAAGAATTAAGGGAGAATATATCAGAGGTGAAGAAATTTTGACTCTAAATAAAGAGCAAGTGTATTTTGCCAGATTGTTATGAATACCTCTCCTGATTTTATGCCAAAACAAAAGTAAATATTGTTACATATGTGTATGTGTGTGCAAGATAATAAAAAAGTTAGCTAATAATAAATTAGTTTGAGCTTAAGGAAAGAGATCCTTCCTGTGAATTCTGATTACTCTGTATTTTTATGTTTATGGTAGATAGTATATTTTTATTATATCTACTCAACATAAGAGATTTTTATGAATATAATTAAATACACAGTAATCTATCCATTAGCTTAATTATTTGCATGGAATGCAAATTGTAGTCTGAAGCTGTTCAGTCAATGTATTTTTGGAAAAGTCGTGCCAAGAATCGACATCAAACAAGTATTTGCTTTCAATTAGAAATGTGTGACTTTCTTTGAGTTGATCATTTGAAAATATAATTTTCACACTAATTGTAAATTGCAAAGTCATCTTTCAGTTACACTGCTTATTGGTCTTTCTTTTTTATGCTAATTTTAACTTTTCATCTCTAGATGGTGCTCTAAGTACCTGCATTGCATTTAGGCTTGTTAAATCAGCATAAAAAGCAAAAGAAAAAAAAGCTTAAAAACAAAATAAAGTGCTCTAAATAAGTAAATTAACTCTGAAAATTCTTGGAACTTTTGCTTTAGGCCAGAAAAACTTATATTGTCAGGTGATTAACCCCATTACAAGGATGTTTGAGTGGTGTTCTTATTTGGATTAGGAACAACAAAAAGTGACTGCAAAGAAATATTTTAAATCTAGTTGGTAAGTTGAGAATTTATATTGAGGTGCCCAGGAGAGATGGCAGGTTCTAGCCCTGGCCCGCCACCCCAGCAGAGCCTCACAACAAGCCAGACGTCCCCCACTCCATGAGGACCTCCATTTTCCACATCCAGATTTCCCCCTCGTCAGAACTCCACCCAGCAGACCAGCCTATCACAGCCCAGCTCAACCAGATCCACCCTGCTGCAGTCTTTTTTTAATCCAGCCCAGGTATGCTGATTCAGAGACAGACATGGGGCAGAGCTGCTACTGGCTCTCACTGTGCCCAGCCGCTCATGAGGTGCCGGGAGGGATCGTAGGTTCTAACCCTGGCCCGCCACCCCAGCAGAGCCTCACAATAAGCCAGGCGACCCCCACTCCATGAGGACCTCCATTCTCTACATCGGACTTCCTCCTCGACAGAACTCCACCCAGCAGACCAGCCTATCACAGCCTGCTGTGCGGTGTCTTGCGGTGGCGTGATTCATCAATAAATCTGGATTTTTAGATGACTACAAAGGTATGCTACCCACACGGCAGAGCCTGGCAAGCTACCCTTGTCGTATTTGATATGCCAGATACCAGTAACAATTATAGACCTCATTCCCATGATCTGATGGAATAGTTTGAGGCTCTTTATGTTCCTGGAGCAAGCAGGTGCCGTTGGGCTCTACTTGCATGAGACAGGTCATATGGAGATGTTACTGGTGCCCGCTCGAGCAAATTGATGATCAAAGGGAAGACAATGACAAATAAGTAAATTAACTCTGAAAATTCTTGGAACTTTTGCTTTAGGCTAGAAAAGCTTATATTGTCAGGTGATTAACCCCATTACAAGGATGTTTGAGTGGTGTTCTTATTTGGATTAGGAACAACAAAAAGTGACTGCAAAGAAATATTTTAAATCTAGTTGGTAAGTTGAGAATTTATATTACCTAAACTTTTATATTCCTTCATGGATAAACAGGTTTTTTCTCAATGTTTAGGAGTATTAGTAATTATATGCCAATAAATCACTTAACCACAAACAAACTTTCTTAATTCTTTAATGATATCTTGGTATAATGCCATATATAAATGAATGGATGAAAACAACTAATCAAATTGTTGTTGTTTCCTAATTACCAGTGGCTGGCAATTTTTACTTGACAGCCAAATCCCTCATGCTCACTGTTTTTTGTGCAGTTCACTGAAGTACAAAAAGGTTTTCCTCAATTCTTAATTTTATTTTTAAATAAAGAAGACTATTTTTTGAAACAAACTCAGATGTTTGAGTATCAGTGTCTATAAATAATTTCTTTGGTAACTGTGCTAAGTTCATATGGTGAAGAGTTCTCAATGATTGAATTTTTATTCTTGATCACTTGATCACTTGAATCCCATTATTCATCGATTTGCTCGAGCGGGCGCCAGTAACATTTCCATTGGTCCCTATCACATGCCAATGTAGCCCAATGGCATCTGGTTGATTCAGGAATATGAACAGCCTCAAACTGTTCCTTCAGGGTCTTGACAAGGAAGTCTGACCATCTTGTAGGTGGGCGGCCATGTGATATTTTTGACATCCCATGGGATCCAGTCGGTATCGGCTCTAGTCCAACGGTCATCTCCAAATCGCATTACATGTCCAGCCCATCTGATTTTCGATGCCTTGGCAAATGAGACAGCATCCCTGATTCTGGAATAGCTACGGAGGTCGGAACTCCGGATTCCTTCACTCACTTGAGTTGGCGTGATATTCCAAGCAAAGCTCTTTCGATTCCTCTCTGGGAGACCTGAATAGCATTCTCATCCTGCTTTTGTAGGGCCCAGGTCTCTGAGGAGTATGTTAATGCAGGGAGAATGGTGGAGTCAAAGAGATGTACCCGGAGCCGGAGGTTCATTGGAATTTTTATTCTCACCAGAATTTTTATTCTCTGATATGTCAAATATTTGCTGAAATCTAAAAAGTACAGAATGTGTTGATTTTGTTATCTGATAACCTTTGTAACTGGAAGACTGAAAAATAAACAGGTAAATCGAGCTCTTATCCAATATATTAAGTTAAAATGACCCAGCTAAGCAAATCAGAAATGTTTTGTAGCCTTTTAATGCAGTGCTGAGGAGAACTCTAAATGAGGAAGTCCTGAATCTTATACACTTAAAGTAATCTTATTACTTATGTAATTCCAAACATATATTCAAGGATTATATATTTAGCTAAAGATGAAGTTTGGCACTATATGGTTAAAGAACTACAGTGTTGACACAACAAATATTAATAAAATTTAAATATTTAGTATATTTAAGATATAACCTATGAATCTGCTACATAACCCTATGAATATGCTATCTGCACTGTATGTTACTCTACAATTCTCCCTAACATGACACTAGTATATTAATGAAAATATTGGTCCTCCTAAATATGTTAATTTTCATCAATTGCTCCAAAAAAGAATTTCTCTTGAAAAAAATTACAGAAATATGTTTCCTCGACTATCCTTCAGAGTCTTAACATTTCCTCTATCTCTGTGACCTTCATTCCTATATTGCATTATCATTACTCTAAGTTTCCAGTGAGAATAACATAACTCAAATTACTTTAAAGGAAAAAAATAATTTGTTGGAATTACACTTGTTCATTTCTTGTAATAGCAGTAAAAATAAGAGTAGAAAGACACACAGTATTCCCTAAAACTGTCTGGTATTTTTGTGTTCTCTTTTTATTCTAATACTTATAATCTAGTAAGGGTGAAAACATTAGAAACTCAATGAAAAAAATGAGTAAATGTAAGGATATCTACTTTGTTCCCAATTCATTTTTTGTTAAAGTAATCTTTTCAGTTAAGTTAATTATAGCAATTATAGTACAGTGAATGAAGCAATTATAGGAATAACTGGGGCATTTTATTTGCAGTTGTCTCAATGATACACACAATTTTGTCACGAGAAAATATTATATTGAGGGTTGAATTATCTTAATTTTATTGGCACAAACTAAATATAAACACAGTAGACATCAAATAATCAAGGTCTTTTTAGTTGTACATCTTTTCAATAGATGGCATTATATATGAAACATTTTTCAAAGTCATACCAAGTGCCATTTTCACTGTATCACTGTCTTCTCATATATCATTGATTTGCTTTCGAGCGGGTACCAGTAACATTTCAATATTTCCTGTCACATGCAAGATAGTCCAAGGGCAATATCCCACTCCAGGAACATAAGAGCCTCAAACCATTCCATCGGGTCATGGGAATGAGGTCTATAATTGTTACCAGTTTTTGGCATGTCAAGTATGACACGGGTAGCTTGCCAGGCTCTGACCTGTGGGTGGGATACTCTAGTAGTCACCACAAAACTCGAGCAATAAAAGTACCATTTAATTTGTGGTAAATTTCTACAAGACATAGAAATCTTTTTCTATTGACAGGAATTTTTATATTGCACTACCCTCATTGAATACATATAACATATAGAAAGTATTATCATAGCCTCTGCCCCAATTAAAAGTGGCTAGAACACAAAATTAGAGTTCAAATGATACTATTTGACTAGTTGGCCTGTGCAAATGGATACACGGTCACTGTAACTGAGTAGGTAGTAATTAACTGGCAATTAACATGATCCTAACAAAACAACCATGAACTGATTTGATGAGTTAGTACAGAAATCACCACAAATATGAACATGTCATCAATTAGAAATACTTGATTAACCTCTGTAGCTATGTTATTAATCTTTACTTTTGAAAATATGTGCTGAAAAAGGACAGTGTAGTTTATCTCATGCACATTTTACAAAGTAGAACTAATTCAAGTACCTGACATGTAAGAAAGTCATAATTTTACCTTCACAATAGTAATTTATGGTTTAACCAACTATAGAATTTAGTCCTGATTTTTATATTTTCCCAGAATATAAAAGCCCATTTTCTAAGGCAGTTTGACTTTTTACAATGATTTCTTTTACCATTCTAATTATCTGAGGCACAAATTCTAGTTTGTCAGGTCTGTTTCAATATTGTACATAAAATAATCATAGTGCAGATATTCCACTATGTTTGATTTTATTAGTAGTAGTATACTATGATGGGTTTGTGAGTTATATATGGATATATTCCTAACTTACTTCTTGAGATTATCTCATTTTAAATACTATGATTGTAGTAATATTGTATTTTAGCAGTTATGTTGTGCTTTGTATACTGGCACTCCCAACTAAATTCACAAAGCAAAATTAGAAAACATTTGTTTCACTTTAATCTTAACACCTCCGTTTCTCATTTCTACATACATTCACTTAAAAGAAAATCTATGAAAAAACAGAGGTGTCCTGACATTGTATATGTTGCAGATATTTTAAAGGTTTCCTAAATATAATTTAACATGTTCAGTTAGTAAACTGTGAAAAAGCCCTTTTATGATATTTGTATGGGGCCGGAGGGATAAATCAGAGGGTAGGGCGTTTCCCTTGCATGCAGCCGGCCTGTGCCAGCCGGGTTCGATCCCTGGCATCCCATATGGTCTCCTGAGCACCGCAAGGAGTAATTCCTGAGTGCAGAGCCAGGAATAACCCCTGATTATTGCTGGGTGTGACCCAAAAAGCAAAAAAAAAGTGTGTGTATATATATTTCACAAAGATTTTATATATATATATGTATATATAAAAAGGCTATATAAAGGATGTATGAAGGCTTTAGGTTTCACACCCAGTAATGCTCAAGTATTATTCCTGGCTCTGCATTCAGGAGTTACTCCTGGCAGTGCTCCTGGGACTATATGTGATTTTGAGGATTCACAGGTCAGCCACATACAATGCAAACATTCTACCCACTATACTATCATTTTGGCCCAACATGTGTATATTTTACTTAGCTACAATAAACTCATACCATACCTGACTATTCTGCTCAATTAAGGTGCAATGTATTGCCAAAAAGGCACATATGCTAAATGAAATTAGAATTTTATTTAAAAATCAAGTCATAGGTAAAAATAAACTCAAGTGGATTAAAAATGCATAAGGTCCAATGTTGTAAAACTGATATAAGATAATATATAGAGAAATTATCATAATATTGGTCTCCACAGAGATTTCATAAGGCAACAAAAGCAAAATTATACAGGTGGACTGATTAAAAAGCAAAACTTAATAAGGAAATATTTTAGCAACCAAAAGGATAAAAACAGCCCATGAAATTAGAACATATTTCAAAACATACATCTGGTAATAGTTAATTTTTAATATGTTAAAATATTCCCATGAGTCAGCAAAATAAATTGAACACTATAAGGAAAAAGAATAGGTAAAAATATACTGGAAAACAGTTTTGGCAACACACAATGGCTAAAAGATAGATAAAATGTGCTCAATGTTACTAATCATCAAAGAAATGCGACTCAAACTCACAATGAGATATTACCTCATATGTTTTTGGAATAAACAGAAAGCCGAAAGTACTAGCTTTGATGAGGATATGAAAAACTCGAATCCTTGTGAAGGCTTGGTGAAATTTTGTAATAAATACCATATCCCCTATTAAACCTTTTGGAAATTCCTCAGCAATTTGCAAATAGAATGATCATTTAATTATGATATAAATTTGAGTATTTATTAAAAATAATGTTAAATGGTGTATCTGAGATAAGTGGAGTCCTTTATTCCCTGCATTATTATTTATAATAGACAAAGGTGTGTCTATTATAGGAATTAAAAGAAGAGCTTTAACTCTTAAAGGGACCCTAACAAAGTTGTATCAACCTATCTAGTCATTTACAGATTAATGAAGAAAATGAAATATATGCATCCTATACAACATTATTCAGTCTCAAGAAAACAATTACAGCAAATATTGTACACACACATTTTTTTATAAAGTTGAGGATATTGTACTTGGTGAAGTTCACAGAGAGCCAAAAAAATCTATATATGATGCAATTATATTAAAATAGCTAAATTTGGCGATAGAAGAAAATAGAGAGTAGGTACAAGGCTTTCATGCACACAAACTGAGGTTAAATCCTTGACAACACATATGGCCCCGACACACTCTTAGGAGTGATCCATACAAACAAGTATGGCAAAATAACAAAATTAATAATAAAATAATTTTAAAAGTGATAAACTGATAAATAAAATAACTTGGTCTGGAGTAACAGTACAGAGGTTTAGGCACTTGTGTGCTACCACATTGGTTAGATTCCTTGCAATATATGTGATTATTTGAGTACCACCAAACATGATACCTGGGTGAGCACCCAGCCAGGTGTAAGCCTTGCACATCAAAGGGGATGGCCCAGTCCTTCATTCCTGCCAAAGAAAGTAAAATTAAATTAAATAACTAAATGTTTGTATTCTAAGAATAGAAAGTGCAAAGGCTGTTGCTAAGGCTTAAGGAAAAATAAAAAAATGTTTAATTTAGAATTTCAGAATATATATGTATATATATGAGATATATATGATATATGATATATATATTTCACTTGTATAACTTGTCTTCCCGTTGTTCATCAATTTGCTTGAGTGGGTGCCAATAACTTCTCCATTCGTTGGGAATGGGGTCCATTATTGTTACTCTTTTTTTGCATATCAAATACACCATGAGTAGCCTGCCAGGCTCTGACGTGGCTCTGGGTTCATCCCAGGGGGCCCAGTCACTTTCTATGTCAGACCATCAACCATCCAGGGCCCACAGGGCAGAGTCTGGATGTAGACAAGCCTGTCTCCTGTCTGCCACCTGCCAATGCAGCTGGGCACCACAGTCACACCTGCAAAGCCTTAAGGGGCAGATGGCAGATACATATATGAAGAAAAAATATTTTGGGTTCAGTCATTTAATAAAGTGTATATAGTTAACAATACTGCCATTGGTTTTGAAAAATAAATAACATTTTTTGTGTGTAGTGGAAAGTTTGCCTCAGAACTGGTGATACTTGGAGACAGCTCCAGAGCTCCTCAGCCATCTGCTTAATAGAATACTCTCTTTGTGAAACTTAAAACGGCTAACATGCTAGACCCTTAGTTGTGTCTAGAAATAAGGAATAAAGAAAAAAATAAAAACACTGAAGAAAGACTTTGAAAATATTTAGGTAAATACTCCGATTAAATTGGTCACTAAAACCATGCCTAATAAGTTTCCCTTAACAGTGTAAACAAACAATTTGGTGAACTTATCTCAACATATCTGAAAGCATACAACAGTACCAAAAGTGCAGATAAGATTCTAGGACATCAAATAAGTTGCCAATTTTCCTCTCGGGAAGCTGACAAATGAAATGCCCTCTCTAGAATTCTCCTGTCTAATGGGTTGGGGGTCAGAGGGATACGTTACTGCTGTTCTTGCCATTTCACAGTCATTTTATATTACACCCCTAAAATTCTCACACAACACTTCTGCCTGAGCCCTTTACTGCAAACTTGGACTAAAACATTACATCTCATTCCTTTAAGTCTCCCTGTAATCATTTACAATGAGCCCTCTGTGTTATAGATTAGCTTGATTTTCTATAATGCCATTGTCAAAAACAAATGAATTTGACCTGTGGAGGGAAAAGAATATTGTGCACATACAAGGTAATAGATGTAATATTCTCCTCTGCTTAATTAACAGAAGGACCTGTGTATGATTTGTGTCCAGGCTGGAGTATGCTACAATACATAGGGGTTTGCCTTGCAAGTTGCTGACCAGGTCCAATCATTCCAACACCACAACCATGCATCCTGTGAACATCCAGGAGAGATCCCTGAGTGCAGAGCCTGTAGTAAACCCTGAGCAACACTGATTGCGGCACAAAATAAAGACCTCTTTACAGTTAACTGGGCCTTTGAAGAAACCAAAAGAAAAAAAAGCCCTGGTGGATTTCTAATCCAAAATGTGTATTCATATTCAAAATAAATTGCTATAATGAAAACCAGTATAAGGTGCCAAATATGCAGTGAAGGAAGGAAATTAGACTTAAGGGAGGTCACAATACAGTGTATGAAAGTGGTAAATTATTTCCTTAAATTGATAGTCATTTAAACTTTCTTCAAAAAACACTCCAAAGAAATTACAAATATTTTACATTTTAAGTAATACTGCATTGAAACAGTATATAAATATTAGTATCACTTGTATCACTTATCTTCCCATTAATCTCAATTTGCTTAAGAAGGTACCAGTAACATCTCCATACTTCCTGTCACATGGTAGTGTTGCCCAAGGGCATCTGCTTGCTCCAGGAACATAAAGAGCCTCAAATCATTCTATCAGGTCATGGGAATGAGGTCTATAATTGTTACTAGTATACTTGGCATGTCAAGTGCGACAAGAGTAGCTTGCCAGGCTCTGCCATGCAGGTGGGATACTCTTGTATTAACCTCTAATCTCAAGCATTTTTTAATGAACTGCATGGTCGCTTTGCAGGCTATGATCAGCTCTTCTGCTGGTGGAGTTCTGATGAGAGGGGAGTCAGGGTGTGGAAAATGGCAGACCTCATGGTGTGTGGGGTCCTCTAGTTTCTTGCGAGGCTCTGCTGGGGTGGCGGGCCATGTCTAGAACCCACCTCCCCTCCCGGGTGCCTCCTGATCACCTGGGAACAGGTAGTGTCAGTAGCAGCTCTGCCCCATATAAGTAAGTCTCTGGATAGCCATTTCACAGTCATGTTATATTGCCCCTCAGGAATGTTTGCTCCTGAGTATGATAATGTGGAGTGAATATTCTTCTGCATCATGTAACCTGGACTGGAGGAAAGAACTAATGGATGATGATTGACTTAATACAAAAAAGGCTGAGCATTAGAGGGTGAAAAACTGAATAAGAATTATTCGGATAGCGTACCTGGGCTGGGCTTGAAAAAGACTGCTGCTGGGTTGGTATTATTAATTAATACTAATAAATATTAGTACTGTATTATTAAATTTGAGACGTGATCAGACTGAGTGCTCAGAGGGCTGGAACAAGTGTTCTAGTGGTTACTTTTGTTAGCATCCTGAGCAGTCCATGGTCCCTAGAGAGAATGGTAAGGTGAGATCAGCATTGATAGGCCAAGAATTGTTGGCAAAGCCCATGCCCTCGATCCCTTACGTTTCCATGTACTAATGATAACCCCAACCAAATAAATAAGCACTTAAAAATACTATATTAGGTTCATCATTAAAAGTCTAATTCTTTCCTTCACCACACAACTGACAGCTATTAGTTTACTTAATTTTTATTCTCTTACCATCTTTCTCTTCTGGTAGCCATGGATACCTTGATGTCCAAACATTTTTGTTGTTTTACTTATTTATATAGTTATGTTTAGTTTCTTTCTAAGCTATCCATTCATGAAATCATATTGCTTATTTCATCTCACTTAGCATGATGCTCACTATATCCATTTTTGTTTTAGCAAATGCCTGGATATTATAAAAATTTTAGCTGATGGCTATTTCATTATATTTATATATCAATTATACATTATTAAATATTCGGATTGCAGATATTTAGGATGTTTTCAGCTTACCTTTATAAATGATTATGCATTAGATACATGGCACATAAATTCTCTTCAGATTAGTAATCTTTCATTTTTGAGAAAATGCCAAGAGATCTAGAGAGAGAGAGTAAATTGATATTATGGGATATCTACTTTCAATATTTGGAATACTTACATACTGCTCCCCATGACGGCACAATATTCAATCTATCCAATATATACAAAGTTTCTGTAATCCTAACACACTGCTCAATAATTGATATTTCTTCCTTTCTAGATAACAACCATTCTCACAAGGAGAGGTAATATTATGTTGTTTGAATTTGCTTTTACCTGAAAAGATTATCAGCAACAGTTAATGTGCCTGTAATTTATTTCTGTGTTATAATACAAGCACTTTTTAAAAAAGAATGTTGTAAACATACATAATTCTAATTCCATTCCTATAGTTTAATGTTTGGAATTTATTGGGAGTCAGAGAGATTATATATAGTGGGTAAAGTGATTGCCTTATTGGTAGCTGATCCAGATTCAAAACCCTGAATTGTATATGACCCCCTAAAACCAACAGGAGGGCACCCTGAACTCAAACGCAGAAGAGTGCTCTGAGTACCACTGAGTGTGATCCAAACTCTGTCTGCAAATTTTATTTTCTAATGAAAAGGGAACATTTATTCTTTATTTTTAACTGATGTGCCAATATATTAAACTCTTAAGAGCAACAAAAATCTCGTAACAATTAAAAGCACTAATAAGTTGCTTTAAATAAGGTATTGGAAACATTACTTATAAAGCAAAAGCCTACCATTATCATTAAATGTAATTTCTGACACATTCTTAAACAAAATTAATTTGCAAAAACACTGATTCCACAATTATTATTGTGCCGACAGAAAAACAAAATGTATCACAGAGAGGCATGACCAAAATTTTCAAATACTGTCAGGGATCATAATTTTTTCCCCAGAAAGCCGTTTTATCAGTTATTTTGATTGACATTTCAAAATTTGCTTGTGAATAAGACAAAGAAAATGTCATAACTCGCATGCAAATGCTCACACAATGATAATAATGGAAGCAGCGCTTTATGGGTCATTGAGGAAGGCAATCCCATCTGAATGTTTGTTCCTGAGGATGATAATAGTAGAGTGAATATTCTTCTGCATCATGTAACCTGGACTGGAGGAAAGAACTGATGGATGATGATTGATTTCATCCAAAAAAGCTGAGCATTAGAGGGTGAAAAACCGAATAAGAATTACACTATATTCTTTGCTATTGTGATAAATTCATAGTCTCAGAATCTTCAACATAGACTCAAAAGTACATCAATTATTTTGTCTCCTCTGTGTTCTTACATGTATAGAGATAAAGGAATTTAGTCAAGAAAAACAAAATGATAAGAGAAATATAATCCCCTCTACAAAGTAAGTGTTTCACCCTAAATTTTCCAAAACATATGGTTGTCTATTCTCAGATAAGAACAGTACAAAAGAAATTACTGAACCTTTCTAACCCTAACCCTAACCCTAACCCTAACCCTAACCCTTACAACCTAACCCTAACCCTAACCCACCCACCCAACCCAACCCTAACCCAACAGCAAACAATCTGAGCTCACAAGCAGCAATCAGCATCATTGCTTTCGAAGAAATGTTTTAGGAAAACTTGAATTTAAGAAACATTCTTGAATTTAAGATATCCAAATTAAGCAAGTGTAGATGAGTAGATTGTTTTAGTTTTCAAGGCTCTTCCTCACTCTGAAACCTGTTTCTAAATATCCTTTATTCAATAATTAATTGGATTTACTTAGAAACCTTTCTACCACACAAAGATAACAGAGGAACACAGGATCTGTCAAGTATCAAGAAAAAGTGGGGTGGGTTCGTGAGATCAGATGTGCTCATGGGTTAAATTGCTAATCTTAAATGCAGTTAGTCTGGGTTTAATCCTCACCAGCATAGCATATGGTCCCTGAGGAATCACATGGTCTGAAGATCAAACATAGATTTGTGAGTACCTATGAACACCATTGGCTATGTCCCATCCAAACAGACACAAACACACATACACACTCACTCACTCACACACACACACATACACACCCTTTTATACACTACTGTAATGTAATTGCATTGGTAAACTGGGAAGGGGCAAGTTTCACACTAGGTGATGCTCAGAACTTACTGCATACTTTAATGTGGTACTTAGGGGACCATGTGATGCCTAGGATGAAACCTGGAGCTTGCTTCCTGCAAAGACTCTCTAGTCAATGTCATGTGACTTTTAGCTATTATTTTAATTAAATTATTTTAAATTAAAAAAGGAAGAATGATGCAGTGATAATAGTGTGAAATCAGTAAATATAAGCCGATATGTAAGAAAAAAATCAGAAGAATGTAGCATAGTTATTCAGAGTACGAAAGGTAATTTGCTGGATTTTAACTTTCTGATTAAATTATTCTGAAGAAATGTATAATTTTGATATTGTGCCCAAAGGTTAAGGTCCATAAGAACTAATTTGTTCTTATGGACCTAAACTTGGGCCAATATCAATTTAGCCTTTTGTTCAGGCAGAACAACGAAGTGGTGGGAAAGAATTTTAGATGTTTTGTGCTAAGCCACTAACTCTTAGGTATTGAGTAAGGTTTACAACATTATGTGCACTAAATTCCATTATTAGCAAGATTATAAATCATGGTACCTAAATAAAAACTGAAAAAAATAAATATTTCTGACACATATTGCCAAAGTATATGTTAAAAGGATCATTCATTGAATCATTTATTGACTTTGCCTTCTTAATAATAAACTTAAATATTTCTCAGAAAATGTTGATATGCCATTTTTATTCAACTTCTAATTCAACTATATATTACTTTCTATGAATAATCAATGTATGAAATATCAGTGTAGTTTAAGTGTATTTAAATATATTTTATGCATTCAATAATGCATAAGTATATTTTATACATTTAACAGTCAGATGTTTAAAATGAAATATTTCTGTTTTTAAGTAGGCAGGTTCAGAGAACAGAATTTATTAATGAAATCTATACTATTAATAACACCAGTGATCTAAAAATGCAGTTATTCTAGTTTAATTTATTAGGAACAGTGTGTTATACATGAGAAATTCATCAAATGAAAACAAAGTCAAAATAATTACCTGAGGATGGTCATTGTTATGTATTGTTATGATCTGTGTTTGATAAAGATGTTGTATCAGTTAAATTGATATTGTTAAATTGAGATTGTATTAGTTTTATAATGTTAGGAAACCTAGAGAACAGTAGCATAAAAAACAACCCAGTATTATAATATTAAAGATAAAACAGTTTATCTCCTCAAATAGAAAGGTTGTGTTCCAAAGTGTCAAACCACAAGTGACCTTGAATTCCAAGTTTGACATTTTTTAATTATTTTCCAATTTATTATGTGTCATTTAATATTTTATCATTTTATGGTCAGAAAATTAGACTAATTATTGTACAAAAAAGCCATTAAGACAACAGGATTCTCAGGGTGATCTGTCAAATATCTTACTTGGGTTTTAAAATATCATATTTCTTTTCTATCTTACATGGTACTATTACATATGTTGCACTAAGTGTAGATAAATACATTTACAGTAAGTTTGTCAGTATTTTTGAATACTAAGCAATACCCATTAATTCTTTTTATTTAGTATTCTCTGTTCTAAATTATGAAATTGAGATGTGTTCTATTGTTTCACTTTTGTTACTTATTTCCATAGTGTATACAATTTACTCATAAGTTAACCTCATTAAAAAAGCAAAACTATTTTGCTCAATGTTATACTGTACATGACTAAACTCACTTTACATTTTGGAGACCTTTGATAATTTTTAAAAATGACTTGAGTAGATATTTTGGACACTTATTAGGATAACATTTCTGCCCCTTGAGGTGTTGCAGGTGTGACTGCAGTGCCTGGCTGCATTGACAGGTGGCAGAGAGAAGACAGGGATTGTCTAAACCCAGGGCTCTGCCTTGTGGGCCCTGGTTGGTTGATGGTCTTACATAGACAAAGACTGGATCCCCTGGGATGAACCCAGAACCATGGCAGAGCCTGGCAATCTACCTGTGGTGTATTTGATATGTCAAAGTCAGTAACAATAATGGATCTCATTCCCTATGAATGGAGGTGTTACTGGTGCCCGCTTGAGCAAATCGATGATCAACGGGAGACAAGTGATACAAGTGATTAGAAAAAACGACGATTTTATGCATTTCAACATACATACATATAACCTTACCATTTTTAAAAAATATTTCTTTGAATAAGATGCTTGATAAACTTTGTAATCATACCTAAACAATATAATTTAGCATCACTGTCTGTCTTAATTTAGCATAGCTCTAAGAAAAGAGGTAATAATTATTTACAAATTCGAGTTTTCAAAAGTCTAATACATTTAAGAACCAAGGAAATTACAATTAAAGGATATTCAATTTTAGAGGCCATGAAAGACAATGAAACCAAGATAGTGTACAAAACATGAACAAGAGGCTAAAGTCCATGTTTATATTTCTGAAAAACCTCCAACCAGAAAAACTCAATGAAGATATTATCTTTCCAGTTCTTTCAGCTTTTCTTTTATTGTTGTAGGATAATACAAATGTTCACATTTTTGTGTCAATATTACCTTGCATCTGGTGAAAAATAAATTACTTATCAAATGGAATTGCTTGTTTTGAATCCTTCAGTGTCTCTAAGATATTGGTATAATGCCAACTCACATTTTTATTAACAAGGACAATGTACATCATTCTACTTATTTCATATAATACCAACCAAATACAATGGATGAAAAAGTTACTTGCATTTGTATATTTAATAATTAATGGAAGAATATAAGTAATAATAAAAATGATGAAAATGTTATGTAATACAATAATAAATAAACTATAAAGATATTGCTTTGACATTGAATCTAAAGGAAGACTAAAGAGTTCAGTGATTTATTTTCTAACTTTTAGTCTATTTCAACATAGGTTTACATTTGGTGCAAAAATTATGGGCTGGAACAATAGTACAGCTAGAAATTTTTCCACCTTGCATGAAACTGACAGGGACTTGGTCCCCAGAATTCCACAGGGACTCCTGAGCACCAACAGGAGCAATTCTTGAGTGCAGGCAGAGGAGTAATCCCTGAAACCCCTGGAATGCCATAGTGAATAACTGTAAGTTTACCATGAATGAATATTTTCATGGACTTAATACAAAAATAAATAAAATTTAAAAGCACCTTTAAAAATTATTAAATGTACATAGGGCAAGCCACATTGTATAATAGAACGGAGAGAGAGAGAGAGAGAGAGAGAGAGAGAGAGAGAGAGAGAGAGAGAGGAAGAAAGTATCACTATCAAGGCAGGCGGGGAGGTGTCAGAGAATCTTGTGATATTGGTGGTGGAAAATGAGCACTGGTGGGGGATGGGTGCTGGAACACTGTATGACTGAAACTCAAACATGAACATCTTTGTAATTGTATATCTCATGGTGGTATAATAGAACAAAATTTCTAAAAATTAATAAATGTAACAAAAGAAAAATTGAAGCTTCATAACCCTCATTAACAAAATTACTAGCAGAAATTATATTTTATTGTATATGCCATACATAATTTACATTGTATATATATCATATATTACATATGATATATATCATCTATATAAAACTTATGGAAAAACAAATGCATGCAGTAACTTTAAATATTTGTGTGGAGTAAAGTTATTTAGATATGTACTAGTTGACAGATAATTACTTAAATATGAGAGAAAGATGAAGAGAGACATTACTTGCTCAGATAGCATGGGCTTCTTTAAACTGGAAAAAGGCCTTAAATAAATTTTAGCATAGGGAATAAGTGCAGAGGATTCCAGTAGAGGAAAGATTTATGAGAAAGCTGTTAGTGCAAGGAAACTAGTACAAATTCAGGAAGAGAAAGCATAGCTGTTTTAAACAACATTAATATAGTATAGAAAGTACGGGACTTTGAATCAAACTTTCTACCATTGTCTGGAGTCTGTTTTTCAGCTCCAGCAATGCTGCAGGACTCCTGTAAGAGCCTCTGCATTTGCTCTGGATAGCCTCCTGCAAATCACTTTGTAGATAAGACTGTAGTCTAAATGTGGCAGTTTATCTGACCATGTATTCTGTACTAGCTGATATAAATATTCTCTCATGCTACCACAATCACCATGGGGCTAGCTAGATCTTACCAGCATATTTGCCTGGCCACGTTGGATCTCTAAGTAATTAGACCAGAGAGAAATGCTGTTTGCCTCCAAGCAAGCAAGCATGGTTCCCTGATAACTCAAAGGCAACTAAAATACAAAACTACCATGAAGTAGACGAGACTTGTGAAGGCTGGAGAAATATTTAACTGGCATTATTATTAGTCTTTGGTACAGAGACACGCCATCTCAGAAACCCCCTTCTCTACCCTATAAAGGCATTTCCAGGAAGATCTTGGCTCAAAAAATTAGCATATAATAGAGCATAGGTGAGGTGCTGGGAGAAATTACCTAAGGACATTTGACCCTTCCTGCTTCCCATAAGAGTGGGAGGTCTGAGTTGCAGGGGTATAAAACCAGCCTGCTTCCTCTCTCTCTCTCTCTCTCTCTTTTTGGACTCTCTCTTTGTGAGCTTGCACCCTTCTTGGGAGTCTTGTTTTTGTCTCCTCTTTACAGTGCCTTAACACGTGGTAGCCGCCATCTTGGCCTACACATGGCTGGGGTTCTAGCTGGGAATCCTAAGCACAGGGTTTCTCCTATTGCTGACCTGTATGCCTGAACCTATGATAAGTAATCACTGTATCACTGTCTTCCCATTGTTCATCGATTTGCTCGAGTGGGCACTAGTACATCTCCATTAGTCCTGTCACAAGCAAGTGCATCCCAAGGGCATCGACTTGCTACAGGGACAGGAGGAGCCCGAAACCATTCTTCAGGTCATGAAACTGAGGTCCATAATAGTTACTAGTCTTTGCCGTAAAAAGTAAATAAAACACGGCCGCTTGCCAGGCTTTACCATGTAGGTGGTATAGTCTCAGTAGAAGGCTCTCAACCCGAGCATTTACTGATGAAACTTAAAGGGGGAAGATCAGGTTTTCTCTTGGATGGAGCTCTGAGGAACTATGGAGTCTGGATGTTGAGAATGACAAACTGCATGATGTGTGGTTTGCTCTGGCTTCTTGCCAGGCTTACTGGTATCAGTTAAAACATTTAAAACATGTCTACAGCTGTCTACTATGTATAAATGTGAAAGAAATTGGGAAGAACCTTATGCCAAATTCAATATCCTATAAAAATATCACAAGGCTGTTTTTGCGGACGTACCAAGGGACATGTGGGTCTGGTGTGGTGGGTCTCTCTCTTCCAGAACAACTGTCATGGAGGTGGAGGAAAGGGCAGGACCCAAAACTCCACTCCGAGTCCGGCAAGCATGGTCTCTACCCTGCTCATGAGAGTAAACCATTGGAGCAATGTTGGACTTGGCCAGGGGTGGCAGAGCCCCTTACCGGAAGGTAAGCTCCATGGGTTGCTTCCACATGGGGCCGGCTGAGCAGCGCAGCTGTGGGTCTGAAGTGGATGGGTCTGGATCTCTTCCAGGGTTGCAAATTAGCTGAGTCTGGCTGTGGGTCTCTCTTCCGCCAACTGGCTGGTGGGGGGGCGGGCCTCTCCTCGAGTCCAGCCACTGGTTTCTCCGCTCTGGAGAGCCCTGTATGCCGGCCTGGATGGCCCCCTTTGGGAGGTGCTCTGTGCTCGGGGTGGGTCGGTCTCTCGGGATTGCAAATTAGCTGAGTGTGGCGTGGGTGGGTCTCTCTCTTCCAGGGCAACTGGAAGGAGGCGGAGGAAAGGGCAGGGCCCAAAACTCCACTCTGAGTCTGGCCAGCATGGTCTCTCCCCACTCATGAAAGCAAACCCTTGGAGCAATGTTGGACTCGCCAGGGATGGCTGAGCCCCTTACCGGGAGGTCAGCTCCATGGGATAAGTAAAGCCTTTTAAAACTGCATCGGATTCCTGAGTCTTCATCCATTCCCCACTGGCT
Organism: Cryptotis parvus; assembly: GCA_021461705.1. Classification (NCBI taxonomy): domain Eukaryota; kingdom Metazoa; phylum Chordata; class Mammalia; order Eulipotyphla; family Soricidae; genus Cryptotis; species Cryptotis parvus. The sequence goes on along the minus strand of JAJIBD010038037.1, from coordinate 49,850 downwards.
TTGGAGGTAGAAGGGAACTTCGCTTCCCGGCACTGTCGGAGATCCCAGTGGCGTTCCCGACACAGCAAGTTTAGATTTGCTGTTATTGAGGATTACAAAAATGTGAGAAACTAATTTACATGTATTTGCATTATTCGCTCTAACATTAGCATTTTAAGCTAACCACAAGTAAGTTTGACCTTTCATGTTTAGCCAAGTCCAGGTGAGCTTCCAAACTGAATGTAAAACCAAAGCTCAGCCAATCCATTTAGTTTCACTAGTTTTTGACAAGTATTGTCAAATATTACAAAGAAACCTGGTGATGAACTCAAAAGGGATCAGAAAACCCCACTGATTCTCAAGAATTTTCTATAAAAATTGGACTGCTGAACTAAATTGAAATAGTGAACTCAGGTCTCAGCTAATCCAAAAACAATAAAACAGTACATTTAGAAACGTAAGCAGTGTCTAGACAAGCTTGACTTTTTTTCCCTCTAAAATTGAACTCCCAAGTAGCTGAGTTTGCATGTGTTGAATCTGAAAGAATACCTTTCTTTCATATTTTCTGGATCTGAAAGTATTAAATTTTAAAGTCATTATAAAAGAAAAAGAGGTATTTTTTAACTTCCAGTTTAAAATGATAGAAAATTTCATAAACATTTAATCTAAGAACTTACATTTTACTTAATTTAGTTCATGTTTTGGAGTAAAAAGATAAAAAATATTTCTTGAAACCCTCTTTTTCAAAATCTTTGTTATGTATTTTCTTCTTATAGAAGATGCTTTAGTCCGTTATATAACAACAGAGAGACATTGGAATAATCTTATGCTATTTTTTAGAGACAGCCTTTTCAAACAATTGACCCAATATTTCATAATAATTAATTTTAGAGTCTTCTGTATTCTCATAGATTCACCACATTTACCGAAGAGGCCATTAGCAAAGCCTTGAAACACTGCTCTATTTAAGCTAACGTCAGATAATATTGCAAAGGTACCTGATATCTAAGTAAAGACATTATATCTCTTCGGATTCTCTCCCAAACGAAGTGAGTGATGATAACCTTTTCAAGTTGAAAACCAGTACCGTCTAAAGGAGGATGTAAATTCTTTACTCCCCTTGAGGTGTTGCACGTGTGGCTGCAGTACCTGGATACATCGACAGGTGGCAGACAGGAGACAGGCATTTCTACAACCAGGGATCTACCCCGTGAGCCCTGGATAGTGATGATTCAGGATAGAAAGAGACTGGAACCCCTGGGATGAACCCAGAGCCAATGAATGGAGACATTACTGGAGTCCACTCTAGCAAATCAATGAACAACAGGTAGACAAGTGACACAAGTGACAAGATCATTAATTTCAGCAACAAAATGTGAGAATGTTTTTTTCTACCATAGGCAAAATCAGTGAAATTATTATGCCTATTTATTTATTCTATATAAAATTGAAAAAAAATTTATTTCAGGAACTAATTATATCCCAGTTACCATTTAACTCATTTTGTAAAGGTTGTACAGAAAATGGAAATTTTATTTAAGGAGGAAATGGTATACTTCTAACCAACTTGTGTTCATTTGAAATCACCTCTTCAATTGTAGTTCTTTCTGCCATACTGCATATAAAATACAAGTCAAGAATTTAAAGTCAGCTTACATCAAAGACAAACAAAAATTTATATGAAACAATAAAAATACAAACACAATATAAGGTACATGAATCATTGTTCAGAATGATTTTTCATAGTCATATTTCAGAGGTTGTGAAAGCCAGTCACCTTAATCTAAAATGTGTTCTCTCACCAGACTAAAGTCATAGAGTCAGCTGTTTCTCAATTGATTCATATTTTTTCAATATAAATGGCCAATTTCTGCATCATTGATTCAACTAGTCATGCAGTCAATAGCACAACAAAAAACATCATGAGTGAGAGACTATTTTTAAATGTTTTATTGCAAATCTTGGAAATACTTTTCAAGAACATAAACTATCGTCATTGATATTCTTTTGCAATCATCCAAGTATTTAGGACTGAGGACTTGAAAATCACATTTTGTGTCTGAACATACACTAATTTGAAAAACATTTTGCTCATAGTTGAAACTAATCAACTATTAAAACTAATATTAATACAAATAAAGATGTCATAAAAGAGTCAGGAGAATACAGTAAATAAATATAGCTGTATAAATAAATTGCTCTATGTTTTTAAATCCTCTCTAAGCAGTTCTTAGACACCAACTACCTAAGGGCTCCATTCTTAATGATGCTTATCTATGTTATGGATATGTTTGGTGCTGAATGTGGCAGTGAGAGAGTCCTTGCAGTGAACTATGAGGTGCTGAGAATCACCTATAGGGTGTTCACATGTGCCACACATGCAAAACCACTTTCAGTCATCTTCAGGCATTCAGAAAGTTGTTGTACTCTTGTAATATTAATTCAAATATTGATATGTGATAATAAAATGCATGAATTATGTTTTAATTTAACTAGAATTGATAATAATTTATTGAAGTTATGAAATTTGAATCTCATATCTTAGGTATCCTTTATTTTCCTTTTCCCTAGATTTAGGGCCAAAGAGAAATGCAGTGGGTAAGACACTAGTCATGTATGTAGCTGACCCAGATTGAATCCCTGGCATATCATCCTCCATGAGTGATCAAAAGTGACCCAGGAATAAAGATCAGGCATAGACCCTAGGAACCACTCAATGTGTCCTCCCAGTGAAGAGATCCCCCTACTAAAAAATATTTCTTTGTATTTTTAAACATTTTCTTAGAGTTCTTTTTATATTCTGATTGATTACTGTTCATTACCTTTCTTTGGATTTTGCCAGCATGGGGGAGGGGCATTATGGTTGAATTCAACTAGCTGTGCTCATGTTTCTCTGAACTCATGGGGCAGTCTTGAAGGTGATCAGGGAAATGTATGGGGTGCCAAGAGGGGCCTTAGATTAATCATGTGTAAGACCAACACATTATTGGATGTGCAATACTTCCAGTCCCTGAGATTATATGTTTTTATGTTCTCCATTTTAACATTTAATCTCAATAGATTTCACACAACACAGAAATAAAACGTTTTGCTGATATTTAAAATAACATCAAATTTCTGAGGTAATTATTCTTTGTGGAAAACTGTGAGTGTTGGTATAAGATTTCCAATATTAAAACATATTCTATTATTTATTTGATGATCTTTCAACGTTATGCTGCATGTATGGTCATTTACATAACTTCAGAGATATTTGAAGTTAGCAATCATATGTTTAGCATTAGGTCATGTTTCCAAAATATAAGAAAAAACTTTTCAGCACTACTTCCCATGATCACTTGATCACTTGATCACTTGAACCACATTATTAATCGATTTGCTCTAGCGGGCGCCAGTAACATTTATATTGGACTCTATTACGTGCCAATGTAGCCCAATGACATCTGGTTGATTCAGGCATATGAAGAGCCTCAAACCGTTCCTTCAGGGTCTTGACAAGGAAGTCTGACCATCTTGTAGGTGGGCGGCCACGTGATATTTTGACATCCCGTGGGATCCAGTCGGTAAGGGCTCTAGTCCAGGGGTCATCTCCAAATCGCATTACATGTCCAGCCCATCTGATTTTCGATGCCTTGGCAAACGAGACAGCATCCCTGATTCTGGAAGAGCAATGGAGGTCAGAACTCCTGATCCCTTCTCTCACTTGAGTGAGGCATGATATTCCAAGCATAGCTCTTTCGATTCCTCTCTGGGAGACCTGAATAGCATTCTCATCCTGCTTTCGAAGGGCCCAGGTCTCTGAGGTGTATGTTAATGCAGGGAGAATGGTGGAGTCAAAGAGATGTGCCCGGAGCCAGAGTTTCTTTGTACTTTTAGCTATTTCTTAGATACCTTTGAAGGCATTCCATGCCACTCTCTTCCTCCTGTGCAGTTCAGGTTTTAGGTCGTTCATTTATGTTGACTTTTCGACCTAGGTACGCATAACTGCTGCATTCAGAGATGTCTGTTCCATTGAGAGTGAATGGGGCCTCAGGAACTAGTTCAATTTTCATAAACATAGTTTTATTTAGATTCAGCTGTAGACTATCTATCTACATTCTCAGTCAAAGTCAGCCAGTATATATGCCACTTGGATAATGTTTGGTGTTTTTAGAACGATGTCATAAGCGAAGTGGATGTGGTGTAGTTGTCGACCATCTATCTTCACTCCCATTCCTTCCCATTCTAATTGTCGCATGATGTTCTCAAGGGTGGCACTGAAGAGTTTTGGTGAAATGGTATCACCCTGTTGAAACCCTCTTTTGACATCAATGACCACTCTTGTAGAATGGTGAGATCCTGTTGGTGAATCCATAATACAGCTCACGAAGGATCTTGATGTATTGGGTTTGAACACCCTGTTTGGCTAGAGCTTCGATGACCACTTCAGTCTCCACAGAATCAAAGGCTTTCTTTAAACCAATGAGCGTGAGACAGAGTGGCATATTGTAGTCCCTACAAACCTCAATGAGCTTGGTTACTGTGTGGATATGGTCGATTGTGCTGAATCCTTTCCAGAAGCCAGCTTGCTCACATGGTTGTCCTTCATCTAGTGTTCTGCTAATCCTTTTCAGGATGACTTGTGTAAACAGCTTGTAAATGATGGACAACAGGCAGATCGGGTGATAGTTGCCGATGTTGTGAATGTCTCCCTTCTTGAAGAATAGTACTGTCCTGCTGGTTTTCCATTGGGAGGGCACTTTGCATTCGGACAGGTAGCGTGTGAAGAGCCAAGCTACTGTATTGATGAGTACCGATGGCAAATTTTTCAGGCCTTTGGGTCTGACCTTTTCTGGTCCTGGTGCTGTTCCCCTCTTTACTGACAAAATAGCATGTCGGATTTCAGAAGGGAGAACGTTGGGAATGACATATCCATCCTGTGGAATTTGGTATGTGGGCAGGTGCATGTGGCTATCAAAGAGATCTGAGTAGAAGTCCTGGATAATCTTCTCCATTGCCTTTCTGGAAGTTGTGATAGATCCATCAGGGCATCAGAGGGCAGTCATCTTGGTCTTATAGTTTGCGAAGGACAGGTGGGCGGTGCGAATGCTTTTCCTGGCTTCTGCTGCATCTTCCAGTATTTCTGCTCTTCTGTCTTTGAGGTCTTCTTTTATCACTTCTCTGCACCGCTTTTCAAGCTTGGACATTAGCATTTGGTCGGCCTGAGGCTCGCGCCTTGCCACGTTGGCAAGCTCGAGAGTTTCTGAAGACAGGCGTCCTTTTGTGTCTTTTCTTTCTCTCGGCATTCTTCGCACAATCGTGGAGGTGCTGAACCAGTTAGTTGTATTCTTCATCGATGTTGTCAATGATCACTTCCCATGTCATAACATAATACTATCCTCATGTGACTAGGTGAAATATTATTTTCTGGGAACAGAGTTTCAAAGAAAGGGTAATATGCTGAATATGACCTGAGTATCATAAGGCAACACAGACATATAACGTGTATTTCAATAAACTAATTTAGTGTTTTTATTCCTATGCCAGTTTTTTTTAGAAATTATACTTGCCTTATTGTTTTTAACGTAGGACTATAAGTTTATAAACTTTCATTTGTATCACTTGTCTTCCCAGTGTTCATTGATTTTCTATAGCAGGCATCAGTAACATCTCCATTTGTCCCTGTCATGTGCTAGTGTAGCCCAAGAGCATCTGCTAGCTCCAGGAACACGAAGAGCCTCAAATCATTTCTTCAGTCATGGTAATGAGGTCTATAATTGTTACTGTTTCGACATATCAAATAAGACACAGGTAGCCCGCTAGGCTCGTTCGTGCGATTGGGATACTCTCTGTGGTATGCTCTCAGTTTGTGCATTTCCTGATGAACCACCTGGCTGTGAAGTTGCTGCCCACAACTGGGAGAGCTCTGCCCCTTGTATCTGTGTCTCTGAATCAAACATGCCTGAGCTAGAATAGGCTTCTCTATAGGGTATGGCTCTCTATTTAAAGTTTATTTATAAAATTAAATAGAGAAAATATGAAAAAATCCTGTTTCTCATGAAGCATATATTTAGTGTGTTACAAGTGTGTGAAAAGCATCATTGAGTTTATTCTATGAAAGAAAAAAATATGAGTTGTTACGTACTATATTAAAAGAAGAAACATGGGGGCTGGAGGCGATAGCACAGCAGGTAGAGCATTTGCCTTGCATGCGGCCAACCTGGGTTTGATTCCCGGCATCCCATATGGTCCTTTGAGCACCACCAGTAGTAATTCCTGAGCACAGAGCCCATGAGTGTCGCCAGTTGTAACTCAAAAATCAAAAAAAAAGAAAGAAAGAAAAAAGAAGAAACATTCCAGTAGAAAGAAAAACTAATATGGAAAGAAGATAAAAATGGTGGTAAGATAAAATGGTTGTAAATACAAATGGTATTTTTGCTCTTCCATACCATATTCAAGAACTACCTTAACAGAGTAACAGAGAAGGCTGCAGAATCTATAGTATTGTAGGCAAGAAAACAAAGAAAAAAAAGTGTTTCAAGGGTAAAACGGTGTGCTGAACTTTGGTAAGTCATACCAGTAAGTGTGATGTGGCTAGTAGGGAAGAGAATTATATAAGCATATATTTAAATATTATCTTACCTCATTACTTGTTTTACTTTTTTCTTTTTTAGGGTTTTGGGCATCCCAGCTGAGTTCAGGGTTTACTCCTGGCACACTCCTAATAGTGCTCAGTGGACCATTTGGGATGTAAGGGATCAAAGCCAGAACAGATGCCTTCTCCATTGTACTATCCCTCTGGAAACCACCCCCAACTTCTGTTTCCTTTTAACTTACTAAATTTAGTTCTACATTGAAATATTATTTTATAATATTGCCATTTTTAAATGAAGTGTTTCTATGATGTAATTATTATTTAAATAACAAAGGTCAGGGGCCAGAAAAGTTATACATCAGGTAAAGTCTTGCCTTACATGAAAACCCAGTTTCAATCCCTGGAGTCTCAGTTGGTCTTTTTAGCATCACCAGGAATGATTCAGACTTCAAAGTCAAGAGTTATCAATAAATATGGCAGGTTTGTCCCACCAAACACTCCTTCTAAAAAAAGAATGAGAAAGAAAAGAAAGAGAGAGAAAAATGAAAGAGAGAAAGAAAAAAAAAGGAAAAAAAAAAGAGAGAGAAAGAGAGAAAGAGAGAGAAAGAGAAAGAAAGAAAGAGAGAAAGAAAGAAAGAAAGAAAGAAAGAAAGAAAAGAAAGAAAGAAAGAAAGAAAGAAAGAAAGAAAGAAAGAAAGAAAGAAAGAAAGAAAGAAAGAAAGAAAGAAAGAAAGAAAGAAAGAAAAAGAAAGAAAGAAAGAAAGAAAGAAAGAAAGGAAAAGAAAAGAGAAGAAAATGACAAATGCCAGACAAAATTTCTTAACTATGACATCAAATAATCTATTCTGCTCATTGAGATATAGTAATCTAGGCCAGAGCAATATTTGTCTTCTACATGGCCAATTCAATCCTAGGCATCCAATATAGTACAAGGAATCCTGCTGAAGTAATTCCCAAAGGCAGAGCCAGGAATAAATCCTGAGGCACAATGGGTATGACCTAAAACAAAGCAAAAAATAGTATAATCACCTCATCTCAGTTGATCATGGAAAAAGTTTATGTTGAGAGCCTTAAAAAATTATCGTTTTGTTTTTTGCTTTAGAGCCATATTCAATGTGCTGAGTGCTTATTCCTGGCTCTGCACTCAGGGTTCATTCCGGTGGACCTGAGAGAACCTTATAAGATGCTGGGATTTAAACCTAGGTAATCTGCAAGCAAGGCAATCGCCCTAACCATTGTACTGTCACTACAATCCTTAAAAAATTAACTAATTAATAAAATATAATAACATATAAAATTAATTTAGTAAAACATTTTCATAAATCCTATCAAACTAATATACATAGCACTTCACATTTCTTAAATCTCTCATATATTTGAAACTGGAGGTGAAATGTGATCCAATTTTAATAATCAAGTATAAAGTTCAAGGGATAATGAACTGTAGTCAATGACATGATGAGGAATAACAAAGACTAAAAATGGAGGGCAAAACGAAAATAAAAAGATACAAAAATAGAGAAAAATATATTTTTTAGTGTTTGGGCTATGGCTGGAGTTAGCAGCTGATATGTCAATCAAGCACCTCTGAGGTTGAGATACTGTAAAGTTGTGCTGTCCTTGAAAATAATAATACGGTACAATCTAAAAAAAGTCATTACATCAGTTCAATTTGAACTTTGGTGCTATTATTCATTTACTTTTTAAAATGAAAAAGTGCAGAAATGTTCTAAAGGTGTTATAATTACAATTAATTATCATAATGAGGAACAAACCTGATCAATTTTATAGATAAGATCAAACCTTACAAATTTGGAAAAATAAAACCCTTAATTCCAGTAAATAAAAAAAATATGTAACTGTTCCTAGGTCAATAAATGGGTGTATTCCTTGCATCCCATATTGTCCCCGAGCACCGCCAGGAGTGATTCCTGGGTGCAGAGCCAGGAGTAACTCCTGAGCATTGCCAGGTGTGAATCAAAAAGCTAAAAAAATATATTAACTAAGAGACTTGAGTAATTATATTTTAATTTGTATTAAATTATGATAGATAGAAATGGAGAAATATTAAGAGAATATGTCAAGAAGTTGTTAATGATTTCAGCTCTTTCTGGTGAATTCTGTTGAGTTGGTAACAACTATAGTGAGTAATAGTGGATCCCTGGGCAGTCCCCATTAGACTCAAACAAAGCAAAAAATGTGGCAAATAATGAATTCAAACATTAAAACAATCAGTTTAACAAATCATTGAATGCCAGAAACCTACTAAAACTCAACCATAAACAGCTTTGTAATGTCTATTTCATGGTGCAGCCCCTCAAGGTGTTGCAGGTGTGGCTGCAGTGCCTGGCTGCATCACCAGGTGGCAGACAGGAGACAAGCTTGTCTACACCCAGGACTCTGCCCCGTGGGCCATGGATGGCTGATGGTCTGACATAGAAAAACACTGGGCCCCCCAGGGATAAACCCAGAGCCACGGCAGAGCCTGGCAAGCTAGCCGTGGTTTATTTGATATGCCAAAAACAGTAACAATAGACCTCATTCCAACAAATGGAGATGTTACCGGTGCCCGCTCAAGCAAATCGATGATCAATGGGAAGACAAGTGACAAGTGACAAGTGGATGGGAGGAAAAGCAATTTCTTTTGCAACATATAACCAGAGCATGAAATATCTAGGAAATGAGCAATATGTCACAGAGTGAAAACAATTATTAGTCAAGTATTTTAAAAATAAAGGTGAAACCAAAATTAGTATGAAATTAATATTAAAACTAGTATAAAATTTCTATTAAAATTTTTGCCGTTTTATCATTTGACATGGAATTAAACAGTGCAAAAATAATTTTGACAATAAAATCATAGAATTTTATGGTATTAAATTATCAAAAAATGAGAAAGAACTAGCATATTTATTTTATAATAGTAGTAAATATGTAAAGAATACTCATGTCTTGGTATTTAATTGATCTCGTTTATAAGAACATAGGTTAAATTATGATCTAATCTAAACATATTTTTATATCTAGGTCAGAAGGTTAAAATGCTGAATTTTTAACACATTCGCAGTATTAAAAGTTTATTATTCTAAACGTTGTTCACATTAGGTGAGCCAGTTTTAGTAAATGATTTCACACTTGCAATACTTCTTACACATTATTATTCATGCATATGGCAAGATATGTTTGCAGCATTTTTCTTCTCAAAATGTCCTTATTTGAGACAATTTACCTATTTATTCATGTGCATGTTTATGGCCTTGAGATAAAATTTATTCCTTATAACAAGAATGTCAAGGAAAAAAACAAGGTCAAGTTCTATACCACCAAATCAGGGCTGAGAAACTCACTCAAAACCAACAGATAATTCTCATAGCTCCATAATTCACCAAGATGAATACTCCAATGGGTATCAAAGATTTGTTGAGCCATCTGTGGTTACAAAGCTTATGATGAGAAGATATAATGGTGAATTTTCTATTCATATTTTCTCTCTGTCTTTTATGTTCTTTTATGTTCTTTTTGCTTAGGGACCACATGTGGCAATGTTCAGGCTTTCTCCTTGTTCTTTGCTCAATGCCCACTCCTGAGGATAAGATAATATATAGGAGACCAAACTAGGAGCTACCATAAGCAGGGCAAATAACATATCCCTGTCTTCTGTTTCTACATTTACATCTTATTTTCTATGTAGTATAAAATTATATCAATTTTACTTCCACTCATTTCTCCAAATATCCCAATAGACAAATTTTGGTTTTTTGCAAATTTGATTTAAAAAAAGTTTTAAGTTCAATTTCCTTTATTACTTGGATTTGGAAAGTTATGTTAACACCAGTTTCAACAAAGAGAGGAGTATATCAGAAATCATTCTTCCTAAGGTATTTTTTAATATCACATATCACTTCTTTATAACTGGCAAATTCTTGTCATTTCTTAATTCAGTTAACAATACACCTACAAGTGTAACCAGGCAAAAAACTTCATCATTAATTGAAAAATTTAAACATAAAGTCTTAAGCCAAGACTGACACAAAAATATTTTAACTTTATCTTCTTACATAATAAAAGTGAATTATCTGATATCTACTTAAGGATAGCACACTGTTTAAAAACCAAAGTTACATACTTAAGGATAAAACATAACTTTTTTCCAAGTACCTAAAACAGTTTACATGCTTTGTAATTTTGTTTGGGACACACTTTATAAATATTTGTTAAAAGAAAACTTTCAGCACTATAGAAATAAGCTTTTTATTGGAGTTGACAAACTATTTTAACTATCTTTCCATCAGCTTACTTACTAAGATATAAATGAGCCTCTAAGTTTGCTATTAATTTATATAATTTATTTTGGTTATATATTGCTATTCTACTCTATTTACACTTCTAAACTTGAACTTGGAACATATTTACTTTTTGGATCATAAAATTCCTATTTCTTATTTTTTCATCATTTTACATTTTAATTGTGTAAATTCAAGCATTTATATAGATTAAAATACATTAGTATTAATTAAAGAACTAAAATTATATTTAAAAAATAAAGTAAAAACATACACATAAAATTCTGGCATAGAATAAAACAGTTACTTGAAACAATACCCTTTGTTTTAAACAATATTATTGTTTTCTCCCCATTCCTCTTATTATTAAAATTATATGATGAAATCTAAGTTACAGCTTTGGAGTTAAAATAATGCCAATACTGATCTAAGTGACATAATTGTAAAAATTAATTTCCTTTTCTTCTTTTTTTTTCTTCTTTTTTTTCTTTTTCTAAAAATTCTTAATACCAATTTTCCCACTGGAGAATTTTAATGCCAGTTCTCCAACTTAAGAAAATGGTGTGAATTTTCTTACAAATTTGAACTTTTGTGATGAAGAAACACTTAAACTGAGAAAAGCCCAACTTGAAAATATGAGCTCATAGCTTCTTAAACAAAGGGGTAGAAGTTATTTAATGAAAATAAGTCAAAGTCTTCTTGAAGAACTTCTGCAAACTACAGTGTGCTTTGCAAATATGCACATGCATGATGATATCTGAAGGTGATGACGTTGGTCACTGCATTGCACAGAATTGTAGAATTTCAGTAGAGAGGACCAATTACTTGCTAAAGTAATTGATAACACACACCTGCTGCTATTGCGGGTGAACCTGACACTAATAATGGTGACACATAAAAATAATACTGAGGCCACATAGAGAGACCATGCAGGACACTTCTCTTGCTTGCTAGTAACCTGAGTTCAACCCCTGGGACTCCATATGTTCCCCTGAACAGGTCAGGAATATACTCTGAGTGCTGCTTGATGTGGTTCCCCAACTGCAAAACAAATTATTAATTAGTTATCTGTTAAATATCCATGAAATCAGTCCACTTCTATTAGAATAAAAGATATCAGGGTCTGTGATGAAAGCAAACAGACAGCAGAGTTTTGATGGTTTCATCTAGTGACAAGGCACTAGATGAAATCCTTCAGTTCTTCACGGAGTTGTTCACTCATTAGTTTTTGAGCAAAATCAGGAAGCAGAGTCACATATATTTTTTAGAAAAAAATGGTAAGTGTTGCAGGACTCCTCTAAGAGTCTCTGTATCTGCCCTGGATTGCCTCCTGCAGGTCAAGAGATAGGGGGTAGTCTAAATGTGGCAGTTTATCTGACCATGTATTCTGTACTGGCTGGTATAAATATTCTCTCATGCTACCACAATCATCGTGGGACTAGCTAGATCTTACCAGCATATTTGGCTGGCCAAGTTGGATCTCTAAGTAATTAGCCCAGAGAGAAATGCTGTTTGCCTCCAAGCAAGCAAGCATGGCTCCCTGATAACTCAAAGGCAACTAATACAAAACTACCTTGAAGTAGACAAAACTCTTGTGAAGGCTTGGAGAAATATTTAACTGGCATTAGTATTAGTCTTTGGTACAGAGACATGCCATCTCAGAAACCCCCTTCTCTACCCTATAAAGGCAATTCCAGGCAGATATTGGCTCAAAACATTAGCATATAATAGGGCCTAGGTGAGGTACTGGGAGAAATTACCTAAGGCATTTGACCCTTCCTGATTCCCATAATAGTGGGAGGTCTGAGTTGCAGGGGTATAAAACCAGCCTGCTTTCTCTCTTGCACTTCTCTTTGTGGGCTCTCTCTTTGTGAGCTCACACCATTCTTGGGAGTTTTGTCTTTGTCTCCTCTCTACATGGCCTTTACACGTGGTGGCCGCCGTCTTGGTCTACATGTGGCTGGGGTTTTAGCCGGGAATCCTAAGCACTGTTTTTTTCTATTGCTGATTTGTATGCCTGAACCTGTGATAAGTAAAGCCTTTTAAAACTGCATCGGATTCCTGAGTCTTCATCCATTCCTCACCGGCTTAGGAGGTAAAAGGGACCTCGATTCTCAGCACTGTTGGGGACCCTGGTGGCGTTCATGACATCTGGGGTCCCTGGGTGGGCACAGCTGCAGGTAAGTGGCTGTTGAAAAGCAAATGAAACAATGAAATTCCCTCTGGACTTTTTTCTCCCACAATCCCACCTATAGTCAGACTATAATTAATCGTTAATCATTCATAAACATATTCCTCTTGGAGTCATAATTCTAGAAATAAAGATGAATTTTAGGATAAATTTTATAGTGCCATTTTCATGGAAACAAAATAAGTCTTCCCTTTCATCATCTATTTGCTAGAGCAGGCATCAGTAATATCTCCATATATCCTGTCTCATGCTAGTAGAACCCAAAGGCATCTTCTTGCTCCAGGAACATAAAGAGACTCAAACCATTATATTAGGTCATGGGAATGACCTAATATAAATGTTACTGGTATTTGGCATATCAAATACGATACAAGCAGCTTGCCAGGCTTGCCATGCGGGTGGCATATTCTTGTAGTCACCTCTGAATAAAGCTTTTATTCGGCGAGCTGGGCAGTGATAGCCTGGTCTGCTGGGTGAAGTTATGAAAAGAGCGAAGTCCGGATGTGGAACATGGTGGCCCCATGGAGTTGGAGGGGTCGTCTGGCTTGTTGTGAGGCTCTGCTGGGGTGGCAGGCCAGGGCTAGAACCCACCATGCCTCCTGGGCACCTCATGAGCAGTTGGGCACAGGGAGAGCAAGGAGCAGCTCTGCCCCATGTCTGAGGAGTCTCTGGTTCAGCATACCTGGGCCGGATTGAAAGAAAACTGCTGCTGGGTGGGTGTGGATGATCTGGGCTGTGATAGTCTGGTCTGCTGGATTTAGTTGTGATGAGAGGAAGTCCGAATGTGGAAGATGGTGGCCCCATGGAGTCGGGGGTCGTCTGGCTTGTTGTGAGGCTCTGCTGGGGTGGCAGGCCAAGGCTAGAACCCGCCATGCCTCCAGGGCACCTCATGAGCGGCTGGGCACAAATAATACCTATGATGTTATATAGAATTAAAAGGCAGGTAACTGCAATGCATATCCACATCAGTAATATCAATAGTCAAAATAAGCTGAGTAAGTAATGAACCCTTATAACTGATGAGAGTAGAAAAATCAGAACCACAATTATAAGAATAAAATAAAAATTAGAACAGACACAGTGATATAGAAAAAAAAATTAATGATTCTCAGGGGCGGAGTGATAGCCCAGGGGTAGGGCGTTTGCCATGCACTTGGCCGGCCCATGCCAGCCCGGGTTCGATCCTCGGCATCCCATATGGTCCCCTGAGCACCGCCAGGGAGTAATTTCTGAGTGCAGAGCCAGGAGTAACCCTGATAATCGCTGGGTGTGACCCAAAAAAGCAAAAAAAAAAATAATGATTCAAAGTATCATTGTAACCTAGAGCTGAAATACTAGTGGTGCGCTAGTGTACTAGCTTAAAACTCTAGAGTCACTGTTTCCTGCCACTGGGGATTTTTGTGTGAGGAGCTAAAGCTAAGTCTCTACAATATTACTACTAGTCCTTGGAGATCTCTCCACAGAACCATGACTGAAGACTTTTTTCTTTTTTTCTAGAAATGGCACAATGATCAGTGTTAAGATACACTCCAGGATCTGTATTCAAGAATCACTCCTGAAACTCTCACTCAGATTTGAAGGACAGATATACAACTTCTTGGATAAACAACAGCTTAGGAACTTTGTAAAATCAAAACCAACGTTAAAAGAAGGACTGAAAGATCTACTATAAGACGAGACATAACCCAAAAGAACAACCAATCTATACAGAAAGATGGCACAAAATCCCATGACAATAATCTCTCTCAATGTCATTGGTCTAAATGCACCAGTTAAGAGACAAAGAGTGGCACAATGGATCAAAAAATTGTATCCGACATTCTGCTGCTTTCAAGAAACACACCTGAACAATCAGAGCAAAGACAGGCTCAAAATAAAAGGATAGAAAACAATCTTTCGCTCAAACAACCCATCCAAAAGGGCTGGGGTAGCCATACTGGTATCTGCCAACATAGAATTCAGTCTAAAGAAGAAGGGACGATGAAGGTCACTTCCTAATAGTCAAGGGATGCATATATCAGGAAAAAATCTTGCTATTAAACATATATGCACCCAACGAGGGGCCAGCAAAATACCTAAAACAACTACTAATAGACTTCAAAGAAGACATTGACAGCAACACAATTGTCGTTGGAGACTTCCAACACTGCTCTATCAACCCTGCATAGAGCAACAAGATTGAAACTTACCAGGGAAATCCTGGCCCTGAAAGAAGAGATGGAAGAAAGAGGCCTGGTAGACATATACAGGGCATTTCATCCCCAAAAAAGCTGAATACACTTTCTTCTCCAGTGCACATGGAACATATTCCAAAATAGATCACATGCTGAGCCATAAATCATACATGCATAAAATCAAGAAGATAGAAATTGTGCCAACTATTTTTTCAGACCATGATGCACTGAAAATAGAAGTTAATTGTACACAAAAACGGAGACCAATACCAAGTACCTGGAAACTAAACAGCTCACTGCTGAACAACCAGCAAGTCATAAAAGAAATAAAGAGGAAATCCAAAGGTTCCAGCAAATAAATGAGACTGAAGACACGAATTACCAGAACTTTTGGGATACAGCAAAAGCAGTATTAAGAGGCAAGTTCATAGCTCTTCAAGCACTCATCAGAGAAAGAAGAAAAGGCAATCACAAACAGTCTGACCTCACAACTTAAGATCTTAGAGAGTGATCAACAAAAGGAGCCCAACCCAAGCAGAAAGAAAGAAATAATAAAACTTAGAGCAGAAATCAATGAGATGGAATGTCAAAAAAACAATCCAGAAGATCAACGAAACCAAAAGCTGGTTCTTTGAAAAAATAAACAACATTGACAAACCACTTGCAAGACTTGTAAGAAAAGGAAAACAGAGAACCCAAATAAATAGAATCATGAATGAAAATGGGGACATCACAACAGAAACCACAGAAATTCAAAAGATCATCAGAGATTACTATGAGAGCCTATATGCCACGAAACAAGAGAACCTAGAAGAAATGGACAAATTCCTGAATTCCTATAGACTCCCAAGTCTGCAACAAGAAGATTTGGAATACCTCAACAAACTTATCTCCATCGAGGAGATAGAATCGGTAATCAAAAGTCTCCCCAAACACAAAAGCCCAGGTGCATATGGATTCACCAGTGAATTCTACAAAACCTTTAAAGAGGACCTACTCCCAATACTTTTTAAGCTCTTCCGGCAAATTGAAGAAACAGAAACACTCCCAAATAGCTTTTACTGAGGCACATATCACCCTGATACCCAAAGCAGACAGAGATGTCACAAAAAAGGAAAACTACAGACCAATCTCCCTGATGAATGCAGATGCTAAGATCTTCAACAAAATACTAGCAAATAGAATCCAAAGAGTCATCAAAAAGATTATACACCATGACCAAGTGGGATTCATCCCGGGAATGCAAGGATGGTTCAACATCCGCAAGTCAATCAACATAATACATCATATGAACAAAAAGAAAAATAAAAACCATATGATCATATCAATAGATGCAGAGAAGGCATTTGACAAGCTGCAAAACCCGTTCACGATAAAAGCTCTCCGTAAAATGGGGATTGGAGGAACCTTCCTCAAGATAATCCAGGACATCTACTACATGCCCACAGCGAGCATCATTCTCAATGGGTAAAAACTGAAAACCTTCCCTTAAGGTCAGGGACAAGACAAGGCTGCCCACTCTCACCACTTTTATTCAATATAGTATTGGAAGTACTTGCCATAGCAATCAGGGAAGAAAAAGACATTAAGAGCATCCGTATGGAAGGGAAGAATCCAAGTTATCACTATTTGCAGATGACATGATATTATACTTGGAAAACCCGAAACTCTCTACCAAGAGGCTCCTAGAAATAATACATTCCTATAGTAGAGTTGCAGGGTACAAAATCAATACCCAAAAGTCAATGGCCTTCCTATATGCAAACAGCGAAAGAGAAGAAAGGGACATTAAGGAAACTATGCCATTCACAATTGCGCCGCAGAAAATCAAGTACCTAGGAATCAGTTTGACAAAGAATTAAAGGATCTCTACAAAGAAGACTACAAAACATTACTTCAGGAAATAGTACATTGAAGAAAATATAGGAAAAACCCTCTCGACATTGAAGCTAAAGGCATCTTCAAAGGTGAAACATCACTAACAAAGCAACTAGAAGAAAAGATAAACATATGGGACTACATGAAACTAAAAAGCTTCTGCACCTCAAAAGAAAACAGTGACTAAGATACAAAAGCAGTCCACAGAATGGGAAAGAATATTCACCCAATACCCATCTGATAAGGGGTTAATATCCAGGAAATATCAGGCACTGGTAGAACTTTACAAGAAGAAAACAAACAACCCCATCAAAAAATGGGGAGAAGAAATGAACAGAAACTTCAGCAAGGAAGAAATTCGAATGGCCAAAAAACATATGAAAAAATGCTCATCATCACTAATCATCAGAGAGATGCAAATCAAAACAACAATGAGATACCACTTTACACCACAGAGACTGGCACATATTCAAAAGAGCAAGAACAACAAGTGCTGGCTTGGCTGTGGGGAAAAGGGGACACTCATCCATTGTTGGTGGGAATGCCGGCTGGTACAGCCTTTCTGGAAAACAATATGGACATTCCTCCAAAGACTAGAAATTGAACTCCCATTTGACCCAGCCATACCACTCCTGGGAATCTACTCTGGGAAACCAAAAATATGCAGTGGAAACACCATCCCTACTTTTATGGTCATAGCAGCATTATTCACAATAGCCAGAATCTGGAAGCAACCAGAGTGCCCTAGAATCGATGACTGGATAAAGGAGCTTTGGTACATCTACACAATGGAATACTATGCAGCTGTTAGGAAAAATGAAGTTATAAAATTTGCCTATAAATGGATGGACATGGAGAGATTATGTTGAGCAAAATTAGCCAGAAGGAGAGAGACAGATACAGAATTACTGCATTTATTTGCATGGCATAAATATATATGTACATATTATGATACCAATATCCAAGGTCAAGTGAAGCATATATCGGGAGGTCTTGTCAAAGGTGGAAATTATCACAAACATGTGGGAGTCAGAGTTTAGGAAAGACAGAAAATGGAACAGGGTGCTAATAATAGTCGAGGGTACTAATGCCAACCTAGAACTGAGCATTAAATAGAGGCAAAAGGATTCACATGACAACCTTTTAATGTATGTTCTGTAATCCATAGTCTGGAAGGGAAGGAAAAGAGAAAGAGAGAGAAAGGCAAAGAAATAAAGAACCTGCCATGGAGCAGGGCTGGGGAAGGGGAGGGAACGGGGATGTTGTTGGTGGGAGATGGGCACTGGTGGAGGGACGGGTGCTGAAACACTGTATGACCAAAACCCAAACATGAACTTTTTAATTGTATATCTCCTTATTTGTATATCTCATGGTGGTATAATAAAATACTTTAAAAAAAAGAAGATCTAAGGAAATGGAGACACATCTCCTTGCTCATGGATTGGAAGGATTAACATTGTCAAAATGGTAATACTCCCTAGAGCTTTATACAGATTCAATATGGTCCATATAAAGATACCCATGATGTTCTTCAAAGAAATTGAACAAACACTCCTGAAACTTGTATAGAATAATTAACGCCCACGAATAGCTAAAGCAATCATTGGGAAAAAGAAGATGGGAGGTATCACTTTCCCCAATCTCAAGCTCTACTACAAAGCAGTTGTAATTAAGACAGTGTGGTATTGGTATAGAGACAGACCCGTAGACCTATGGAATAGAACTGAGTATCCTGAAACACACTCTCAAATATACAACCACTTAATCTTAGATAAAGGAGCAAAAACTATTAAGTGGAGCAAAGAAAGTATTTGCTCCACTTAATATTTTTGCTCCTTTACTCGCCTCTTCAACAAATGGTGCTGGGAAAACTGGGCAGCTAGTGTAAAAAAATGAACTTAGACCTCCTTTTAACGCCATGCACAAAAGTCAGATCAAAATGGATTATAGATCTCAGCATCAGACATGAATCTATAAGGTACATCGAAGAAAACATAGGA
The DNA here is from genome assembly GCA_021461705.1 of Cryptotis parvus. NCBI lineage: Eukaryota > Metazoa > Chordata > Mammalia > Eulipotyphla > Soricidae > Cryptotis > Cryptotis parvus. Next base: position 30,771 of record JAJIBD010038037.1, on the reverse strand, counting down.
GAAAGCCGCTCTACGACATCGAAACTAAAAGTATCTTTAAAGATGACACACCACTGACCAAGCAAATGGAAGCAAAGATAAACAAATGGAATTATATAAAATTGAAAAGCTTCTGCACCTCAAAAGAAATGGTGATCAAGATTCAAAGACAATCCACAGAGTGGTAAAGTATATTCACCCAATACCCATCTGACAAGGGGTTAATATCCAGGATATATCAGGCACTGGTAGCACTCCACAAGAAAAAAAAACAGCCAACCCCATCAAAAAATGGGGAGAAAGAAATTAACAGAAGCTTCCAAAAAGAAGGAAATTCGAGATGGCCAAAAGGCATATGAAAAAGTGCTCTTCATCTTTAATCATCAGGGAGATGAAATCAAAACAACTATGAGGTACCATCTCACACCACAGAGACTGGCACACATCCAAAAACAGCAAGAACAACCGGTGCTGGTGTGGATGTGTGGAAAAAAGGGACTCTGATCCACTGTTGGTGGGAATGCCAGCTTGTCCAGCCCTTTTGGAAAACAATATGGGCATTCCTCCGAAAACTAGGTATTGAGCTCCCATTTCATCCAGCAATAGCACTCCTGGGAATATACCCGAGAGACCGAAAAACACATAGTAGAAACACTATCTGTACTTCTTTATTCATCTCTGTGCTATTCACTATAGCTAGAATCTGGAAACAACCTAAATGCCCGAGAACAGAGGACTGGCTAAAGAAACTGTGGTTCATCTACACTATGGAATACTATGCAGCTCAGAAAAGATGAAATTATGAAATTTACCTGCAAATGGATGGACATGGAGACTATCATGCTGAGTGAAATTAGTCAGAAGGAGGACAGATACAGAATGACTGCATTCATATATAATAGGATATAAATAGAAAACTCACCATTGAATATACACAAAGAGACTTTAGTGATAAACTCTTAAATATCTGCAGGGCTAGCCACAATGTGTAAAACAAGAGGGAGAGAGAGATGCAGAGACAGAGAGAGAGAAAAGAGAGGAAAATAGACCTACCTGCTGTTGAGGCAGCCTGGGGGGTGCGTGGGAGGGGGGTGGGGTACATTGGTGGTGGAAATGGGGCACTGATGGAGGGATGGGTGCTGGAATACTGTATTACCAAGAACCAATTGTGAACACCTTTGTAATTGTATGTCTCACAGTGGTATAATAAAAAAAAAAAATAATCACTCCTGGAGAGTTCAGGGGTCCAGAGGCAGTACCGGAAATCAAGTTCAGGTTGGCTAAGTACAAGCCTTAGCTTTTCCCCCCTGTACTATCTTTTCAGCCATGAGGTCATTTTATCTTAATTATTCTGTGCTAGAGCAAAAGTGATATATTTGTTTGTTTTCTGTCACAAGTACTTTATTCAGGCTAAGAACGTTATTCGGACTATGGTGTTCAGGCGAACATATGAGGTGCCAGGGATGGAACATAGGTTGGCTACATGCAAGGCAAGCACCACGACCACTACTCTTTCTCTAGACTCATCAAGTAAAAGCAATTTATAAAAATAATTTAATGCCTGAAATGTGTGCCTTGGGAGCAGAGCAATAGTATAGTGCTTTGGGAATTTGCCTTGAATGTTGCTGAAATGGGTTTGATATCTGGCATCCTATCTGGTCCCCTGAGCACTGCCTGGAGCAATTCCTGAGTGCAGAGCCAGGAGAAACCACTGAGCGTTGCTGGGTATGCCCTCCAAATAAAAACAAACAAAAAATATAGGAAAAGAATTTGTACCTTAAAAAATATAGAATATCAATAAAATCTATTACTTAATTTTTATTAGTCATTGACAAAAATGACATTTATTTTCTGTAAGAGAAATATTGTCTTTTTTAAATTTTACTCATTGTAATTTTCTTAGGATTTAATTAATTTTTCAAATGCATATCTAAATTAGAATAAAAGTCTTGATTATCTTTTGTTGGGTAAGAAGTAAAATATTCAGTTTACTATGTAATTAAGTCTTAGTAAACTAAACATAGATAGTAAAAATATGAGTTTAAAGCAACGTGAAACAGTAAAAGTATTCAAGTTAAATCAAATAGAACGCTGTCAGAGTCTCTTGATAACTTTTGTTCTTTCAACATCTATTTATTTGCCTAAGATATAAATAGCTGATTAGCATTATGACTTTTTTAGGTGAATCTTTCTCAGCTGAAAAAAAATAAGTAAATATGGGCAGAGTGATAGTACAACTTGTAGTGTGTTTGCCTTACATGCGGCCAACCCACCTGAGCACTGTCAGGAACAACTCCTGAGTGCAGAGCCAGGACTAACCCCTGAGCATCTCCAGATGTGATACAAAAAATTCAAAAGAAAGAGAAAGAAAGGGAAAGAAGGAAGGAAGGAAGCAAGGAAGGAAGGAAGGAAGGAAGGAAGGGAGGGGAGGGAGGGAGGGAGGGAGGGAGGAGGGAGGGAGGGAGGGAGGGAGAGAGAGAGAGAGAGAGAGAGAGAGAGAGAGAGAGAGAAAGAAAGAAAAGAAAGAAAAAAGAAAGAAAAAAGAAAGAAAGAAAGAAAAAGAAAGAAAGAAAGAAAGAAAGAAAGAAAGAAAGAAAGAAAGAAAGAAAGAAAGAAAAGAAAGAAAGAAAAGAAAAGAAAGAAGGAAAGAAAGAAGGAAAGAAAGAAAGAAGGAAAGAAAGAAAGATAAAAGAAAAATAATACCCTTCAACATTTATTTATTTTTTTTGAAGGAAAAGCATATTTCAATCTGATGTTCGATTCCTTAACAAATTCTAAGGATATGGTTTCTAATGAAAAGTGGCAAATAATATGAATTAAAGGATTAATTGCCTTTTGGAAAATCATTTTGCTTGATAAAACATTATTGGACATTTGATACTCTCCTATGAGGTTTGTAAGAGACTATGTCTTAAAAAGACTGGAGGCTTGGCACTTTGCAAAAAGATTTTCATCCACTGTTGAAACTTGGTTTTCACTACTGTTTTCTCAGTCTTATAAATTTAAATTCTATCATTTTCTCCAGATAAAGGTGTTTTGAAAAGCTTTTTGCTTGACATGATTAAACTAATATTGTAATTAGTTTTCCTTTTCATCAGAGGATTTTTCTGATTATCAAGGTAATGATTAAGTCTCTAATCAGAAAAATACCATAACATCTCTTCATTTCTCATCACAATGTCTGTATTATTGGTATGGCTAACCAACTTCACACAATGACTTCTTTTTTCTTCAAAACTGTGACTATGAAATAACCTTCATTGAAGTTTTTCTGTATCTTTGTTTCTTTCTGTTCCTTCTCTCAGTCAGTTGGGTAGACAGTCTGTCAAAAACAAAAGAGAAGTAAACTTTGACTTCAAGTAGTGCATAAAGAGTTTGATGTTATAAGATTTCTATTAATTTGCTTAATGTAAATTTGGCCATTTTCACAGTTCAATTTTTTTATAATATTCTCAAATACTTTTCTGTATCTTCATTTTGTACCTGAAGAGCCAAGTATGTTCCACCTTTGATTTGGATGGAAACACTGGAGTTTGACAACTGTAGCACAGTTAGCAACTTGTTGAAATCTTTTTAAAAAAGTAACATTTTAGTTATTTTTTATTCAGTTCTCAAACAATGAATCTAGACTAGATTTCCAGGGAGGTTTATCATAAATCTAATATTCTATATTGTTTCTACCTGGACATTCAAAATGTGTCATCTCACTTCACCCCCAAATCACTGTCCTCTCATGAATTAACTGTCAGTTAAGATTACTGTGATTTTCATTAAATATACAGCTTATCTCTTCTTGTCTCTTCCTAATTTTTAAATCTAATTAGTTGCCTGTATGAAAGAAAAAGAAGCTCTGTTATCTTCATTATTTTTGGCATAACTCAAGGTGTCAGTTAGGACATAGAATACCATATACTTTTTAATGATATAAACTAGAAATTTCATAAGAATTATAATTAATATGATGCAATATTCAATGGATATAGGATTTAGTTATGTCAGAAAAAATTGTCTCCTGATGTTTTATAAGCATAGTAGTCTATCATTTATATTAAATAAGAAGACTAAATATGAAAGACAAGCATGATATATTTGATACTAAAAAAGGCAAATGCATTTGCTTTATATTTAAAAAGTTGAATTGTTTTTTTAAGACAAAGCCATTTGCTGAAACAATAAGCTGAGAACTATGATTCAATCATTTTAATTTAAAGAATTTTTATTTTTTTTCCACAGTGTGTGGGGTGTTGAGTTATACTCAGAGGTATTCAGTATCTAATCCTGCCTCTGTGTTCAGTTATTACACATGGCTTTGCTTTTCTATCATATGAGGTGACAAAGACCAATGTGTGGAAGGAGAAGCACCTTAAGCCCTATATTATCACTGTGGACCACAAAACAACCTAAAAACCAAAAAACAACTTTTAGGTCAGTTAATATTAAGATCAGTAGCCAGAGTGTTGGATAAATTGATTCAATGAAAGTCTTTTATGTGTTTTGAGAAACCACAACTTTAAAATAGGGAACCACCTGACACCCACCCACCTAACAGACCCAAACACTTCAGAGATACTAGCAATTCTGCATTACAAAACCTGAGCCTGCATCATCGCTGAATATGACTGGGAGTAACAATGCCCTACTACCTTCTGGGAGTCACCCCAAATTAATGTACGACCAGGAAATAGCTTAAATGAATGCTTTACCTAAAGGAGTGCCCTGAGACTCTTCCTGTTCCTGGAGCAAGCAGATGCCCTTGGCTTACACTAGCACAGGACAGGATGTAAGGATATGTTATTGGTGCCCACTCAAACAAATTGATGAACAAAGGGAAGACAAGTGATACAGGTGATACTTGTGAAAGTAACAGAGGCAATTTGGGGGAACTGGATGGTTGCCTAAGCATTGTCAGAACTGACTCCTAAACAACAAGCTAGAAGTAACCAAGAGTATAGATGCATGTGCTGTCATCTTGACCCTCAAATAAAAAACCACGTTGAAAAAACAATTAAAGTAGTAGAGCATGTTTTTAGAATATGTAAGTGCTTAAATTGATCTCAAACTTAATGATAAAATGAAAGCATGACAAAATGATCGCATGCATACATGCATTGATATGACTTTTTTTAAATTTTGGTCACACCCAGCAATTCTCAGGGGTTACTCCTGGCACTAACTCGGGAATTACTCCTGGTGGTGCTTGGTGAACCATATGGGATCCAGGGGTAGAACCAGTGTCCACTGTATGCAAACACCCTACCCGCTGGGCTATCACTGGGATACTGTGATATCACTGGGGCCAAATGGGATGCTGGGGACAGAATCCGGCCGGCTACATGTAAACACCCTACCCTCTGGACTATCATTCTGACCCCATAATAGGATATTTTAATAGTAAATGGGGCAGAAGAATCAAGGAAAACCATCATCATTATTATGTCCTAAGAAATATTAGGATTAATCACAATGTTACTAAATGAAAGTTATACATGTTGGGGACACTTCAGTGGACAAATGTTCAGTTTATTAATTTCTGAGATGCATATGAAACATGCAAATACAAGAGTAGAGGTATTAGTAATATGCTGATTGAGTGTCAGGGAGAAGCTGAGGTCCCAAACAATATCGGGAAGCGGAGTTCCCTTCTATCTCTGAAGCTGGCGGGGAATGGATGAAGACTCATGAATCTGGAAAGGTTTTAAAATGCTTTACTTATCACAGGTTCAGGCATACAAATCAGCAATAGGAAAAAAAACCCTATGCTTAAGATTCCTGGTTAGAACCCCAGCCACGTGTAGGCCACCATGTGTTAAGGCCTTGTAGAGAGGAAACAAAGACAAGACTCCAGCAGAAAGGGGAAGAGTGACCCAAGAAGAGTGCAAGCCCCAAAAGAGAGTCAAAAAAAGAGAGCACAAGAGAGAGGAAGTAGGCTAGTTTTATCCCCCTGCAACTCAGACCTCCCACTTTTATGGGAAGCAGGCAGGGTCAAATGCCCTCAGGTAATTTCTCCCAGCACCTCACCTAGGCCCTATTATATGCTAATGTTTTGAGCCAAGATCTGCCTGGAAATGCCTTTATAGGGTAGAGAAGGGGGTTTCTGAGATTTCATGCCTCTGTACCGAAGACTATACTAATGCCAGTTAAATATTTCTCCAAGCCTTCACAAGAGTATCATCTTTACTTCACAGTCGTTTTGCATTTTAGTTGCCTTTTGAGTTTTCAGGGAGCCATGCTTGCTTGCTTGACTGCAAACAGCATTTTTCTCTGGTCTAAATACTTAGAGATCCAGCTTGGCCAGGCAAATATGCTGGTAAGATCTAGCTAGTCCCACAATGATTTTGGTAGCATGAGAGAATATTTATACCAGCCAGTACAGAATACATGGTCAGATAAACTGCCACATTTAAACTACACCCCTATCTACGAAGTGACCCGCAGGGAAGCAATCCAGGGCAGATGCAGAGGTTTTTAGGAGTCCTGCAACAGCAGATCACCAGGTGTATCTCAGGATTGTTTAGATGCTGAGCTACAGGAGTGGCCCTAAATGCCCCAGGAATTCTGGATCTGAATTCAATCCAATTAATTTCAGCTAGCCCCTAATTTCAGCTGTCTGGCCTGTTTGCAAGTATTGCTGGGAGTGATCCTCAGACCTCTGAGCAAATGTTGTGAGATACCATCACCTCTAACTCCATAAGAGCCATAAATTGTTACTAATAATCTGAAACAAGAAGTTCACACAATCTTTTCCTAATGTTGTTCTTTACCACTTCTAGAATTTAGATGTAGAGGACAAATTAAACCATATGATTGAATTGAAATGTTGACTGACCCATCAAATGCCTTGTGGCACCTTACTCCACTAGAGCATGGTTAGTTGTTCCTTACAAACACACTAACTCTCAAAAGATAACTAATGACCCTTTACATTTTCCCATCCTTCAAATGCAGACCCTTATTTAATTGGAGTAGATGAAATTTTAACTCAGTCATTTTTGTCTCTAGAGTGCATCTCATAGTCTTTCTACAAGTCTAAACCAAGCCTAGAGTAATCAGGTTTAATCCCCTTATGTTTATTCATTTAATCATTTATTTATATTTAGGGTAAATAATCAGTAATATCAGGCCTCCATCACCAGAAATTACACTCAGGTGGTGCTCTTGGAACCATATGAGAGTATTGCCGGGGGTATTGAACCCAGGTCGTCTTCATGCAAACCAAATGCTCCTACCTACTGTACTCCATCCCTCAGGCCCCATGTTCTTTCCTTTATTTATTTTGCAGAGTGATGTACTGGTGATTGATTTGCATCTTTAATTAATTGTATATAAGAAATTTGTTACTTTATTAGATTGTTTTAAGGTGATTCATTTATGCATCACAAGCCAAATGTGTTGTGGACTGTGTCACATTTGCTTTTATGCAAATTAGCACCTTAATTATGATTAAAGCTTTCAGTGCAAATGGGCAAAAGATATTGAATAGGTTTAAATAGTAATCTTTAAAAAGTTTCATGAATATGTATTAATACTTTTATATATTAGAATCTATTAGTATTAAAAAGATAATGGGATTAACAGTATCTTAAAAATTTAAATTGAAAGTTGAAACGAACAATTGGTGATTTGCCCAAGGCAAGAGAGATAATATGATAAATTTAATTATATGTATCATAGATTTTTAAAATAATAATAAGTAAATATAAAATTTTTCTACTCAATATCTAGAAATAAAATAGTATCCTGATTTTTATTCCTCTCACCCAGAGTGCTCACTTCTTAATGGATATATCTGATAAGGAGGCGTACTTTTAATTTATACCTCTTCAGCTCATTAGTAACTGCTTTTTCCATCACTTTCGCCTCCCTGAAACAACAAATGGCATTTTAGATATTTATTCCAACTTGTTCTTAGTTCTGTTTCTGTTTGTCTTAATAATGGGATGTTCTGTAAATGTAATGCTTCCATTCAGTCCTAGTATGTTTATTTTTCCTCCTTAATAAGTTTTCCCATTTGCCAACACCTGAGAAGCAGGAGCAAACACTTCTTTGCTCAGTAGATCTTAATTAGTTATTGTTCGCTAATGTGTGTGAATTATGTCATGAGGTTCACTACTTAACAAATTATATTAAATTGACCTCAAATAATTACATAATAGACAACTAAATTGCAGTGCCTTGAAGTCAGGCAGAAAACTTCAGAATAAAAATGTAATTTTAAAAAGTCTGGGACTGGGGAGAGTACAACAGGCTAGGCACATGCTTGCAGAGTTTAGGTTCTGGCACTGGCTAATCCTGAGAATTGCCAGGAACAACCTCTGAGTGCAGAACTAAATCGCTCAATCCCCAAGAAAATTTCCTTTCAACTCTGTACCTGCTACCTAATTAACCAGTCATAATTTAAAAGTAGAACTAATGTCTTCTAATGCAGTGAGGAAATATTGTCACTATTTCTACAGTTTTATATGAGTTCATCCTTTCTAAGAATTCATCACTAATTCCATTTTATACTCAAAGGATTGAATTTTCTGGGCATCACCTCTGGTCTTTACCATATTTTATTTTAAATTTTGGAGCTATTCTTGGCTGGCCTCCAGGAGTTACTCCTGTCCCTGTGCTCAGGGATTGCCTGCAGTGCTCAGGGAAACATAAGAGGAGCCAGGATAGAACCTGGATCAACTATGTGCAAGAGCAAGAGCACACCTACTATGATATTGCTTTCAGCCCATTTTACCATTATTTTAAAAGATAAGGACAAATCAATTATTTCCACTGAAAAATAGGTTACCTAAAGTTGTTACTTATTACTGTCGTTTTGCTCGTTTCTTTCTTCTCAGCAATATATATACCTTATCCAGAATGTCAGCAGAGCATATTTGTGCTCTACTCCACTCATAACCAGGTAATTACCACCAATGCCAATATAAATGAAATGAATTAGTAGAGCTACCACGAAAGCTCTCCCTATGCTCAGTAGCTCATGAGGAGCACGGAGTGATGCGGTTCTAGCCCTGGCTCGCCACCCCAGGAGAGAGCCTGTAACAAGTCAACGAGCCTTACTCCCTGAGGGCCGCCTATTTTCCACATCCAGACCTCCCTCTCCATCAGAACTCCAACCAGCAGACGAGCCTATCACAGCCTGGATTGACACACACACCTGCAGCAGTTTTTTTTAATCTGGCCCAGGTATGCTGATCCAGAGACTGGCAGACCAAGGCGGAGCCGTGCTACCAGCTCTCCCGTGCCCAGCCGCTCACGAGGTGCCAGGAGGTATGGTGGGTTCTCAGCCCTGCCCGCCACCCCAGCCCAGAGCCTCGCAACAAGTCAGACACTCCCTCCACTCCATGAGGGCTTCCCATTCTCCACATCGGACCCCTCCCCTTGGTCAGGAACTCCACCCAGCAGACAAGCTTATCACAGCCTGGCTCGGGTAGCTGCTTGCAGGCACGCGGTTCATCAATAAATGCTGTATTTAGAGGTGACTACAAAGTATGCCAACCGCTCAGCAAGCCTGGCGAAGCTGCCTGTGTTGTATTTGATATGCCAAATACCATTAACAATTATGTTAGGTCATATCATGACCTTTATAATGGTTTGGAGGTTCTTTATGTTCCTGGAGGCATAGATTGCCCTTGGGCTTACTAGTGAGACAGGAGATATGAAGATGTTACTGGAGCCCGCTTGAGCAAAATTGATGATGGACAGGAAGATAGTGATAGAATATAAAGTGCATATAAATCTTATGTACTATTTCAATTAATTTATTTTTAGAGGCAGGTACTAGATTCCCTTTAGCAAATAGTTGTTTTATAGTTCAATATATGTTAATATAACTAAACATTAAAAAACAAAAACCCAAGACATGAATTTTGCTTATATATTGTATCTCAGATAAGGCGTAAGTTGCATTGTCTCAAAAGTATTGAGTTTTTCTTACTCAAAATGAAACTATATTTCATTTGTGCCTAGGAGTAAAAGTAACTTTGCTTACTTAAAGATTTGCATGGGTGGGAAATATATCTCCATTGAATACTGTTACTACTCTGTCCTAAACTTATTCTCATGGGATGTGTTTAGAGTCCAATATAATTTTAATCAAATAGTTTTATATTCATGAGTCATTTCTTCTGTGTGAATTCATTCAAGATTTTAATTGTTTTCATGTATTACTGCACCTATTTGAGAGAGATATTGAAATGCAGCAATGGTATTTAGAATGGTGAGTCTAATTTTCTCATATGACTATCCTTTGATCAGATTGTGCCCTGCAGTGTTTATGATATGTAAAGTCTAGTTTTAGAGTCTGTTTATTAGCAATAATAGAATATCCAGTACAGTCACTACTTCAGATAATAGTTTCATTCAATTAGGTGGAGAAAGTATTTTAAACTCCTTTTTAAAAGTAGTAGCTTTCCAGTGTGGTGCTCAGGTGGGCATGGCTTGTTGGGTATCAAACTCAGGGATTTGTACAGTAAGACATAAGCTCCATCGCTCTGGATTGTCTTTATGGCCTTGCTGTAATTTTTGAAGAAAAATCATAGTATTAGAATGACCTGAGTTAATGGCCGACCCGAGTTCAATCCCCAGCATCCCATATGGTCCCGAGCATTCCCAGGAGTAATTCCTGAGTGCAGAGCCAGGAGCAACCCCTGTGAATTACTGGGTGTGACCCAAGAGGCCAAAAAACAAAGTTATTCAATGTCTTCCTAAGATATGTTCGAATAGTGGTTTGCGATGATTTGAAATATCTGTCATTGCAATGGGTTTGGGATCGAATATTGAATATATGTAAGAAATTAACATGAAAGGGGCGGAGCGATAGCCCAGCAGGTAAGGCGTTTGCCTTGCACGAGCCGGCCTTTGCCGGCCAGGTTCGATCCCGGCATCCCATATGGTTCCCTGGGCACCGCCAGGAGAATTCCTGAGCAAAGAGCCAGGTGTAACCCCTGAGCATCGCGGGTGTGACCCAAAAGAAAAAAAAAAGAAATTAACATGAAGATCTTTGTAAAAAAATGAGTAGAGGGGCGGGATCAATAGCACAGCAGGTAGGGACGTGTTTGCCTTGCAAGCAGGAAAGAAACTGGGACATTATGGTGGGAAGTGTACATTGGTGAAGGGACCAGTTTTGGTGGTGAAGTGTATATTGGTGAAAAGGACCAGTGTTGGAACATTGAATGACTGAAACTCAAGGAACATTGTATATCCACGGCTGCGCAACAGTCTTAGATAGTACTAGATTTTAGGATCAGGTCTTTCCAAGGATCTCACATTTATACACTGTATACTGCTATAGGCAGGGTTCTACCTGATACCAGTCATCCGGGTAAGCCAAGAAGCTAGAGCAACCGAAAATCATGAGGTCAGTCATTCTCAACATTCAGACTTCACAGTTCCTCAGAGCTCCACCCAAGAGAAAACCTGATCTTTTCCTTTAAGTTTCGTTAGTAAATGCTTGAGATGAGACCATTTTACTAAAAGTATACCACCTACGGCAGAGCCTGACAAGCTACCTGTGTTTTATTTGATATGACAAAAACCAGTGACAATTATGCACCTCATTCCTATTACCTAAAGGAATGGTTTGAGGCTCTTCCTGTCTCTGGAGCAAGTGCCCTTGGGCTATACTTGCTTGCCACAGGACTTATGGAGATGTTACTGATGCCTGCTTGAGCAAATCCATGAATAACGGAAGACAAGTGATACAAGTGATTAGAAAGTACCATTTTACTGTTATAAGTGTACATTTAGTTTTACTCTCAAGCAGTTATGGAGAATAGTAGAGGCATGGTTCTCATTAGAGAAAGGTTAAATTTTTTCTTAACATCTAAAAATTCAGTGACTAATGTAATTATGAAAAATAAATAATGTAAAAATGGCTGATAGCACTAGGAATTCTAATTTAAGATAAAAATTAATTTTGATTTTTTAAAGTAGAATGGCTTAAATTACTTAGATTTTAATATATATAATTAATATGTACAATTTTTAGCTGTAAGTTTTTCTTGCATTTACTCTCATTTCATCTTTACTCATTTCTCTTAGTGGACATCTATAGAAGTACCTGAAGTATCTCACCAAGTTGTTTTATTATTGTTATTTTGTAATGCATGGAGGACTTTAACTAGCTTTTCCTTTTTCCAAAGCTAATTATTTTCCTTTGCAAAACAATGTGATTACTGTGGCTCAACTTACTAAATTTGGAAACCTCAGGCAATTTGTAAAAGTATAGAATATATTTTGTCATTTTATAAGTGAGATACTTTAATTAGTTTCTGATTTATTTAACTTTCACAGAAGAGTTGCTATAATACATGCATGCTGATATCAAACATGATTTTATAGAAGGGATAATGATACTAATTAAGAACAGAAGATTTCTGTATCACTGTAAATTTTGCTTGCTTCATTTTGATTCAGTAAAATAATAGGACCTAGAAAAGAAAAATTACTGGATCATATGAATATTTAAAAAGATAATGTCTCTTTACAGAGAATTAAGTCTACTAGGAAAATACAAATTTGGCTATTATATTTCATTACATCTCTTGCTTTTTGATATTTGGGGCCATATCTGTTTGTGCTCAGGGCACACTCCAGGTTTCACTCTCAGAGATCACTCTTGATGTGGTTTTGGGGATCATATAGGGTGCAGAGGATCAAACCAGGGCAACTGATTTCAAGAAAAGTGCTGTACCCACTGTACTGTCACTCCAGCCCATCATCACATCATTAAATAAATACGTTATTGTAAACTTAATTCAAATTTCCATAGTTTTCTTATTTTTCTTCTTAATGAGTCCTGCACTGATGTTTTTTGTGTCAGTGTGATTTGTGAGAACTTGGGAAAATTCACTTAGTAAGCAAGCTTGCTCTTTGAAATTGCTCCAAGATTTTGAGCACTTCTAAGCATAATTAAAGTTAATGAAGAAAAAAAATTAATTGCCCTACTTAAAAAGTTCTATTTAAGGGCTTACAAAATGTGAACAAGTAGATGTATGAGATACTATAAGCTTTTAAAAATCTCAAATGATTAATTTGATATGCAATTGGTTTAATCCACATTTGCTCTTTCTCACATCTAGATGCTTTCTGTAAACGGATAATGTTGATTGCACACCTGTGTTACCAATCTTTCTCTGTCTAGTTTTCAGAAGTGCTTTCTGATGACAAATAGTTCTATGTCCACATGTAAGTATGGATCTGTTTTCAAATAACACATCTTTTTGTAAATGTAAAAGAAATTGGGTGTTTTAAAAAAATATTAAGTAAACAGAACACAAAATCAATAAAACATGCTACAATAGCCTGTAAAACAAAGGAAATTAAACATTTTAAATGAAAATGACCGTAGTACAAACTGTTCTATATTTTTCATGAACACATAGTCCAGGAAATGAGTATGTAAATATAAGTATGTAGCAGTGGTTTTTGGGAGACAGTTGTAGTATCACCTGTATGGGATGAATGGTTAACAAAATGTTAAAGGCCATTTTGACTTTTCATTTGATCATTGAGCAAATCAATGATCAACAGGAAGAAAAGTGATACAAGTAATTTACATATACCTGTGATCAGAGGGTCAGAAGACCAGGCACATTCTGCCTCACCTTGGTTTAGCTCAGATGTAACCATGGGTGTAACCATATAGGCAGGGCCCATTTCTGGGTCCTGCCCTTATCTTTGCTAAAAAGTGCTGGGCCCTCATGGGGAACTACTGGATCCTAAAGGCTAGCCACTCAGAACCCAACAATGTGTCAGCATGGAGATTGTTAGTGGATCACGATTTACATTTCAGTCTGTCAACTTTGGGTAAGCTCAGTTAGGTGAGTAGAACTCTTCAAATTGTTGGAAGGCCAAAAAGGCAGAAGATTGGCTTCCTGGAACAATGGAGATTCTCAAGGAGATTCCTATTTTTTTCCTTTTAAATTTTGATATCAGCATACCAGCCCAGGTATGCTGATACAGAACTCACATACACAGGGCAGAGCTGCAACCTGCTCTCCCTGTGCCCAGATGATCATGAGGCACCCGGGAGGGAAAGTAGGTTCTAGCCGGGCCTACCACCCCAGCAGAGCCTTGCAAGAGCTAGAGGACCCTTAACACCATGAGGGCCACCATTTTCTCCACATCCGGACTCACCTCTCGTCAGAGCTTCACTCAGCGGAAGAGCTGATCACAGCCTACTTGCACAGCTGCAAAGTGGCCTCGCGGTTCATCTATAAATGCTAGAGATCAGAGGTGACTACAAGTGTATCCCACCCACATGGCAGAGCCTGGCAAGCTACTCTGTAATATTTGATATGCCAAATCCAGTAACAATTATGGACCTCATTCCCATGACCTGATGGAATGGTTTGAGGCTCTTTATGTTCCTGGAGCTAGCAGATGCCCTTGGCTACACTAGCATGTGATAGGACATATGGAGTTCCTACTGGTGCCCACTCAAACAAATCAATGATCAACAGAAAGACAAGTGATACAATTAGTGATACAATCAAGTGATACAACTTGATTTCATTAGTTTATGAAATAGTAATTGTTTTAGACTATAACTTCATTTTTTTCAAAGTCTGTTACCATACCACATCTGTCAGGAGCTGCTAGGGTCCCCAATAGTATTAGAACAGAAGTTCTCTTCTACTGCGTAGGCTGCTAGGGAATGGATGAAAACTTAAAGTCTGACACAGTTTCAAAAGACTTTTAATAGTACAAAAGCTCTACAACTGCAATTCAATATAATGAAAGAACTTTAGCTCTAGTCAGAACTTAGACCAACATGAGAGCCCAAGTCTTCCATCAAAGAGGATCTCACCTGAGAGAGAGTCCTACCAAAGAGGGGTTCTACCAGAAAGGAGTCCTACCAAGAGAGGATATCACCCAAGAGAGCCCTACTAAAACAGGGTAGAGTACCTCAAGTCAGTCCCTGATATACACCAAAGTAATCCTAACTTCAGGGAGAGTCTTCTCAACAAAAACCATAGACAGGTTCTAGATAGTAGAGGACTGTAGAAACGTGGTGCCACACCCTATTCACTAGATCACTAGACATCCTGTTGTTCGTTGATTTCCTCAAGCGGGCACCAGTAAATTTCCATTTGACCCTATCACGTGCCAGTGTAGCCCAATGACATCTGGTTGTTTCAGGAATATGAAGAGCCTCAAACCGTTCGTTCAGGGTCTTGGCGAAGAAGTCTGACCATCATGTAGGTGGGTGGCCACATGATCTTTTACATCCCGTGGGACCCAGTCCGTAACGGCTCTAGTCCAGCCGTCATCTCCAAATTGCATTACATGTCCAGCCCATCGGATTTTCAATGCCTTGGCAAATGAGACAGCATCCCTGACTCTGGAACAAAGACGGAGGTGGGAACCGAATTCCTTCTCTCACTTGAGTGAGGCATGATATACCAAGCATAGCTCTTTTGATTTCCTTTTGGGAGACCCAAATAGTGTTCTCTTCATGCATTCGTAGGGCCCAGGTCTCTGAGGCATATGTTAATGCAGGGAGAACAGTGGAGTCAAAGAGATGTGCCTAGCCGGAGGTTATTTGTCTTTTTCACTATTTCTTCGATAATTTTGAAGACAATCCATGCGGCTCTCTTCCTCCTGTGCAGGTCAGGTTTTAGGTTATTCATCATGTTGACTTCTCAACCTAGGTACACATAACTGCTGCATTCAGAGATGTTTGTTCGTTTGAGAGTGAATGGGGCCTCTGGAACTAGTTCATTTTTCATGAACATAGTTTTGTTGAGATTCAGCTGTAGACCTATCTTTCCACATTCTTGGTCAAAGTCAGCCAGCATTTGTGCCGCTTGGCTAATATTTGGTGTTATTAGAATGATGTCATCAGCGAAGCAGAGGTGGTGTAGTTGCCGACTATCTACCTTCACTCCCATTCCTTCCCATTCCTAATTGTCACATGATGTTCTCGAGGGTGGGCTAAGGAGTTTCAGTAAAATGGTATCACCATGCCGAACCCCTCATTTGACATCAATGATCACTTCCTTGTAGAATGGTGAGATCCTGGTGGTGAATCTTATTACAGCTCACGAAGCATCTCCATGTATTGGGTTTGAACACCCCATTTGGCTAGGGCTTCCATGTCCACTTTGGTCTCCACAGAATCAATGGCATTCTTTAAATCAATAAATGTGAGACAGAGCAGCGTCTTGAACTCCCTACAAACCTCAATGAACTTGGTTACCTTGTGGATATGGTCGATTGTGCTGAATCCTTTTTGGAAGCCAGTTTGCTAGCATGGTTGTCCTTCATCTAATGTTCTGCCAATCCTATTCAGGATGACTCGAGTGAAGAGCTTGTAGATGACAGACAACAGGCAGATGGGGCGATAGTTGCCAATGTCGTGAATGTCTCCCTTCTTTAACAGTAGAACTGTCCTGCTGGTTTTCCTTGGGAGGGCACCTTGCATTCAGACAGGTAGCGTGTGAAGACCTGAGCCAGTGTATTGATGAGTACTGACGGCAGATTCTTCAGGTATTTGGGTCTGACTTTGTCTGGGCTGGGTGCTGTTCCTTTCTTTATCAATGAAATGGCATGTTGGATTTCAGAAGGGGTGAATGTTGGGATGGACATATCCATCCTGCGGAATTTGGTATGTGGGCAAGTGGGCGAGCCTATCAAAGAGATCTTAGTAGACATCATGGATAATCTTCTTCATTGCCTTTCTGGAAGATGTGATAGATCCATCAGGGCATCAGAGGGAAGTCATCTTGATCTTATAGTTGGCAAAGGATAGGTGGCCATTGCGAATGCTTTTCCCAGCTTCTGCTGCATCTTCCAGTATTTCTGCTCTTCTCTCTTTGAGGTCTTCCTTTATCGGCTTCTCTGCACTGCTTTTCGAGCTTGGACGTTAGCATTTGGTCACCTGAGGCTCACGCCTTGCCACATTGGCGAATGAGCTAGAGAGTTTTTTGAAGACAGGCGTCCTTTTGTGTCTTACTCTTTCTGGGCATTCTTTCCACTATTATGAATTTGCTGAACAAGTAGGTTGTATTCTTTATCGATGTCGTCAATGATGGTATCTTTCCATGTTGCCACAATGGTGCCAAAGAGTTCCCAATTGGTGGTCATTCTGGGAATTCTCTTCTTAAATTTGCAGGCTTTTCTCCCCCATTGCATTAAGTAGAATTTTGCATGAAGGATCGGTGGTCCGATCCTGTTTGGAATTTGGGGACAAAAGCAACATCTGTCAGGCAAAATCTTTGATTGAAGATGATGTGGTCAATTTCATTGTGGAATTGTCCACCAGGAGATTCCCATGTCCAGTGTTTCGGTTCAGCCTTCTGGAACTATGAGTTCTCATAAATGTTCTTGGTGGACATGATGATATCAGATAGTCTCTCACCCTGTTTGTTCCATTCTAGGCCTTGGGTCCTGATGTGGAATTCTTCAGCCAATCTTCTCGGTCCTATCTTGGCACTAAAATCACCAACTATGATCTTGTAGAAACTGTGATCTTTTTATAGAACTCCTCAAGTTACATGTAGAATTTCTCAGTTTCATCTTCCTTCTATGTGTTTGTTGGTACGTGGACAACGAAGATAGAAATTGCTGGCAGTGGGCCACATCTCTTCAAGTGCAATCCTCCAATACGGTTTGTTAGGCATTCAAATTAATCAATGTTCATGGCCAAGTTTGTGTTGACAAGGACACCGACGCCACCGAAGCCTCTTTTGTCACATGTTCCTAGGAAGAGTTCTCCGGTGTCAAAAACAGCATGATGCGATTGGCGCCTCCTTGTCTCAGTCAGACCAATGGCGTCATACTTGATCTTTGTGCTTGCACCATCAGGTCTTCAATATATGCTTCCGATTCCAGCGTATTTGCATTGAAAGTACAAACAGTCATTTTAGTCTTTCTTCATTTTGGCAACCTAGCTCGGCCCTGAAATTTTTTTCAGGTACTCTTGTTGACCCTTCTTAGTGCTCCTGTATTAAGGGCTCTTTCAGAGTCGAGAAGATGCACATTTTTATTAGTGGTTTTGGCATATTGAATCACGTATCAGACAGCTTGCCAGACTCTGCCGTGTGGATGGTATATTCTCAGTATCTTGCAGGGTTCTCTGAGAGGGGTGTGGAAGCAACGTCGCATGGCCCGCGTAGCAGCCACGCACAACAGGGAGAGCTGGTATTTGCTCTGCCTGGGGTATCTGCCACAACCTATTATAGGGTATAAAAAAAAGGATTACACCAAGGACTAATCCCTTATTCCAAGATTATCTTTTAAGTAAACACTGGATAGATGGGGGCTGGTATAAAGTAATGTATCTTAATTTCATGAGCTTCGGGTAATCTAGATGGTACCCACAAGGTCCTTCTTATTTATTATCACACCAAGGTGATTCTGAGAATCTTTTTCTCCATATACTGAAAGGGTCACGCTCACCTGCTTGAAGGTAAAATAGTATGATTCTTCCTATAATCTTAAAGATAGTCTCAAAGTAGCCAGAGTGGTAGTCTCCTGGTAAATTCTAAGTGTCCCACACCAGGTCCAGTGGATATATTGAGGAGCTGTGCCCAATCTAGATAACATAGAAGTCTTAGTAGATGTATAATAAGTCAGAAGTTACTCATTCAGAGTCAAGGTGACTTCTGTAACTGCCACACCCTCTATCAGTATTTACATAGAAGAGAGTCCTCATTGTATGAACCCTGGCTTAAAAACATGTGTATGGGGGCGGAACGATAGTCCAGTGGGTAGGGCGTTTGCCTTGCAAGTGGCTGGCCCGTGCTGGCCAGGGTTCGATCCCGGCATCCCATATGGTCCCCGAGCACCGCTTAGGAGTAATTCCTGAGTGCAGAGCCAGGAGAAACCCCTGAGCATTGCCGGGTATGACCCAAAAAAAGCAAAAAAAAAAAAAAAAAAAAAAGAACATGTGCATAGATCAAGCTTTGAGTGGATAAAACAGCAAAGCTCCCATGCTAGCTAGGCCTGTCTTCCAACACACATCCATCACCAAAGCACAAATACCTATCTCAGAGCCTACTGTCAATCAGATTTAGCCTTCATCTACACCATTTGTCTTTCAGCCTTTGTACTAGAACTGTACCTTTGCACTGCAGCTGCAGTCAAGGGGCATTCCTGAGGCTCCATCCTGCTGGATCCCACTGCACATTTTGAAGTCACCAGGTGTCATAAATACCCAAGTCAATTCATTACAACAAATCTACTTATAGATGCATCCTATTGATGGGACGGAGTAGTAGTACAGTGGGTAGGGTGTTTGCCTTGCACATAGCAGACCTGGATTCAATCCCTGGCATTTTAATGGTTCCCAAGCACCACTAGGAATAATTCCAGGGCACAGAGCCAGGAGTAATTCCTGAGCATTGTCAGGTGTGATCCAAAAAAAGCCAAAGACTGAGAGACAGACAGAGAGAGAGAGGAGAGAGAGATATGAGAGAAAGATGCAATCTGTTGATTAATTTTATTTGAAGAGTCCTGGCTAAAACAAAGGGTAATAATTTATAACACTATACCAGCAGCAAACATTTATTCCATAAATAATGTTTTCTGATATGCAATTTGTAAACTCATTTAATATTTTTTATAATCATTTATAAGTATGTGTGTGAATTCAAAGATCAAGTTTTAGTCAAATATTCTTATGTTACAAAGTCATTTTTAGTGGTTTATTTTTTCAAAACAGATGGAAAATGAACTAGAATGATTTATGGAGTATATCACATGATTTTTAGATATTGCCTTTTTTTAAGATTAATTATTTTGCTTTTTTTCAAAACTATTAAAATTGGTTTTGTTCCTTGAAAATTACAGTTTTAGCTGACTTTTGTAAACTGAAATGTCTTGTTGAAAAGCATTTTTAATATAGCCCAGTTTATGATCTGTCAAATGTAATATAATGATTACAATAATTATAGTAATGAAATAATTTGGCACAATGGTAGAAATAAAACATGTCTCTATACATGTTTTGAAGTGAAATGAACCAGCCATGCTCATACTGCTATGGTAAGAGGCCCTTATAGCATTCTAACCATTTTGAGGAATAGATACATTTTTTGTAACTTTTGCCCCTGCTTCCTGGGAGGGAAAACTAGAACCTTTGCAAGTCATGAATAATAGGAACTTCTCTGTTAATCTTGGTGGGTCTCTTGATAATGTTTCTAAATAAGATATCTTGGGATGTGAAGTGTCCTGCCACAATGATCAGCCAGGAAAATGGAAGTTTTGTTTTTTTGGACCCTTCCTGATCTTACCAGAAGAGTCTCTTCCTTTGGGTGGTCCTCCCTAATAAAATTGTAATCAGATTTATATCACTTCCCTGATTTTTTGTGAGTATTTTTGTGTAATAGCTCACATTGGTGATTAGTAGGAAGCTCTGTACTTTAAAATAAGCTCATCAGCTATGCAGATGTTCCAAAAATCCCTAAAATAGTAGTTGGTATCGGATTAATAATGACCATTTTGAAGATTGTTCCTTTAAAATGTGGATTCTATTAAACTCCTTCTACTTGGTGTCTAAATTCATTGCAGCTACCATGAAAGTCTTTATTATCTCACTTATGTATGGTTAAGCTATGGTCAGGCACAAGCTCTTGAGCATTTATCTTATTATTCCTGCTGTCAAGTCCGAGGCATTTACTTCAATAGTGTATAACCTTGTATTTGATTACTTTGGCTGTGACTTTGGATAATATGTCTGTAATAGGTAGAAAAATCAGTCAAGGCAGGTTTAATTTCAGCATAGTATTTGGTTCTCTTGTCTTTTCCAGTTTAGTAAACTGCCCAATATCATAAAATTACTAAACACATTCTAATAAACTCAAATGGTAGAGTCAGTATCAGTTAGATACTTTTTGAAGTCAGATTTACATAGTTACAACATGGAGCCCTAATTTAATTCTCTTGATCAAGCTCTGTTTGAGAGCTGAAAGACTTAGTGAAATGCAGTATAATACATTTGTAATACTACCTTTAAGTTAAAATGTCTCCATCAAATGGAAGGATACATTAAATGCTGGGTAGTATTTATTTCTTTTTTATAATTTCATTTTTGGGTGGTGTTTAGGGGGTTACCTCTGGCTCTGTGCTCAGAAATCATTCTTGTCAGGGCATGGGATCATATATGGGATGCCAGGGATTGAACCTAGGCTGGATGTATGTAATCAAGTTCACTGCCAGTTATAATATTATTCCAACCCCTGTATGAATTTTAAAAACTCAACTTTAGTTTATGAATATTTTTCTATACTTAATTATTTGCCATAGACTTTGTGAAAAGTTTAATATATTTATTTAACAATATATGTAATAATAATGGTTAACATATGAATAACATTTAGAAATTTTCCCTTATATTTTGTTCTGCTCATGATTTTCCCTTGCTTATAAGGTAATTACAGCCATTGTTTGTACCTCTAATATTTTCACTATGTCCACTTTTGGATTTTCTCTCCAAGTTTTTTTTAATCTCTTAAATATCAAATCAGGGCCTAGATACTTTGAATGGTGTCAGGTATGAGAACATCATTGATTTGTTTTCCCTAGTTTGAATGAAAGAAGTGGATTATAGTTAGCTTTTGTCACTCTGATTATTAATCATTAAGTAAGGCCATATACTTAAGAACACTATCATATATATATAATACTAGTAAACTTGAACAACAATTTTTAGATTCTCCTCTGAGGGCTAAAGAGCCATTTTGTAAAAAACCTGCCAAACATACAAGAATAGCAATTTCATAAATTTGTTATCAGCAAATTCAGGTTGTCAAGTTATGTTAACTATAAGCATTCAGTGAAAAATTACTCAACTAAACAACAAAGGCCCGTAAAGAGAGAGCCTCAGAAACTCATCTTATTTAAGATCAAGAACATCTATATCATCATTTCCATAGACAAAGCACTCTACCATATTTGGGGGTAGAGTGGAGACTCTAAAGACTGAGAGGACATGAGAACATTATCTACTGTCCTTGGCCAGCCAGACCAGACAGTTTAATGCTAGAATTTGATGAAGTAGAGCTGCTAAGATCTACAATAGCAGGGAACAACCAGGACCATTCTAGTGTTTCTTGGGGTTTCCACACTCAGTGGTGCTTTGAAGCCATGTGATATCAGAATCCAAACTTGGGTCCCATGTTCCCTGATTCTAAGCCTCAGCACTGACCTCTTAACAATACCTAATAATGAAAGGAAAATTCTCATTTCAGAAAAATTAAGTTGTTTCTATTCTATAACAGAGAAGATACTTTCAAAGTGACATTGGATTAACTCTGTGAAAATGGATGTTTTCATGTTGCTGGATAAAAAGTAGACGATTTAAATTGAGAAAACATTAATTTACTAGGAGGATCTGACTTGATTATACTTCATGCAGGGCATTTATGCTCTGAATACAATATAGAATTGATTTAATGGAATCACAGGTCAGGCAAATCTTAGGTTCTCCATAATCAGAGTTCCATTAGTTTAATTTTTATCATTATAAAACATAGGGAAAGGAGATAGCATTTAAATGTGTGCAGCAATGACAACACTAAAAGCAAATACTTAAAGTTTACATGTATTGCTTTATTTATAGAAAATAGATATATATGCAAGTTTCCATAGTGAAATATACATGCCCTTATTTTAGTAAAATGAATATGTAATCCTTATTTTATTAAGACTAAATACATTTTAACTTCATATAAAATTAGTGTTTTTTAAAAATGGGAGGAATAAGTTTGCTGTTGTATTTTTACAAAGATAAAAATACACTAAAATCAGTGGGCAAGGTATGATAAATTTAACTGTGGGTATACTATTACAGGTTCATATATTATTGTGAAATAATATTATATTTCATAATATATTGTTATATGTATGTTATTACATATAGCAATGTAATAATGGGTATGTTATTACAGTTGTTACATAATAGTATATTATTACATAATAAATTATATGTATATTATTACATGTGATAATGTAATAATGGGTATATTATTACAGTTGTTAGGTTAGAGGAGAGAATAATAAGGCAGTGTATAAGGTTTTCCATATTTATCTCCAGATACTATGCGATAATTGCTAATGCCCTAAATGTGTTTAGATAAATATACAACCTCTAATAAGTCAACTGAGCACATATATTAAAGCAAAAATTATTGAAACAGATAGTAAGGGGCAGGACTAGTGTGCCATCTTGTCACTTGTCATTTGTCTTCCCTTTCATCATCTTGCTGGAGTGGGTACCAGTAACATCTCCATATGTCCTGTCTCATGATAGTAGAGCCAAAGAGCATCTGCTTGCTCCAGAACATGAAGAGCCTCAAACCATTCCATCAGGTCATGGGAATGAGGTCTATAATTGTTACTGGGATTTGGCATATCAAATATGACACGGGTAGCTTGCCAGGCTCTGCTGTGAGGGTGGGAAACTCTTGTAGTCACCTCTGATCTCCAGCATTTATTGATGAACCGCGAGGCTAGCTTTGCGGCCACCGAGTGGGGCTGTGATCAGCTCTCCTCCTGGGTGGAGTTCTGATGAGAGGAGAGTCCGGAGGTGGAAATGGTGGTCCTCTTGGAGTGGAGGGATCTTCTGACTTCTTGCAAGGCTCTGCTGGGGTGATGGGTCAGGGTCGCCATCCCTCCTGGGCGCCTTGTGATTGGCTGGGCACAGGAAGAGCCAGTAGCAGCTCTGCCCCATGTCTGTGAATCTCTGGATCAGCATACCTGAGCCAGACTTGAAAAAGACTGTTGCAGGGTGGGTCTCGATGAGCAGGGCTGTGATCAGCTCTTCTGCTGGTGTTCATCAGAACTGGTGGAGTTCTGATGAAAGTGGAGTCGGAGATGGAAAATGGTGGCCCTCATGGAGTGGGGGTGTCATCATCTGGCTTTTTGCAAGGCTTTGCTGGGGTGGCGGGCCAGGTCTAGGACCCGCCATACCTCCCGGGCACCTCATGATCAGCTGGGCACAGGAGATCTGGTAGCAGCTCTGCCCCATGTCTGTGAATCTCTGGATCAGCATACCTGGGCTGGACTTGAAAATGACTGCTGTAGGGTGGGTCTCGATAAGTTGGGCTGTGATCAGCTTTTCTGCTGGGTGGTTTTCTGGGCCGGACCATATTGTTTGTTCTGGAAATTAAAGTTTATAAGTTGTAGTTATATTTAAAAATGAAAAATAATATTCATCTTTTAAATTTTCACTCAGAATTGTTGATCATATATTGAGTGTATGTGTTTAAACTGAAGGAAAGAACATCAAGCCCAGACAGAATATAGGAGAGTATAATTAGCAAAAGTCTTTTAAATTTAGTATTGTTTATATAATGTAAAGATTCTCAGAATGGAGATACTTTTTTCTAAGTATTACATATGTTAGATAATTCTCTATTCTAATGTTATTTTCCTTTCCTATTTTCCCTTATATCTTTATGGATTCTACCCTTGAGGTTGCAGGTGTAGCTGCGGTGCCTGGCTGCATTGGCAGGTGGCAGACAGGAC
Source organism: Cryptotis parvus (assembly GCA_021461705.1). Classification (NCBI taxonomy): domain Eukaryota; kingdom Metazoa; phylum Chordata; class Mammalia; order Eulipotyphla; family Soricidae; genus Cryptotis; species Cryptotis parvus. The sequence goes on along the minus strand of JAJIBD010038037.1, from coordinate 6,324 downwards.
ACAGACACGCGGGCTCTGCCCTGTGGGGCCTGGAGGGTTGATGGTTTGATATAAATAAACACTGGACCCTGTGGGATGAACCCAGAGCCATGGCAGAGCCTCGCAAACTCCCGTGGTGTATTCCAATATGCCAAAAACAGTAACAACAATGAGCCTCATTCCCAATGAATGGAGATGTTACTGGCGTTCTCTCAAGCAAATCGATGAACAATGGGAAGATGAGTGACACGATTCAAGTGACAAGTGATCTTTATGAATGAGTCAGTTTGAAGACTGCTTAATTAATAGAGTAGCAAAAGGTAAACATTTATGTGTTTAGTGAATAATATATTAAGGAATACACTGTGTGGCCAGACAAATAGAATAGCAGGTAAGGTGCTTCTCTTGCACTTGGTCGGTCCCCAGCATATCATATGGTCCCCTGAGCACTATCAGGTGTGATCCCTAAGTGCAGAGTCAATAGTAACCCTTGTGCATCACCAGCTGTCAACCCCCTACCCCCCACACAAAGAATACTCTGCTAGTTTATGTATTTTTATAATTTTTTTTTTGCTTTTTGGTTCACACCCGGCAATGCTCAGGGGTTTCTCCTGGCTCTGCACTTGGGAATTACTCCTGGTGGTGCTCGGGGGGACCATATGGGATGCCCGGAATCAAACCCAGGCCAGCATGGGCCGACTTCGTGGCAAGGCAAACACCTTACCTGCTGGGCTATCGTTCCGGCCCTTATTTTTAATTCTTATGCTTTTTTTACAGTACAACTCTTTGGAATCATACACACTTACCAGATCCAAACATATTTTGAACACCTAAACTATACCTACTAGACTATATTTACATTGGAGAGTAGTGCTATTGACAAGAAGCAACATTTTTACATGGTTTTTAAGATTTTGTTTTTTAACATACATTTTAAATTGTAATGCACTTTATAATTCTTCCTAAACCAGAAAGTACTATCACACATCTCTTCACTGCTGTGCAGAATTGCATGGACTTATTGTTTTGGAAATATTGTGGCCCACATATAGTGCCAACATTACTGCAATAAAAAATAAAGTAATTTTTTTTTACCTTAGCATGGCTTTGAAGATAACAGCTATTATTCAGAAGAGAGAGTCAGGTACCAATACTCTCATTTTGGCTGTGTATTGCTAGTCACTGTAGGAAGAGCTATCTACTGAGACTCTGCTCATCTCCTCTGCCCCTTGGAGGATTGCATGCCCTTCACATTTGTGACTGAATATCAGGAAATTTTTTTTCAATCTTATGGAAAACGTTCTGGCTTACATTGAATCTGTAAAGCAAGTGGGATGATAAATAGATTATGACTAGGAGAGAGACTGGAGAGAACGCTGTCCCGGTGAGAATGTGAAGGTGAGTGAGATGGAGTGAGAAGGGGTAGGCAGCAAAGTTATAGGGATAGGTCATATGGCATGTTCAATTTTTCCCCAAGCAAAATAAAATTGCATGCACACAGATGGAAAGCAACAGTTTTAAAACCTATTCACATAAAAATTTTGAAATTGAAACAGTTGGGTTAAATAAAGCTGTTTGGAAACCAATATACACAAAGTCCATTTCCATGATCCAAATCATATTTTTTATTTTCCGATAACACACAGCATTATATACACAGGGATTTTAATGAAAGATGTACAGATCAGAACTTTACAATTAAATGGACATACTCATTGCAGTGTAGGCTGTCAGCAGTGTCACATCTTCTTTGTCGTGCAATATAGAGTCTTCATTTCACGATTGAAACCTCTCTGCAAAAAACAAATTATTCTGCTGCCAATTTTTACACATTTATGTGAAAAAATAACTTTTGACTTTAGGTTTTAAATTCTGCTACTTCTAAATTCTGCTATATTTCAGTATATTTTTTAAATTATATTTTATAGATTATAAAATTTCAAATCAAAATGATAAAATCATCTAAATGTGCTTCATGATATAAAGGTTGAATAAGCATTTAAAAAGTCAATATCCTGGAATATTCATCATCTGCATTCAAGATCACAACCTCCTCAGCAAGAAAAAATCTGTATTGTCATTGCAGTTTATATGTTTTGTCTCTAAACCTCATTTTAATTTCCTTAGTTTTCTGTTTATTATGTTATCTAGTACTTTTTGGAGTTTACAGTGTTGACATGCTATTGTAAACATTATAATTAAATGACATTTAAGGCACTGAAAAGCAAATAAATTGTAGTGGCTTTATTCTTAATGTTGTGGATCTGTGGCTAAGAAGCCCCAGCTCTGTCTTTGACTACTTAGGGCAATGTAAATGAAGGGACTTATTTCAGAGATGACTGAAAAAGGATTAGTGATAAAATTAGGCCAAACTGTGTGTCTGTGTATCTACTTGATTATTCTGCACAGTCACTGCCTGAAGAAGAAAGATAACCAATTCTATCTTTGCACTATGAAGATGTTGATAATAGAGTTTCATGTTTTAAACCATTAAAAAAAGGAACACACTATTATATCTTATTTATGTATTTATTTTGATTATGAGGATCCTCTCGATCAAGTGGTGTTCAGGGGATCTGGGGAGTCCTCCCAACAATTCATGGCCCACTTGGCTGGGGTTCAATGCCAGTGCCCTTGGCTGCCATGCTGTTTAACCCATGCAGTTCTGGGAATTACCTTGGCTCCCCAAGATGTGGGAGAGCTTCAAGAGTTGTGGTTGGCCCTGGTGCCCTGGATGCAGTATTGCATTCTCAGGCTTTCCATTGGCCATGGGCTCCTCTGACCAAAAACCACCTTGGGGCTTAGGACCTTAACCTCCCAAGGTCAGGAGAAACACACACACACACACATACACACACACTTATATGTACCTATAGATATTTTTCATCTTTCTTTCTTCTTTCTTTCTTTCTTTCTTTCTTTCTTTCTTTCTTTCTTTTCTTTCTTTCTCTTCTTCTTTCTTTCTTCTTCTTTCTCTTTCTTTCTTTTTCTTTCTTTCTTTCTTTCTTTCTCTTCTTTCTTTTCTTTCTTTCTTTCTTTCTTTCTTTCTTTCTTTCTTTTCTTCTTTCTTTCTTTCTTTCTTTCTTCTTTCTTTCTTTCTTTCTTTCTTTCTTTTCTCTCTCTGTCTCTTTCTTCCTTCCTTCCTTCTTCCTTCACCTTCCTTCCTTCCTTCTTCCTTCCTTCCTTCCTTCCTTCTTCCTTCCTTCCTTCCTTCCTTCTTTCTTTCTTTCTTTCTTTCTTTCCTTCTTTCTTTTCTTTCTTTCTTTCTTCTGAAGCATTTGGGACTATCGGTGCTTATAACCTCAGTCCCATTTATAATTTTATATCTTAACTTGTCTTTGTATTTAGATTTTTCCCATAAAGCACAGTAATTATATAGATTAGATATTGGTCACTTGATCACTTGACATTCCGTTATTCATTGATTTGCTCGAGCAAGCACCAGTAATATTTCCATTTGACCCTATCACGCCACTGCAGCCCATGGCATCTAGTTGCTTCAGGAATTAAAGAGCCTCAAACCATTCGTTCAGGGTCTTGACGAAGAAGTCTGACCATCTTGTAGGTGGGTGGCCACGTGATCTTTGACATCCCGTGGGGATCCAGTCAGTAACGGCTCTAGTCCAACGGCCATCTCCAAATCGCATTACATGTCCAGCCCATCTGATTTTGATGCCTTGGCAAACGAGACAGCTTCCTGACTCTGGAAGAGTGATGGAGGTCGGAGCTCTGGATTCCTTCTTTCACTTGAGTGAGGTGATATTCCAAGCATAGCTCTTCGATTCCTCTTTGGGAGACCCAAATAACATTTCTCATCCAACTTTTGTAGGGCCCAGGTCTCTAAGGCGAATATTAATGCAGGGAGAATAGTGGAGTTCAATTCAATATGCCAAAACCAGTGTTAGATAACGGTATCATAAACCAATAGATTTTGTTATCTTAATATATGTATATACCATACATACATACACACACACACACATATATATATATGTATATTTGTTACTAGTCACTTGTCTTCCCGTTGATCATCGATTTGCTCGAGAGCGGCCCAGGAACATCTCTCATTCTTGGGAATGTGGTCCATTATTGTTACTGTTTTTGTATATTCGAATACACCATGGGTAAATCTGTCAGAGCTGCCATGGCTCTGGTTTCATCCTGGGCCCAGTCTTTTTTTCTTTTTCGTGTCATACCATCAACCAAACAGTGCCTATGGGCAGTGAGCCCTGATGTAGATAAGCCTGTCTCCTGTCTGCCACCTGTCAACGCATCCAGGCACTGAAGCCACACCTGCAACACTTGAGGGGGAGATGTTGCAGGTGTGGCTTCAGTGCATATATATAGGCATTGAAGCCACACCTGCAACACCATATATATATGTCCTCCCCATATATGTCATGCAAATAAATGCAGTCATTCTATATCTGTATTTTCCTTCTGACTAATTTCACTAAACATGATCCCCATTTCAATCTATTTATAGGGAAATTTCATAACTTTGTTTTTAACAACTGCATAGTATTCCATTGTATAGATGCACCACAGTTTCTATATCCAGTCATCAGTTCTCAGGTACTTTGATTGTTTCCAGATCCTAGCTATTGTGAATAGTGCTGCTATGAAATATAAAAGTGCAGATGGTGTTGCTGCTGTATGTTTTTTGGCTTTGCAGGGTATATTCCAGGAGTGGGTATGGCTGGGTTAAATGGGAGCTCAATTTCTAGTCTTTGGATGAATGTTCATATTATTTTCCAAAAGGCTGTACCAGTTGACATTCCCACCAACAATGGATGAGAGTCCCTTTCTCCCCACCCCAACATCAGCATTTGTTGTCCTTGCTCTTTGGATATGTGCCAGTCTCTGTGGTTTGAGATGATATCGCATTGTTGTTTCGATTTGCATTTCGCTGATGATTAGTGATGATGAGTATTTTTTCCATATGCCTTTTTGACCATTCAAATTTCTTCCTTGTTGAAGTGTCTGTTCATTTCTTCTCCCCATTTTTTTGATGGGGTCGACTGTTTTTTCTTGTAAAAGTTCTACCAGTGCCCGATCTATCCTGGATAATAACCCCTTATCAGATGGGTATTGGGTAAAATACCTATACCCATTCTGTGGACTGTCTTTGTAACTTTGCCACTGTTTCTTTTGAGGCACAGAACCTTTTTTTAGTTTCATGTAGTTCCATATGCTTATCTTTGCTTCTAGTTGCTTTGTTAGTGGTGTTTCATCTTTGAAGTTGCCTTTAGCTTCAGCGTCGTGGAGGGTTTTTCCAATATTTTCTTTTGTGTACTTTATGGATTCAGGTCTGATATTGAGATCTTTATTCCATTTAGATCTGATTTTTGTGCATGGTGTTAGACAGAGGTCCAAATTCATTTTTTTACATGTAGCTGCCCAGTTTTCCCAGCATTACTTGTTAAAGAGGATTTCCTTGCTCCATTTGGTACTTTTGCTCCTTTATCAAAGATTAAATGATAATGTATTTGAGGATGGGGAGTCAGAATACTCAACTCTATCCATCGGTCCACAGATCTATGTTTATTCCAATACCATCCTATTTTAACTACTACCACTTTATAGTATAGTTTGAAGTAGGGAAAGGTGATGCCTCCCATCTTCTTTTTCTCATTGATTGCTTTAGCTATTCTTGGGGGTTTATTATTCCATACAAATTTCAAAAAGTGTTTCATCAATTTGAATTATGTCGCGGGGTATCCTTATAGCGAGATGGCAATTGAACTGTTTAAAGCTCTAGTGCCATTTTTGACAATGCTGATTCTCCACTTTCCTTGAGCAGGGAATGTGTTTCCATTTTCTTGTGTCCTTTTTTATTTTTGAGGCATGTTTGTGTAGTTTTCTTTGTGCAGGTCCTTTATACATGTAGTTAAGATGATTCCCTAGGTATTTTGATTTTCTGGTTCAATTATGCAGTGATCATTTTCATTAATATCTCTTTCTTCTCTTTCATTATTTGTATATAGAAAGCCACTGATTATTGGTAATTGATTTTGTCCCTGCCACTCACTATAGGTATATATTATTTCTGGAGTGTTTCTGGTTGAGAGTTCAAGGTTTTAGGTATAATATCATACTGCAAATAGTGATAGGTTGACTTCTTCCTTGCCTATCTTGATCCCTTATGTCCTTTTTCTTCTCTCATTGCTATGGCAAGTACTTCCAGCACTATATTAAATAGAGTAGTGAGAGTGGACAAAAAACTTGTCTTATCCCCTGATCTTAGGGAAGGCTCTCAGTTTTTTCCCATTGAGTATGATGCTCCATTGTGTCCTTTGGTAAATGGTTTGACTATGTTGAGGAAGGTTCCTTCAATTCACATTT